>JARKIC010000355.1:0-301524 GCA_029378375.1 Mycena olivaceomarginata | reverse complement strand
AGTATTACACATGGTCCCGTTTAGGAATGCCAGGGCCTACCCCGGCTCGTGGTCTCATGGCGACATCTAGACAACCGAGTGGAGCCAGATCCAAGAATTCAACATTGTGACAACAATTGTGGAGGTAAAGACATCGAAAAGTCAACAGCTCCACAGAGCCAATACCTTCACTCCCATGGGTGCCACTTTTGTCCTGGCCAAACCACGTCTTTCTTATATAGATTCTGTTACGTATTAATACATGTGCGGATAATAGACAGGTTGTGCAAAAGCCGCACAAGCCGCATGCGGCTTTCATGCGGCTTTTTGGCATTGTGCAAAGCCGCAGGGAGGATTTCAATATCTTGAACTCATAAACCCACCATAAATGACTCACATGAATACCATTTTGAATGTTCTATCCATGTGGCTATCAAATCAGATCCGGGGAATACACTGATTTGTCCTTGAGTTTCCGCACTGATTCCACAGCACCCACAAACCCAATGACAAGTCGGACGACCATCCCATAGCCTAAAACACTCCCCTCCACTCACTGGGCTCACTGAAAGTTTGACTCTTCCTGGATGAACTTGAAAAATCCCCGCGGCTTTGCACAATTCCCAAAAGCCGCGTGCGGCTTGTGCACAACCTGTCTAATATACTATGAATACGATACAGTGGCAGAAAACATGATATGATAAGGATTGAAAACTCTCGAACAGGTGAACTTGGCGGTAAATGATGCCATCTGATGGCAAGTTACTTTGGCTGATCACCCGTAAAGTAATGTAAAGTTAGCCCTGCCAAGTCAAAGGGGTGATCAAAGTTAAAGTTAGGTTTTGCAAGTTACTTTATTCACTCTCCAAGTGGCTCACACAAGGTATATAACTCAGGTCACGACCTCCCAACCTGTGCCCATGGATGTATGTGCAGTACATTACTTGTATCAATACTGACTTTACTTATACTTGCTAATTGACTAACTAATTTCAGTGCTCACACAATGTCCTTGCCTTGAATTGGATAGTAATGGTCCTTCCCTTCAAATGACTTGAAAGGAAGGCAAGAGGGTTTTCTTTTGTCGACCAAAGCACCTTATCAGACCTATATTCCAAAATATTGTGCCGTCAGGCTTTGCTTGTTAGATCAGATATTGCCTGATATTTGAAAAAGGTACATTACTGAAAAAAATATGGTGCCCTCCAGTCTGATTACCTGATATGGACATATTTTCTAAAATATTTGAATACCAGGCAACAAAGATTTTTCTGACACGGGGTTGGAAAGGAACAGCTAGGGTCCTAAGCAACCCAGCAACTGAGGAGCACAGTCCCCAGGGCCTTGAACATCGAGATCCCATCAGGGTTTGGTCAGGGTCGTGATGGTGTGATAGGGAGTGCCAGAGGCAGTGTCTTGCACACGTGATCCCATATCCATTGGCCGACACTGCCGATCAAGCCGAAGTGTGGTTGAACTGTTGTTGAATTAAGGTGTTGGTCTTCCATGGTGCGATATTAGTGGGTGGATCGGTCTCTTCCCCAGTTCTGTAACTGACCAACTAATTTATTAGCCTGTCTTAAGACCTCTTGCTGTAGACCGACCGAGGGTCTTAGGTTTTATAGATCTTATATAAAACATCTTAAGTCTTTTCTTCACCCACTCCCACCTGCCGCCAACGCAAGCAGGGTCCCATTCACAACCTCCACCTAAGACTTAAGTTCCGTCCGACTTAAGTCATGCTCGATGTCTTAAGTTCCGCCCGACTTAAGACATGCGCCCAAGTCTTCCACTTAAGTTCTAAGGACACTCAAGTTCCCGCGAATGAAAACTTGAGTTTCCTTAGAGCTTAAGTGCCCGGGAGCACTTGAGCCCCGCACAACTTAAGTTCGGTCAGTAAGAGACGAATGAAATAAAATGAATTGGCAAAATAATCGAGGTGGCTGTGCAACGATGAGCAGCTTCACCACGCCTCTGACAAGTTTTCCGACCCAGGGGGAGGGTGGGCATGCACCCAACGAACGGTGTGATGGGAAGCTGTTGATCCCTGGGCCCGACGGTACACGCTATTAAACAAATTTCAGAAGACCTTCTACGGCCTATTTAAAATCCTTGTACTCCCTATGTACTCCCTGCTCCCAAATGAATAACGATAACATGCGGATGGGGCAATCGCACTCACCAAGTCATCCATCCACTTAAACACTTCGTCCCGCCATTTATCAATCTTCCCCACCATTTCATCGAAACTCGTCGCGGACACCCAATCATGATGTGCCCCCGAATCGGCGCTCTTGAAGATCACCTCGGCGTTGTGCACCAGCCGCCGACGCATCGCAGCTTCCATGCGCGCATAGGTCGACGTGCCATTCACCCCATTCAATCCCTCCTCACGCTCCGCAAGTCCCGCCCAGACCTTGCCGTCGCGGCGGTACCTCTCGATTACGCGCAGAAGCTCGGTGTGCTTCCGCTCGTACTGCTCCAGCCAGCGGTACATTTCCGCTTCGGCCCGGAACCACTGCACTTGGTCACCTGAAACCCGTTAGTATGCCCACCGTTAATTACGATAACCCAATGCCACTCACTTTCCTTCTTGTATGCCGCCAATTTTTCTTCGCTCTGATGCTGCCCCCGCATCAAGCTCTCCATCCAGATCCAGCCGTCTGGCTTCTTCTTCCCCCTCCCCTTGGTCTTCCCCTTCTTCCCCTCCGGCGCCTTTCCTCCCTTGGACGGCGACATCTCCGCGCCGCTCTCCTCGGCCGACGACTCCACCCCCACACCCTCTGGGGCGATGTCCTTTAGACGTTTAGGAGTGCGGGGATCGCGCTTGAAGCCTGTATAAATATTAATACCGAGTATACGACTCTTTCGAGGTCATCACATACCGGTGCGCTTCCGGCTCTGAGTGCCCGCCAATAGCTCCGGCTCGTCACTATCGGACTCCCCCTTTCTTGGGGAGAGGATGGAGGTCATCGCCGCGTTCGTGATCGTCACCCCACTCTGCAAGTACCAGGCTGTCCCGTCGAATAACCGAGAGTCCCCCCGTAGCGCGGGATAAGTGGGTTTCCTTCCTCCGCGTGTCCCGATAGCTCAGCGGCGGAAATGGCTCCACTGCATCCTTCTCCATGTGCCCGAGGTGGATGAGGGCCATACGGGAGCTGTTGTACATGCCGATCTCAAACGTCTTCATCAGTTCCGCCTTTTGAAGATTCCGCTTCGAGCGGGTGATCCCCACTTGCCCCCGAAAGTCTAGATCCCTCGCCTTCCTCACTGCAGACAACACCAAAGACGCGTCATGAACCGCGAGGATAGCGCTTTGGGCCTCCGTGCACCGGAGCTCGATTTCTGCGTCGCGTAGTTTGGATTCCAGTTTGTCATCATCGAGGCCGGTCGTTGGTCGTCGCCATCTGTGCTTCATTCGATATGAGGGCAATTGGATGGCGCTGATTTCTGGCTCATCCGCGTCGAGAGCGCTGAGGGTGAGACGCGGGCATATTTCCCGTTGGTGTTGTCTGAATGTCTTGAGTTGCTGATTCAGGCTGTCGCGCAGTCTTGTGATGCTGTCCCAGGTCTCCTGCAGCGGATGCTCTCGGTGGCTCCACAGGAGCGCAATCGCAAGAGCCCTACATCGTCGACAGTTAGTTAGGGATCATCCTGAGCAAGTCGCTGCTTACTGCTGACGCTCGATGGCCATTCCATCGTGGATCCACTGTGCCACCGAAGTTCCTGCCTCGTGCTGGCCATCGCGCTTCAGCTTCTCTTGCTCCACGGTGATCATCGCGGCCAGTGTACTCTCCACAGTCAATGCTAAGTTCTTATTAGCTTCGGATATCTCACAATTGACAACTCGACACGTACCTTTCGTGGACTTGTGCTGATAGACGCTGCAGGGCTTCCTACTGCTGTCCTTCGTAGTGAGGCGCGACATACGCGACCACGCACCGACCTCGGTGGCATGCTGCCGGCTGAGTTCTTCCACTACCGCCATGTGCAGCTCAAAGAGCTGGAGTGCATCGAGCCTCTCAGCAGCAAGCAGTTCCGCTGCCGAAGATTGTGTCAGCTTTATATTAAGGTGAGCAGAATCGGATGCAGACTTACCATGCCGAAGGTACTTGATTATATTCCACGCGTGCATCACAAAGTTGATGATGTCGTGGCGTGAACCGCCAGTCATTTGACGCATTGAAGAACCCAGCCCATTCAGGAAAGCCCAGATGACTTCTGCTGTCTCCCCGTGGAAGTGCGCCCGGCAGGCAAAATAGATTGCCTGCCACAGAGCCTGACAGTCAATTCCGTGCCCGCAGATATGGTCGGCAGGGATCTGCACCTTCATCCTTCTCAGCACGTCGTGGAACCACGTCTCCTCTGGAAACAAGTTGACTCCCCTCTTTGTTTGGTTGACCACAAAGGAGCAGTAGCTGTCGTAACTTTGGACCATAGGTACTTGAGATTCCGCGCTGAGCGGCAGTGTATTCTTGTGCCTGAGGTGCTCCCACTGCGCATACGTGCCAAGCGCGAAACTGGTCGCAAAAAATAAGTCCGCGATATTGCCACCAAGAGCTTTAGCACTTACGCTTCCCCTTTCACCATGTCGATGAAAACGGCATGGTCGCAGGCGCAGCCGACGACACCACTGACAGCGGTTGTTTCCGTATTTCGGCGAGCCCTGGTGCCGGATGGAGCCGATGTGAGCCTTACAAGGCACTTCCTGTAATATTAATCAGTGTCGGGTCAATAAATTGTGCTAAAATATTCACCTTGTCTTCTTCGGGAATCACATACGTTTTCAAGAAGAGCTCGAACTCTGCTTGCTTGGCAAAGTACATGTTCCCATCCGTCAAGGCCATGTCGGTCCCGTTGTCACGTTTGAAGAATAGACAAGCCTTGTAATTCCCGTCGAGGCTCTGGAACAGGCTGATTAAATGTCTATTGATTATTTTGTCAGTATTGTTGTTAGTAAGAGAAGAGAAGCTGTCTGCTACTCACTGAAGGTAAGGCGGCACATGCACGAGGAGTGGCATATTCACCCCAGGCTCCGGACACGCGGCGCAAACGAGGCCAAGAAAGCCCTTCGGCCGATTAGGGTACAGGCGACCAACTTTGCCGGCGAGTGGGATATCGAGGCCATGACCTTCCCCGCTTTCTATAATGATTTGGATGTTCTCGTAAAAACAAGTGATTGCCAGGAAGTTCTTGTAAATATCCTGGAGATTGGTTAGATATGTACGCTGGCAGGGACTAAAGAAAACAACTCACTGGGACTCTACTGGCAAAGTTTGGATCGGCCAGGCGCTGCAAAACGAGCACGAAATTATAGGCGGAGCCCTTCCCTTGGCTCCGCTGCTGCCGGTGGTACTGGAGCAGGCCGAGCGTATACCGAGTTGCTGGGTCCTTGATGCTCCTGGGGAATATACCCGCCTCCAGGAGTTGCTCGAAGTGCGATGCGCGCCACTTTTCGCCCGTCTGCAGCCGTGACCGTCTTGCACCCACAGAACGCGATCGCGGTGGCATGAATCCCGTTCCGCTCCAGAGGCTGCACGCAAGGAGGATGAGGCGGAGGATGCGCGCAGGGCGGCGGATCCGGAGGAAGCGCGCAAGGAGGATGAGGCGGAGGCTGCACGCAAGGCGGATGAGGCGAGGCTACGCGCAAGGAGGATGAGGCGGAGGCTGCGCGCAAGGAGGCAGGCGCGGAGGGCGTGCGCAGGGCGGCGGATCCGGAGGAAGCGTGCAAGGAGGATGAGGCGGAGGCTGCACGCAAGGAGACAGACGCGGAGGGTTGTGCGCAAGACGAAGGTGAAGAAGAGTCGAAAGCGCAAGGCACCAGAGGATGCGCTTGAAGCAGATGAAGAAGGTGCAGCACGCCGAACTGTGAGAGCTCGTAAAACACCAGCGGTACGTTTCATTGACCCGCATTATGGCCTATCTGATTTTAATCGTAGGAGGCTGAAGCAGAACGTAAGGAGAAAATGGCGGCAGCAACAAATGAGAAGCGGAAACCTGGGTGAGTCGCTCTGTGAGCATGAAGGCTAGTGGCGCTAATGATTTCTCAGTTACTCGTACGTGGAGAAAAGTCCAGTCAAGAAGGGCCGTGGGGGAAAGAGGTGCACATCCATTTCAGTTTCAATGGCGCGGAAAACTGACACAGATCTTAGATCTTAAGTTCGGGCGGGAACTCAAGTTCGCCAGGGCAGGACTAGAGTTCTGCTGAACTCTAGTCCTCGACGTGGGACTTAAGCTCTGGGGTCTTAAGTCTGTAGCGGAGACTTACGTGCCGTGGGGGTCTTAAGTCTGGAGCCGAGACTTAAGTGCCGTCTAAATCTCAAGTATTGTGTATGAATCTATGAACTTTTGCGATATCTTAAGATCGCGGACATCTTAAGATATTCTGATGTGTTCTGAAGACTTAAGTTCTATAACGGGCGGGGGTACAGGGGCAGCTATAGGTAGGATAGGTAGGGAGAGCAGGGTCTTAAAGACCCAGAGAACTTGAGACTTTTGGCGGTCTACACCGGCCACATCTTAAGACAGGCTCATCTTATTTCATTATTTCCCATTGTCCCTAGTCCTTTCCTGCCATCGCTGACCATCAGGTAATATTCCCCTGGCCTCTAGCTCCTCATAGATACCCCTAGTGAGACTTGTCCCAGAAAGGGTTCTTATTTCCCCAACTCCGTCTGCTCAGAATAAGAACAATCCCATCAGATCTCCTTAGCCGACCTTTGCTAGTCCCGGAACTTCACCAGAATCCATATCCCCGGGCCTTGACGTCTATCACATGGAAGGTGCACGGCCCTATTGGTGCAGAAATAAGACTATTCCCGCATGCCCTTGTCATCAGTATGTCCAGCCTACTCCATCGTGTGGGAATAAGACCAGAAATAGTCTCTAAAGAGGTTTGTGGGCTACACATTCCTCTACAGTTTTTAGAGGCGAGCACTGTCGGTCCGCAGGGTAGTTCCCTACCCCTTGTACCCGTTACTCTGTGATCACAACCATCGTGTGCGCATTTTAAATGCGCTTCAAATGAGTCTATACTCAAGGAAAAAGACAAAGAAATAAGGGCAGGACAGCTGTTCTAGTGGGAAATTCTCAGAAAAGTCACCAAAAATCTGATTTCATGGCTCAAAAAGCAGCCTTCAATGCAAGATGGGTAAGACGGGAAATCCGAGGGGATGATTGTGTGCGCATTTTAAATGCGCTTCGAATGAGCCTATGGGAAATGCAAACAGATGAGAATTGAGGCCGCAACGAGTGTCCTGGTCGTGGGGATCACAAAATGCCCAAAAAGGAAGAAAAAATGGTCTGCGCCTGTTGTACCACAAAGAGCTGTAAAGGGAGAGGAGGCTGATAATTAACATACCTGTGCCGAGGAAAATAGCTTCAGACTGGAGTGCGTCGCCGAGAACACTGGAAAGGACAGATACTTATGCCGATAAGTACTTGGGCTCGAAGTTGTCTGGAAGGAAGTTGTAGATTATGAAGCAGGGGTTCTGGGTGCGTTGGGATGTATAATCAGAGTATGGGCGGGCGACGAGTCCTGACATTGAGAGCCCAAGTGAAAACACTGGCGGAAGAGCAATGGACGTGATCCGTTGGAAACAGGGACAAATTCCCAACAAATTCCCGATACCGTCACATTTTGGCATGACGGAATTGATTCCGAACTGTTTCAAACCGTTTAGAATATTTATTGCTAAAGTACTCATGCTGAGTGCTTTTCAGGTACTCCACCAAAGTACCTCGGGAAGTAGTACCTTCAAGGGTACTCTGTGCAAGTACCCTCAGAAAGTAGTACCTTCCAAGGAACTCAACTGAAGTGCTTCTGGAAGTAGTCCCTCGAAGGGTACCCGGGTTGAGTGATTCCATGGGTAGTACTTCTGAGGGCACTCAGCTGGAGTACCTCAACAGGCACTCAAAATTATTGACCGCAACCTGAGTACCTTTTTTCCGTTTTGAGTACCCGGGCACTCATATGAAATACTTTTACATTCCGCAGTGCTGGTCGGCAAGATTCAAGCAAGATTTCCGAATTTCCGAGTCACTCTCCCAGACCGCAGATTGACATTCTCGCAGGGCTGTCGAAGCCTGATGCGTGGACCCACAGAGAAGACATCTTGATATCTACGAGGGCGTGCAATAGGGAAAATCCAGGCCGGCCCAGCCTCATGGCGCGTTTGAGTCGGAGATGCGCCACCGGAGCCAATTGGGCGTGCGTACGGTTAGTCTGAGCCTACGTTCAGAAGAAACACAGATGGCGGAAGAGAAGAGAAGGAGACGTCGAGATGATACAGACGTTAAATCACGGCCGGCAACTTGTTTTGACGGCATTAGCCGTGATGTAAGTTCAACTGCCGGTGAAGCTCCGATGCACAACACGTCGAGCCCATAATAGTGTGAGGACGCGGCCTTTTCTAAAGCTTGTGCGAAGGGAATGGTCATTTCAGTGTACTTGCTCGATCGAGGTCTCGTCAATTCCCATGTAAATATTTTAGCTTTTTCTCGCACAACGGGGGGATCAAGACAATGAGAGCAGCCTTGATTCATTTCGATTCAACCATCCATAAGGCTTCACTGCCGAAATATATCACGCTGCTGCGGATTCCTGTGAGGCAAGACCAACTATTGAATACCGCCGTCCTTATTTCCAAGATCCCGGTGCTTACTGTGTTCTGGGTCAGTAACATTTTGTGGAAATTGATTCCCTATATGGAGACTTTGAATCGTCTCTGGAGATAACCATCCGCTTGCGGCTCTCGACGCCTGGAACTCGTTTGTTGGATCCCAGGCTGTGACAATTCACACATTAGTTTCGGAAAACCAGATAATTCTGATCTAGTATGAACCCACAAAGAATGGCGTGGATCAGACCTTCTCAAAGTCGGGTGATGGAAAGCACCAAGGCCAAGGGAATGGCGGGAAAACTCTACTTCCATTCGTTCTGTTCAGTTATCTCTCGCCTCGAACTCTTGAAGGAATCGCTGCGTCCGTGTCTCCGCATGTTCTTCGTTTGAACGAATATTTTCCGCATAATTACTCTCGGAGTTGTTCAGTTCTTTGCCTCGTTCTTCCCGGGATAATTTCAAACGCGACTGAGCCTGGAGTTGTTATCACCCTTTTTATAAAATTATGCATGAAGCCTTCAAACTCCGCCATCTCCGCTCTCTCGAATCTTTTTGCCGGGATCGCTCAAATTGCATTAGTTAAATTCTTCAAGTGTGGGCAGCTCAGAAGGGTCGGAGGGCAACCCGAGTTACACCAACGCTAGAATCCAATAATGAATTACTACTCTCTTTCTGACTGCATAATAGACTCTCGGCTCTGCTGCCCCTGACTCGACCGTCAAATATGCTTCGTCATGTTCACGTTCACGGTGAAGGATGTCCACAGCTCAAAACCAGTAGCCGCTTGTCATCTCTCACGATGCTCCCTCTCAACGGCTTCTGTCGTGATCGGCGGCTCGCACCTCGGCGCTGCGCGTTCACGTCGATGTTCGGTACAGCCCCTTGCACAAATCTCGCACCTGGTATCTGCACGGTACGCGACTCCGCTATAAGCGACTGATGATGAGCACTAGGAAGGTAAATACCCAAAGATTGGGAAGTCTCGGGCATCTCGGGGAAGTTCGGTTTGCGAATGCGGTCCCGAGCCATTGCGTCAGACGGACTGAATCTGTGCACGATTTCATTGCGCATATGAATTGTGGATTTTGGTCGGCCCTATCAACCAAGGACAGTGTTCAGCAGGAGACTACATTGGTTGACTTGAAACAGATAAACAAGGAAATTTAATCTTCAGAGCGATAGGGCTCTGAGCCCTGCTTGAAATCATCAGTGTTCACAATTCAACATCCACCCATCCTAGTTCGCATTCTACACCCCAGCGACCTTGCCGCCCATGACTTCTCCTGATCCACCGTCTCGGTGCTGTGTGTAGTCGCCGAACCATGGGCTGATTTCACGCCGCCGTTACCGTGAATCGAATAATTGTATGTGTATGACATACAGTCCAGATCTTCGTCTGACCTGTGGCGGAGACAATATACGGAAGTGGCCCGCACACATGCATTGGCTACAAGGAGAGCCGTGGCGGCCTGTAGGCCATTATTGATAACATGACAAGTTATGGGTCATGGAGGAAGTCTCTCACCTCTGCCTGCACCGCGATACTATCAAGTCAGCCACCGGGACCGAGGAGGTATACAGCGTGACCAATCGAAACGACTGTAGTCAGTAGACAGGCAGCGAAGATAATGACGAGCATCCTGGGGGTACACCAATAGTCAGTGAATGACACATGCCTTGAAAAATATATATACCTTCGTTGACCCGCAGGAACCATTGCATGGCGTATCATGGTAACTGGAAGTATGGCCAGCCCGAATTAGGTAGGCAATATTGTGGTGTGTGATTGCCCGGGGTTAACAGCGGTGGAGATCAGCCCGCTTCCTTTGACGCTTTGTCCGCCGCCGAAATCGAAGGAAGGGGTGAGAAAGTTGGGAGAAGCAAGATTTTTATCAAGTCGTTAGAAACTCCGACCCATCAATGGCGTGATTGATGGTTGGTTATGCCACGTCGCATCTCTTTTCCTTCCACCCCCCATCTTCCGCTTCCCCACTATCGCACTCTTGTGTTTGTCGTTGTATTACGGCTGCTTCGAATTCTGCGCATCGCCATCACCGTGACCGGCGCGGCCTGTGCACAACCTGCACGATAGGCCTATCCCGTCCTTCCCAAAGTCCAATGCATTGTTGCCTCAGGGTCCAGGAACTTCTTGCCCTCATATTTTCCCATCTTGATCTGACGGAGCATTCGGGCCGTCAAAGCTACAATTCGCGACAGCCCACCCTGCAGGACCTCGCAGTCTTGGCAAGAACATGTTGTACCTTCCATGGACCTGCTCTTGATCATCTCTGGAGGTCCTCGGCTCTTGTGAACCTCCTCCGCTGCATGCCTGCTGATCTATGGATGGTCGATGATGTCGGGGAACCTCCATATAAATGTAACATGGTGAGTGGATTGGCTCGGTAATAATCAATTGGTGACCTATTGACCCTTAGTATCCACGTCGAGCCATTCGGGTGGAGGATTGGAACCGAGTGCTCATATATGCACCTCGTATTCAGAATCTCTCCACCACTTCCTGGGATTGTGAATTGTCGGGAATTTTCCCAGTGATCAGTGTCTGTCTCCCTGATCAACTGCTCCCTAACCTGCAGACTCTTTATTGGATGCCCTCAGATGCTAATTTCCATTTTATCCATCTCTTCCTCGGTCCCAAACTCACATCAATAACTTTCTCTGGATCCACCATCCCCGCGATTTCGCTCCTCCCGACTCTGGCGCTGAAATGTCCCACCTTGAAGGATGTTTCCATTTTATCTGGAGAAAAAAGGGCTGTCTCCGTTTTTCTGCGTTCTTTGGAGTGTGTCGAGTCTGTACATGTGGATAGCTTGGACCACGGTACTTTGGAACACCTCTCTAGGCTTCCGACCCTCACAGCACTGTCTTTGAACACACTCCCTACCTCCCTCTCACTTTCGCCACATCTTGACCCCCAACCATTTGCGGTTCTCCGCAAACTGCACCTTGGCTCTTCGAATATAGAGGCTATCACTCATTTCCTGAGGTCGTGCAAAGAAGTTGCATTGAGATCACTCAACTTATATGTGCGAACCTGCCCTACAATGGCTGAGTCACACGAGTTCTACCGCGCTCTTTCGGCGAGTGTTTCGCACTCGTCTCTCACGGAGGTCCATTTCGACATCGGTATCAATGATTTCGATGGGAACTCTCCAAACCTTCGCATTCATCGCGAGTCAATACGACTCCTGGTTGGGTTCACCAACCTGGTGACTATAAACATCTCATCCCCCGTTGGAATCGACTTGGATGACATCACTGTAGCCGATTTGGCACGTGCTTGGCCGCACCTCGAAGAACTGCAGATGTCATCATACGGCCTGTCCAGGTCACCGCCTAACACCACTCTGGAATGCCTACACTCCCTTGCGACATGGTGCCCCCGCCTCGCAAGTCTCACTATAACGCTTGATGGTACCAGTGCCCCAACTCCACCATCACCAGCCCCCGGCACCTCACAGCATGCCTTGAAATCAATCAATGTTGCGCATTCCCGAATATCCACAGCCATAATGCCTGTTGTGCAATTCCTCTCCGCAATTTTCCCGGACCTGAAACGCATTAGGACGAGCCGAGATGGCCTCGATAATGAGGATCCAGAGGAACTGGACTTGCATGGCGAAGCAATTGCATTCCATGATTCATGGAAAGAGGTAGAATTGCTCTTGGTGATCCAGGAGGTTCCGGCGCAGAACTCTTCGGGTGGGTGATATCACTGTATACTCGTAGACCCTACCCTTTTGCCGCTCCGTTGTGTAGTACACAACAGTGGCTATGTTTCTTGTGACTATGGTGCGAGGTTTTTTAAAATCCTACTCATTTGCCGCTCTGTTGTGGAGGCATTCTACTGATGCAACATTGTACCTGAACTATTTGGGACTCTTGCATTCAACGACTGCTGATGGATCACCTTTACTTCCGATCAAACATGTAATTTGCTGCTGGTGCATGCCATGGATGCAGAAGTCATTCAAGAGATGAGGCAGCATACCTGAATCATGGGCAGTTGGTAAATCACCCATCAAACATATATTTGCAGAAATATTTTCTACCAATATCTTACCACCTCATCCATTGGGTGCCTGTAGTGAGGGCCGAGGGTGTAAATAGTGCTCCCGCGCCGACTGACAAGGCTCGGGGCAGCATTTCATGAGTGTTAGGCCACACCTTGGCTGGTTCTATATTTGTCCTGATATTGTTTTGTACCGGGGGGAAGAAGAAAAAAAGGAAATTCCACGAAAGGAGTGCTGACAAAGCCTGGCCCACGCCATTTCGAGGAAACCTTCCCCGACATGGGTAGAACTGCTGATATCGACCACTGCAATGGCTCAAAATGGCTGGCCTCGACCAATTGGCATTGAGAAATGTCGGCAGAATATTATATCACTGACACATGTCGACCCACGGTCGTCCACGAACAATGGTGGCCCCTATTGCATCCTTCCCTTCCACAGGCTCGAGCCACGCGATCGCACTTCCGGCGATGCTCGTTTCCGCTGTTTCTGTAGAATTTAGCCCAAGAGGAAGTTTGCAAGCAAGAGGTAATTGCGAGGCAAACCAGTGAGGTAACTACGACAAGTACTCTACTAGCTTTTATAACTAACAGAGTATCACATGAATGAGTAATATGAAATATGTTGGTCAAGAAGTTGCAGTAAAATACGGCGCAGCGATGTCTGAGTAGCAACGGTGGAATAGGAATATTGTAATGATGAGAAGGCTTTGGGAGGGATCGCTCCTCAGCCACATTCCGACAATCAGCATGATGGAGCAGCCGAGAGCGACAATCAGCCCTGGGAAGGAAGCCAAATTATCACAGATACAGTACGAAAGTACTGAACAAAATCGCAAACGCACAACTACTGTAGCATTTTATTCAGTTCGTACGTCACGCGTCACAGGGCTTCAAAAATACGAAAATTTTCGTACATGTCACGGGTCACTGGGGTCGAGTACGAAAACCGCCAGAATGTCACAAAATCGCTGAAAATCGCCCAAAAAATCGAAATTTCGGCTTACACGGTTGCGCGCGTGCCGTGGCATGCACGAGCTGCCATTGTTGACAGCAGAACCAATTCGGCGATCCCACGGCTGCACCTTTCCTCCTTGCGCTCGACCGTCTCACCATCTCTGGATTCTGGCCAAATTGCTACACAGCTCTCATTTAAATATCACAAACTTTACACCCTGTTATCCACTCTAGCACATGCTATTAGAATTTTCCTAGCGCTTTCCGACGAAAGTACGAAAATTTTGGCGATGTCACGGTCTCCCGAGGCCAAGTACGAAAACTGACTTTCGTACTTTTGGGTCACAGGTCACAAGCCGGTACGAACTGAATAAAATGCTACAGTATCGTCAAGCCAGAATCTGCGGGTGCGAATCCGTGTCCTCTGGCGCACCAAAGTTGCGATTATGGCGATCCAAAGCAACGTCAGAAAGGCGATGCGCCGTGTTGTGTTTGAGGGTTGAATCCAGACCACCATCTTGCCGGAAGAGAAACTTCGTAGGGAGCCAAGCTTGGCGCCATGCCGATACAAGCCGACGGGCCGCCGTTGCCCGGAACACAGATGCTCGGCTTTTGCCGAAACATCAAATCCTGCGTCATCTTTTCCTTCCACTTCGGCATCTTCCCGCCGTGATCCCGCCCTAGTCCGTTGCCGACGCCACCTCCGACACGACGCGACCGACTTCAGCTCGATGTGTGGTCGCGCACCCTCCCCATCGACGCAAGAACGCCCCTACCTCCCCGCAGCCCAGCATCTAACCAGGCGGAGAACGACGCGCAGTACCACCTCACCCTAGTACGCTAACCCATTCCCGACCCTGGGCTACGCCCACGCGCTCCACGCCACGCCTCCGCACACAAGACATACGCGCACCCTCGGCCGCATGCACAGCGTCGACGTCGGCATCCCTCGCCGCCCACATCGCCTCCGTTGCCTTCTCGCACCTCCCGACCGTCTTCGTCGCCCTGGGCGCTTGACGCATATGCATACCACGCTCGCTACGCACGACCTCCCGCATGCGTAGCACCCGCCGCTCGTCCCCCATCGCGTATGACTCAGCCCATGCCTTCTCCCGCGCCACGAGCAACGGCCTCGAAGCCTCTGCCTGCCGTGCACTGCCAACACCACGCGCACCACCAGCGACCTGCGCCACAGGGGCGGGGGCGCTTTTCCCCCGCGCTGACCGCCTTCTCGCACCCCCGCCGACCACCTTCTCGCACCCACCGCCGTCCCCCGCGACCCCTGACTCGCCTCGCCCCTCGCCAGACACCTGACCCCGCACCGCCGGAGCGCAGTAAGAAGATCGCGGTCACCCCCTCGGCTTAGGCAACCACCGCCCCGCGTACCACCACCGCTCCACATCTCATCGGACACCATCGACGCAACGCCCGTGCCGCCGCCATATGCACCTCCACGCCCTACGCTCGCCGTCACTCGCAGCGCGCACCTCGCCACGTTCGCTCTACCCGTCCCCGCCCACCTTACATCCCCAACCTGCACGTTTTACGGCGCCGTATGTATGCCGTGCTGAACGCCGCATGCGTACGCGACACGGAGACGACCCGCATTCGACGTCCCCCCCGCTTTCCTCGCTAGCGGACCTGGAAGTGCGGGCGCAGGTGCGCAGTGTCGCCGACGTGCTGCATCTTGCACCATCCCCGCCCCAAGACCTCGCAAAGGCGTAGAGCGCAAGATGGTCCCTGGGCGGCGGTGGGACGCGGCTGGGAACGCAGGCCACTGTACGCCGCCCCCCGCGCGCGTTTCCTTCGTCTGCAAATATCTGTCTTTTTACTTACCCGTACCTATCATGCGTTCGTCCTATTTCATTTGCTTTCTGTACCACACCTTCATCAACCAGTTCCTCTTACCCAAATTCGTGTACTTTGACATGAATTCATTTGCCGGTGCTCGGGTGTCGTTCATTTGAGCATGTAATGGCCAAATTCCATCGCTTTGACGAGCTATAAAGCCAAGTGGATATTTCCTTTTTTGGTAATTTTCGTCTTGCACCACTTGCGTCGAATGGATATCGCATTTCATTGCTGTGCGTGTCCCGTGGAACTCGTGAGTGCCGCGACCAATTATCCATGTGCGTTTCGACCAATCAGATTGAATATCCTCGAGCAATTTCTTCCACCCTCTGACTTGTGGTAATCCATGGGCAAAATTCCTTTCATAACGGCTATACTGACCTTCCCAGAAGACCTCATTCTTTCACCAAGCGCCGGTATCTGCCAACATGCGCCAAAACTCGCCTCTGCCACGAGAAAGTACGCACCTCTATTCCCTTCGTTTTCATGTCCCTGTCCTACGTTCCTCCAAGAACCCCGACCAATTTATGCCGAGTGCGAAGGTCCTTTGTCTGCAGATAACATTCACTGTTTTTTCACCAAATCCTCGACAACCTCCTTGTCCCCCCTTAATTGCTGATCGGCTCACGCCCATTTCCTCACGATAAAACCCAATCAGTTCGCGGCCACACCAGTTGATGCCCGATTTCTGTCTCAGGCAAGTTCTTTGCTCCGAATTCAATGTCTGATTTGTCTTATACCTGCTCAATCAAATCGTCATATAGGTGTGATTCAGTCAATGGCCTGCAGAACCACTCACTGTGCGCCGCGGGTATGTTTGCATTTCAACTTTCCCCCGATGGGCCAATCCGCTTAGGTAGTCCGGCATCATTGATATCCATTTCTCCCCTCCTAGGCTTTTACTCGGCAGTTTCAATGACAAACACTTCTATCTGACTGTAAATTTTCTCTTGCACTTGAATCAAATTTTTTTGACATCTGGCTCTTCAACGGACAGGAGCGGTATTCGGGGATCTCGGGCGAAGGCAGTGCTGAGGTTTTAGTCATGCGGTGATGGCCGAACCCTCTTTCTCCCGACACTTGCGTCGCTTGGGCCCAGGGCAGGGCTCCCAATGCAGCCAGAGGAGCTGTATATGCGAAGTAGACTGTAATACCAACTTGCCCGCAGTCTCTGCAGCGAGCGGCCGCCGCTCAGTCATTCAATTTGACCCCGCGCTCCGGATACCCTGTCATGTGTCGCGCAGTTTAACTTTGGGTTGACAATGAGCATTCATAGTTGATGTTTCTCAGGCGCACCATCCTTTTCTCCCACCACCATGACACCTCCCCCAGGCATCATCTATCTCTCCAAACAGCTCCCCCGCATCCTCGCACCCCCTCTCGTCGTCTTTTGCGCTAAACTGGTGGCCGAGCTCCGTTTTGGCATCGTTGTTCCAGCCTGGCTTGCTGCCCTCGCATATGTCCTCAGTGGGCCGGCGGTGCTAATGGTAATCGTCCAGTATCGGGACTATCAGGATCGCCGCCAAGCTGCAGCGCATGGGGCGATTATGCCCCCGAGTGTCCCTGGCTATATTGGCGGCATAAACATGCTCTTTATGAAGAATGAGGACATGTATCCGGGTGAGTACACCGGCGCCTGTAACGAACGGCATGCTCATCAGAATAATATACATTGCAGGCGAACCGCTTGTGGCCGCGGCCGAAAATATTGGATATACCATGACCTGGCGCTTTCTCTTCCAAAATCGTGTAGGCCTGTATCTGTATTGGTGCTATGTGTTGCTGATTCTCTGTCAGATAATGACAGCAGAGCCAGATAATATCAAAGCAATTCTGGCCACTGAATTCAACAGCTTCGAGAAAGGTTCTGAATTCCGCGTGATGATGGAGCCGTTGTTGGGAACCGGGGTATTCGCCGCTGACGGTAAGGTGTCTTTGTCGCTCATTTACACTGCTACTGACGTCTCCCACAGGCGACATGTGGAAGTGAGTTATCCTGTTATCCTACTTACTTCTGGAACGCTCAGCTCATCTGTTGCGTCTCTAGATTCCACCGGCAGATGACTCGCCCTTTCTTCCACCGCGAGCGCATCAGCGACTTTGATTTATTCGATCACCATGCGGAAAATGCCATAGCACAGTTCAAGGCACGGCTTCGTGAAGGGTATGCGGCAGATTTTCAGGTTTGTCTTTTACCTCAACCTAGCCCAGACGCATTCTTCCCGTTCTTTCTTTCTTCAACGTATAGGATATGGTTGCGAGATTTACCATGGACTCTGCTTCCTCCTTCCTCTTCGGGCAGAATGTGCGCAGCCTCGACGCGGGGCTCCCTTACCCATACAACGCCAGCACCGACACCTCAAAGTCACCCGCGGCGGCGCACCCCTCCAGCGCGTTTGCCACGGCCTTCCAAGAGGCACAGACCATCACCGCGCTGCGCAGCCGCTTCGGTGAGCACTGGCCGCTGTCCGAGTTCTGGGTCGACAGATTAGAGGAGCCGATGAGCATTGTGCGCGGGTTCCTCGATCCGATTCTGGAGGAGGCTGTTGCGAAGAAGAGGGCGATGTCCGCGGGCATGCAGGAAAATAACAAGAAAATGAACGAGTTGGACGATCGACAGGTGGAGGAGGGCGAGTCACTGCTGGATCATTTGATTAATTATACGGATGGTACGCGTGGTTCAGTGCCTCACTGTGTATCCAAAGATTTACTGATCCCGAAACGAAAGACCATACCATCCTCGCGGATGAGATCCTCAATATAACTGCGGCTGGGCGGGATACGGTGCGTCGTTGGCTTTCAATCAATTATTGTATTGGTGGCTTTGCTTGAGCTGACACGGAATATTCAGACAGCCGGCCTTCTCACTTTCACCATCTATATGCTCACAGAACATCCTGAGATCTTGACCAAACTTCGAGAAGAAATCCTACGCATTGTGGGGCCGACGCAGCGTCCCACATTCGACAATTTCAGGGATATGAAGTATTTACGGGTGAGTACAGTACAGTTCAATCATTTTCTGATGAACATTGATCACACACACATCTTGTTCCGTCAGGCCGTCCTAAACGGTATGCTCCAATTCCATCTATCCAAGCGCAGTCCGCAGGGTAACCTCGTATATTTCAAACGAACAGAAACTCTACGACTCTATTGTCCTGTGTATGCGAGTACCTCTTCTATGCACGCGTTTACTCACAGTGAATGAATGATTTGTAGGCCGTTCAACGTGAGGTATGGCTGTTTCCCTCCGAACTTAAGCAGCGTCCCATCATCTCATCTTTCCACAACCAACCAGGACCGCCGTCCAACCAGCACTCTTCCGCTCCAACAAAGACGAACGGCCGCTCTTCGTCCCGGCCGGCACGCGCTGTGCATTCTCCACGATTCTCATGCACCGCCGGAAGGACCTCTGGGGGCCGGACGCGCTGCAGTTCGACCCCGAGCGCTTTTTGGACGAGAGGTTGCACAAGTACCGTAAGTGATTGGTTATAGATTCCTCCTCGCTGTCTTCGTGAAGCAATTGATGGCCCATGCAATCTGTAATTTTTGCAGTGACGCCCAACCCATTCATCTTCCTCCCTTTCAACGCCGGGCCGCGCATCTGTCTCGGGCAGCAGGTACGTCTTGACGGTTTCATCGACAATAACATTATCGAATTCAACTCGGAATTGTAATTATTCGCAGTTCGCCTACCACGAATCCTCCTTCTTCCTCGTCCGCCTCTTGCAGACGTTCTCCAGCGTTTCGTTCGCCTCGGACGCCCAGCCTCCAGAGGGACGCCCGCCCGCGAGTTGGAAAACGGATGACAAGGCGGGGTGGAAGGCGCACGAGAAAATCAGACCGCGCTCGCATTTGACGATGTTCGTTTTCGTGCGTGGTTTCAATTTAATTTCTTTAGTGTTGCAGAAGGCTCATGGAGCGAACAGGGCGGACTGTGGGTCAGGATGGAGGAGGCGGGTGCGGCGGAGGGTGTTTGAATCCGCCGCGAGGAAGAAATGTGAAATACTGTATGGTGGGAAAGGCCAGAGCACACTCGAAGTTATACATTATTTTATGCCGTGGAACCTATTTTTTACGCCGTTCCCTTCATTCTTTCCATCTCCTCTTGCTGATCATTCCTTCCTTCATTTAGGCCACTGGGACTAGTACAAGTTCAGTGAGTAGCTATATGAAGCATTCAAACCATATTCTGAGTTGGAGTCGGCCTATGGCCCCGTGGCACGGTCCAGGACATCGAATCAAAATCTGTCGAAAAAATGAAACAGGGAACACAAACTGTACGTGAGCTGAAACGCACTCATTATTTACTTCCGCGGCGACAATACCGCATCGCGCTCCATCGGCGGACACACGGAGCGGCGGAAGGCATTAACCCGCCGCCGTGTCTCTCGCGCGCAGGCCGCGGTGGCCACAATGTGGGTCAATAGCTGGCTATAACTTGCCAGTTCTCGTTTCATGTATATCTCCTCCGGTCCAACTGACGTGCTCGTGGTTGAGATGCGCTCTTGAGCGCAGAGTAATGAGGGAGATGAAAGCGCTAACTGAGCGCTTCCTGTCTTTCACCTCGACCTTCGTTCAGGCACTGGCACTATAAATTCAAAATTGTCCCTCTCTTTAGCCCTCCCGGCCCTGAGCCAGTACTGTATATTTTTAAACGATACAAGATCTGCCTTCACTTCGCTCCGGCGAAGGCCATTACTCCTCATCCAACGTACACTCCACTCCTGAACTTACATACATTCACAGAATCATTTTAATTTCATTCATAACAAGAGCGCGGGGGGCCGCTTCGTGGCCCACTTCGGTCGACGCAACTGATCCTGCAGTTTCTCGGCAAGTGATGCCGGAACTGATGGTAAAGATGGCGGCTTTTAAAATGGCTTCGGACGGACAGACACACGTAATTTTAATAAAGGGGTGATACATTGAGACAATCTACGAACGAAAGGAGATTGAATAGCTTGGCTTCCAATCACAGACTGTACAGGTACAGCTTGTATGAGAGGTTGTTGGCCAGGCGATCTGCCAACAAATCGTGCGGGAGTGTGGTAGATAGAGGCAAGTTCGATGGGACATGTGATGCTCAAGGCGGCGCAACATTCCATCTAGCATTCCAAGACCAGCCCGTCAAAAATGAGATTGTAGTCGAAGAATTAGGGAATCTAGATCCTCATCCGAAGTATCTGAGAGGGGTCCTGTGTAAGAGATAATGCCCTCATCTTAAACCTCTGGTGGCAGGTGGGCCGGGATTGGTATCGCGGGATCCAAAAGGTCATCATCATTGCCATTCAAGTCATTACTGGCACCGGCCGATGTTTGGATGAGAGGGTCAGAGGATGTGTTGTTGGGGAAGGGGTTAGACTGTGGGGCTTAGATGCCATTCTCAAGAAGCGCAGTGCAGACCGTGTTCTGGGAGACACCAAGAAACCTGTGTGTGCTCGCAGTCAATGTCGATCGTTGCGAGTATGCCCAGCATAGGAAGTCTGGATCAATATGAATCCTAGGCCGTCCAACAGTACCTGTTGCTATCGTTTGCACTACTGTGGGGCGGCCATTATGGGATGCATCAATTTCATCCCGGTATTCCAGCCGCACATTGGTTTGCATAGCAACAAGACTTGTTTGAATTGTTTGAAGCTTGAGTGGCTCAAAGATTCCAGTGTTCTACTGGGCATTGAGACATATGTCATCAAGGATTTAATTTCCTCCACCAACTGGATATATTCATCCAATCATTGCCCAGCCTGGCAATTACAACAGTGTCAGTTGGTGTCTGCATTATGGCGGTAACAGCATCTTGAAAGCGATTATAATGCAGCCTGAAGGCATCCAGCAAACTTGTCGCAGGTGAGGGCAGGGCCATTTAGAGGGGGTGGTTGTGGTTTGAGATGAGATTGTGGAATTGATTGTGGTTTTCTATGGATTAGAAAAACCCAGGTTTCGGTTTGAGATGGTTTCCCAAGGGTTACATCATTGAGTATGGGGCAAACCCATTGCTGAGTATCAGGCAAACCCACCATTGGGTGTGGGATTGATGGTGGTTTCCCTGAGTTTGTTGATTTCGTAACTGTTGGTTTTCGTGGAAGGTCCCACGGTTGCACTGGGATTGATGAACCAACCCACCCAAGGGCCAAGTGGGATTGATAAAAGATATGTGGGTCGCTTAGAAACTGCTTGTTGGGTGTGGGCTGTACACATGTGTACTGTGGACTGTACTTTGAATGTGTCGATGTACAATTCTGTTGTGTACACAGTGACAAGTGGTCAATGGAGAGTGGACTGTTCCTTAGGACAATGTTGCAAGTTGAGAGCACACAGTACACTGTACAATAACATGGTTGCTGCACTGTGCAACTTGTAAATTACTACTGTTCCAGTTCATTGATGCTGTACATGTTCTAGTTGAGTTGTAGCTGAGCACTGTTCCTTGTTCGACTACTATTGTACATAATTTCTGATGAAATTTTTTTTTATGTTCTCCGCACTCAACAAGAGCAGACATAACTCAACCATGCCAGCCACCTTCTATGGTAAAGGAGCATTAGATTTTTTTTGGATCAGAAAAGAAGACAGATGTGAAGTGGAATGGGGTGTACTGCTACATCCCGGTATGACCCACCTTAACGCAACTCTGTAGGGCATGGCTTCGGCAGCACACCTTAATCTGGCACCTCGTGCACTCGCCCAGATGCGCCACCATGCCGCAAAGGACACGGAGGAGAAAAGTTGGACGCCCAGCAAGAGATGAAGGGAATAAGGAAAGGACGGAGAGGGGGAATTGCGATGGGGAAAGGACAATAGGAAAGACGCAAGATGGAAGGCCACTCACGAGGAAAAAACACAACACATCTTCTCCTTCATCCTTGCCGCCGCGGTAGCCAACCTCAAGCAACACACATCTTCTTGCACTCTTGTGGATCAATCTTGCTTGCTTCAAACAGGCCAAAAACATCAAGATCAGAAGATTGGGCCAGTAGGCAGGGGCGCAAAAAAGGAAGGGAGAGAGAGTTGGGGGAGAGCAGAGGGAAGAAGAAAAAGAGGCGGAGAGGCGCACCTGACCCGTTGTATGTGCCCTGAATAAGATCTCTCCCCTGGATCCCATTTTGATGCACAAACACACAAGCATGAGGAGAAAACGGTCAATAAGCTGATACAGAAGCTTATCTGGGCTCAGCTAAGGCACTTAGAGCGGGCAAATGAACGGCTTGTCACATACACTTCACATCTCCTTGTATCGGCGAGAAGATGTGTGTGATGAGCTCGGAGAGCATGGAGGAGATGTTGGAGGGTCTGGGAATGCAATGGAGTTAGCGACAAGGGTACTGGGGTTTTTCATTCAAATCGACAGGGGGGGTGACGCGTGACCATTTTTTCAAGTCCATTTTGACACCGGCCAAAATTTGGCATGACACCCCCCGAAATTTCGACATTTCCCTCAGAAATTTTCTCTTTTTTGCGTCCTTCAGGTCATTTTGGCTGCACCGTGACCAGCGACAGGTTTGACAAGGGCAGCCGTGATGCGTGACCACAACCAAAGTTCGATATCGACAGAGAGGTGCATGACCCGTGACTGTCTTTTTGAATGAAAAACCCCAGTAGATATAATGCACAACCGAATCCACTTGCTTCCACCCAAATGTGGAGGCCCTGATGTGAGCCATAGCCCAAAGGAGTGGATGTATCATGTAAAAAGCTTCAGATGCTGGGTAAATGACTTACTATATGCCTGAAAGTCATTCAAGGGCCCTGTATATTTGGCTGGCCATTCTGGCCCTCAAAACGGTAGCTATGGCATGAAAACAGCTACCTGAGGCTGAGCACATGACATAGCTACCATTTTGAGGGACAGAACGGCTGGGCAAAAAATATAGGGCAAAGACAGTGAGGGAAGCTGCCACAATGTATAGATTGAAGCGAGGAGGCTCATGGACATAGACTTGATCACGCTACGAGAATACCTTCCCTTTTGTGTCTCAATCAGGATTCAACGGCGAAACTCGCACGGACATTAAATTCAGGTTGAACCATCGGGCCCGACAACTTTTCCGCGGTTCAAAAAACTACCGCACTCCCTGATAATTCCAAAGCAGCAAATTCAGGAAGGAATTCATCACCCTATATCATCGATGCCACTAATATACTATCCATATCGGCTCATACGGATTCACTGTCCTTCTCTTCCGTTCCCTGCGGTTTGATATCTAGTACCTGCGAAGGCGGATATGGCCGCACTGCACGTGTGGCCAAGAGGGAGGGAGGGTCCTGGCTGACAAATGCTTGGCCGGTGGTTCCCGTTGGGCGCTCAACTGTATCCTTGAGACCAACATACACCAGTGTGAACGTTGGTATTATAATCTGTGAGACAGATAAAATGGATCGATGTGACCACTCGAGAATGGTCTGAACTGACCAGCAGCTGTTGTTCGACGGCGAACCCGACGGTGAAGATGTCCATATTATCTTGGGAGGCAGCAATAAGCAGAAATATTGCCGCAATACAATAGATTGCGCCGGACTCAAGTCTACAGGAACTGAAGTCAACACAAGTGGTAGTCAGGTCCTTTATCCATCGCAGGTTACGCACATGATTCCTATGGCCCTATTGTAACGCCTGCGGTATGTGTTATCACGACCAACATGTGACGATTGACGCAGGATCCACAATATCCGACCAGCTGGGCGAAAATCTCAGCGGAGGTCGACAACCGACGGAATTGACTTACCGGTGAGGGCGGTGAGAACGAGATTCGTTGCTGCCGCTAGGCCAAACGGGATCTGTGCATTGGTAATGCTAGTGGTTTGTGATGCCAGGATGGACGCAACTATACAGAAGCATGTCCATGCTAGAAACACATATGTGTAAAATTTGAGATGGCGACTCACGCAATGTCGCTAGCATGAGGAGTGCAGGCGGAATGAGTACCTTTCGTTGGCATCCCCATATCACATAGCATCGATACATCTAAGATTAGGTCAGTCCACTGTTGACTCGGATAGGAGAAAGCTCAACGAAGAATAAATCTGTCACGACACTGGTGGGGTGAGTCTCGACTCCGAGTCATGATCAATGGAGTTTGTTGACTCACTTGTTTATTGCCAGTAGCACATTCTCTACTGTCTCGAGCGTCCTCACGGACTGGGGTCGGTTCAATACTTTCACATGAACAAGTTGTTGGACGAAGCGAGCGGTTATCACGGTTCCAGCAATATTGACGGCCATCTGTGCCATAACACAACTTGCAGCTATAAGAAAGTTTATTCCAGGGGTTCCCCGGCGACGAGAGAGTGTGTAGATAGAAAGCAGAAAAAGGTTGACGTAGATGCCTGTGATTCGACATTCGAGAGTCCCAAGCTGTGACACCAAACATGACACACCGTAGAGGAGAAGGGAAACCTAGGTGCCTGTATGAGAAACAGCGGTTTGACCATTCTGTAGCACTGACTCCAGTTTCCGCGGAGACCCTGATCAAGAAATCCACCCCGGAGTCGGCGTGCATCGCGACTTAGAATGGAAAGAAGAATGAAAGATGGCAGCCAGCTGTAAACACTCAGGATGATACATTACAAGTATAAGTAGTGCCACCGTATCCCACGAAGACCCTTATCAAGAAAGCCAAGCCGGAGTCAACGGTTTACCGACCGCATCACGGCTTAGGACGGGGAGAAGAATCAAAGATGGCAGGTAGCTGTAAACATTCAAGAGGTATCTGATACATTACAAGTATATGTAGTGCCACGTATCCGTGAGATGCCGTTCTAAATTTGAGTGGGCAGTGAGAACAAAGATCAAGGGTGCATCGTCTGGATTTAGATTGTTATGCTGAGACATTGTGCCGTGGAAACAGTAAAGCAGGCCCTCCCCGCCATCCGATATTCAAGAGAGAACATGTCGGCGTCGATGAGCTTACAACAGCATGGCCGGTATCACCCAGTTGCACAGACTCGTCGAGTCGTTAAATGGCATCTTTAGCGATCATCTGCAAATCACCTCTATGATTTAAATGCGGGACGTTATCACCGGTTATTTCCACCAGGCCCCAATAGTACAGGATGAACGTGAAATTAATTTATCCCAGGAGGCTTGTGGCACATGGGACCTCATCAAGTGCGAAAGGCTTGAAACGTCATGACGATGGACGTCGGGAATGAAGGGTGATGCGACGAGACCGCCCTGAGGTCCTCATGCCACTCGCGAAACATTTTGCTGATAAATCGATGCATCAGATACTATCTGCGACTGCCTACGGCCGGCCATTTAAACTAGCTAGTGGGCCACTTCCCAAATATAAGAGATTCTGATGATAATTCCGGTGTCTGGCCACTTGTGCGGTGGGATACGACTAGAGAGGATGTTGCATATCAAGTTTCGACCCAAATTGACACACACTCTTGCCTCCACGGCCCCTTATGAGACCGTCCGGGGCTACGTTGAAACATCAATACATTCTGCTGATGGAAATCCGGAACTATGTGCGTCGTTGTCCCGGGGTATGGACCAGTATTCTGAAGCGCTAAATTATGTTTTCTCTCCCACCTACATCGCTCTCAACGCTGCGAAGTTTCTGGACCACGAATGGGTTGATATGGGAGTCGGTTAGTGTCAATTCGTCTCCGATTCGGTTCGCGTCAAAATCGAAACCACGTCATTTTTGGTGCTGAGTCCACCTATCTTGGTCAAAGCGGAGTTCCGAGTCGCAAGTGTGCCCCATGCTTCTGCTGATGTCAGGACGCGCGCTTTACATGAGAGCGTGTGATAGGGTCGGAGGGCCCTCATGTGGAAATCGACATTTATTGCATCTTTGCATTTATTTTACATTTGCCCCTATTCTACCTTACAGCATCTGTTTGTATCGAAAACAGCCAAAATTTTACCCTCTTACCACAATCCTTGCAGCCAGCCAGTGCAGGGCAAGCACCCAGAGGCAGTATTGTCGCTCCTCGCCCGGGCTGTCTAGCCACCAAAACCTCCAAATCACCCCTCACGGCCTCAGCTTCTTTTCACGACATTTCGGCATCCTCGTTACTTTCTCTTCGGCCCATTTTCACACTCAACGGCTCAGGACCATCTTCTACATTTTATTCCAGAGATTCACTCCACAGCTACCGGACTACCGACCCTCACATCGAACCTCCCACCGGGCACATAACCCTACCACAGCGGCCGCGAGGTCTTTGAACTGCTTTCGGATTCAGAACCCGAGGCCGACGATGGGGATTCAGATCTGGAGGTAATGGAGGCACTCCAGCACACTTCTTCATCGTCTAGTGCAATCCCTCTGCCTGGTGCGTACATTGCAGCCATTTCTCACTCGCCTCCCTAAATCTTGTAGAGCCTGAATAGTTTCTCGGCGATAATTCTGACTCTGCAGAGCCAGATGCACGTTCTGAGTCCTCGAATGGTACAGTACTAAACCGGGAAGCGCAATGATCAGACTGTTCATGGAAATTTGAGCGAAATCTCATGCAAATTACTTGGTCCAAGTTGTATTCTGGATTGGATTGATATCTAGTCCATGGTACAATTTACCCTGGGGGCAAAATTGAGTAGCTCTCGAGAACAAGGTAAATCTTTCTGGAACCCCAAATATGCCCACATAACGTAGAAGCGCAACATTTCAACGACATGATTGACTGTAGTTCTGGGGGTATGATTTTGGGTGGTTTAACCTACATATCTGTAATCAGGGCCACTGGAAACCCCCAATGCAACAAAATTGTCATATGCCAGCACTGTGAACACAGAAAGAAGGAGGGCCTGATAGTCAGGATCAAAGGCTGTGAAATGCAGCCACAAACATTGCAATTTTGAGGGCTTCACAGGAGCATTTCGCATAAATCATTTTGTGGACAGGATGATAAGATACCCTAGTATGCTCATATAATTTTTGGACCTAATCGGAAGCCTCAAAGGTATGTAATTCCTAGTGTTGCGCTTCCACGTGGCGCTTCCCAGTTTAGGACTGTACGCAAACTGTACGTAGATTTTTTTTTGCCTCTCCAACGCTGATTTCGGCCCCCAAAGGAAGACGACTCTGATTTCATCGAGTTTGACACAGTATGGCTTGATGACGGCACGTCGCTCGCCCGTATCGGTCACTTCCGTCCGACCAGTTGACGGGCCCGGCCGCTATCTATCCGATATTTCGCACCCCAACCGGATTGTCGTCGACCTCAGTGATCAAATGGACTTGTTTCATGATCCAACCACCGAAGAGTCGCGTATACCCTCAATACTATCATCATGAATGCCGTTTGTTTTCATTCCACATTTAATACTTGAATTCTAATCTGTACCATTTTCTCGTGGTAGGAAAATGACTCATGGGATTGGTCTGGCGGTGGCTCTCGCCAAACTGCCCTTATTACTTTTGCGCCGGGCGAGAAGCCTGTCGACTACCGACGAATCTGCTACAAATGTGTTGGTGCTCACGCATGCGACCAGCTTGACAAAGCGCTTCGAACTGCGATAAAACCGGCATTCTACCAAACTCCAACAATGAATTGTCGCACCGCATGGCGCGCAGCACTCAGCGCGATTCCTCCGCCATGCGCAAGGCCAACGAGGCACGCGAGGTTGCAGATATCTCTGCAGAGCTCCGGCTCCAGATTGAAGCCGAAGCGGAGAAGCTTCGTGCTTCTAATCTAGCAACAAAATCCTTGAAAGCGCAAGCGTGCGAAATCAGGTGGAGCGCTTTCGGTGAGCGTTCAAACATCGCGGACAAGAACCGGTAATGTTGATAGTGTGCTTGTCATGTAACAAGTTGTGCTAACAAAATTTCAGCGGCACAAACCCCTGTCGATGCCATGCAGTCGGACGATACGTCAGCTCCGGTTTCCTTAACCCCTGGCGCTCTCGCTGCCCGAATTGTGCTCTGCCGAACTTGCGACCGGCTCAGTATCCAGTTCTCTCAGATGACGTTTGTGGGCTTGCATTTCTCTCCAGTCTCGTTTGCAAATCTGTAATAATCCGATTGCCATGGGTTATTTTTGCTGCTTCTTGCTCCCTTACGATGATTGTCACAACGTGGTTGAGGAGCGATCCTTCTCAAAGCAGTTCGACCATGATTACTGCCTTCTGGTCAACAGTTCCTGCCTTCATCTTTTGTAATTCTAATACCTTTCCCAGGGTTGCAACCTTGGGCTTTCCGAACACTCTCTGGTTAGTTGCATTGTCGTGTCTCGACTTCCGGAGACTCATCGGCATTATACCACAGGGCTTCCAGAACCAGCATTATGTTCTCCATCATCCGTCTTGTCCCTCATGATAACCGGTCCAAGCTCCGCAAAGTTACTGGGAACGATTAGTCCCAGGTCTGCCAGTAGTTCCAGGATTCTAAATCACCTAAACGGTTCCAGGAAAATCTGGTCCGTGATTGGCTCGGGGGTTGCCGCCTGGATATCTGAAGACCCGTTGAGGTGTGATATCACGCATTCCTGGAAACGTTCAGTCCCAGGTCTCCAAGCACGGCCACGGACCCGAACGCGTCGGAGATGCCTCGAATCTGTACTTCTTCTCGCGCAGGCCAGGTATTCATTTGATATTTTCAACCTCACCACTGGCCCAGATGATCCAGCTGCACATCTACTCGAAGTTGCCCAACGACTTGGACTGAATCGAGCGTGTCGCCGAACCATGTGCACGGATTCCCATTTTTTTGCTTAAAGCTGATGTCACGCGGGTGTCCACTGTCGAATGGCATACTTATAGTTTGCCGAATCTCCCTCCGTTTCACTCCATTGATCCTCGTACTCAATTGCCCACAGAACGGGTCCGTCGGACGCCGTGCGGGCGCTATACCCGTGCTTTCCTCGATACTCCGCACGGCGAGGGTTCGACTCCCTCGCGACCCATAATGGGATCGCCGCAATTTTTGGTCTGTGTTGTGGTTCTAGCGTTTTTTCGAGAATTACTTCCTCCACTGGTCCGATAATGTATTTAGAGCAACGAGATCACGGTACGTATTCGTTCTCCACATTCCCGAAGCCATTTCAACTAATTGCTCCAGACGTAATAGGTATTCGTAACGTATTCGCTTTTGCGTAGGTGAGGCGAAATCCCTTCCATATCACTCCACAAACTGAACCACAGAACGGGTTTGTAGGACGCGGTGACGCCCGCGAGAGTTCAACCACCGGCGGCGAGGGTTCGAATCCCTGCGACCCATGCCTCTTTGGATATTTCGACCTTTTTTTTGCTCTCTTCTTTGTGTTTCACTCTTAGTTCGGGCTATGTGGGCAAACGGAAGATTTCTTTTTTGCGCGCGCAGCGGCGAGCACTGTGCACAGTGATCGCGATGCGGTGAGCATGTTTATTCCACAGACCGGGTCTCGCTTCTGCAACTCGGGATTTTATCTGCGCGGTCCTCTTTTTCGCGGGGATCGTATTTCATCGACAGCGAACGAAGGATTTCGGATTCATGCGTATGAATCGACCCTGATGGGGCACTGTGGCCTTGCAGATCACCATCATTTGCGATTTGTGATGGCTACGTGACAAATCGTAAATGACCATTTCTCCTCCGCCGCGGCGCCACGTAAGTAGTCGGTCCTCGCTCTGCACTGACCCATCGCCGGGAGGCATACGTTGGCTAGAGCCCACAATGCAGCTCGCGTCAATAGGAGGGCATAAAGACTCTAGTGCATCCTCTTTCTTCCTCTAAGATGCCCATCGACCGAGTGTTGATTGTCGGCGGCGGTCTGGCTGGCCCCTCCCTCGCCCTAGCCCTCGCCCGCCAAAACATCCCATCGTCCATCTTCGAGCTTCGCCCGACGCGCACCGTCGCCGAGGGCTCCATCTCGCTGGCGCCCAATGCTCTGCGCGCCCTGGACCACGTCGTCGGTGTGTACGACCGCCTCAAGGCCGCAGCCTTCTCATACCGCCGACTCGCAATGCACGCCGATGACGGCTATCTCTTTGGCCACCTCGTCCAACACGACGACGAGTACGATGCGCTGCGCATTCTGCGATCCACCCTGCACAACATCATGCTCGACGCGTGCGAGGAGCAGCCCGACCTCGTGCAGGTTCGCTACGGCGTGCGTATCACCCACATCGAGGACCGCGACGACGGCGTCACTCTGCACTTCGAGGACGGCACAACTGCCCGCGGTGCGTTTGTCGAATCTCTACTTTCCATGTCTCACCCTGTCCAGGCGACATCCTCATCGGTGCCGACGGCATCCACTCCAAAGTCCGCGAACACGTCCTCGGCGCCTCCGCCCCCACCCCCACCTTCCTCGGCTCCTGCATGGTCACCGGCACCCTACCACTCGCCTCCATCAACGCCCCCCCAGACTGGACCTTCCCCGCCGTCCTCTTCACCCCCGTCGGCCTCGTCTCCGTCTGGCCACACAACCCCTCCGGCACCGAAGCCGCGTGGTGCGTCGCCGAGGACCTGCCCCCCAAGGACCGCGCCGCCTGGCGCGAGTACGAGGCATCGGGCGAGGCCGCGCGCGCGGCGAAGCGCAACTACGTGGGGGTGCAGACGCCGGTGATACGCGCGCTGATGGACACCGTGCGCGACGACGCGGTGAAGCTGTGGACGCCGCACTGCATCCCGGACATCCCGCGCTGGCACCGGGGGCGCGTGTGCCTTATCGGCGACGCGGCGCATGCGCTGCCGCCGAACGGGCAGGGGAGCGCGATGGCGTTCGAGGACGCGGCGTACCTCGCGCGCCTGCTCGGGTCCCACCCGCTCGACGCCCCACGCGACGTCGCGCGGGTGTTTGCGCAGTTCGAGCGCAATAGAAGGCCGCGCATCGAGCGCGTGCGCGCGCTGGCGCATGGCACGGGCGGGGCGAAGGGCGGGACGGCGGCGGGGTGGAAGTATACGCTGAAGAAGTGGGGCATGGCGGCGTATTTTGCGTGGAATGGGTATGAGCTACGGGATGAAAGGATCTCGGGGTATGATGTTACGAAGCAGGAGGTTGGCGTTGGCGTAGCGTAAGGATGCCCTGCGTGTGTGAGGCTTTTTTGGGAGGTGTCTTGGATTTTTTTTACGCCATGTCTTATTATACATCTGAATTTCTCATCTTTCAAGCTAGCCCTTTTCAAGCCTTCTTCATGTGTGCATTACATTTACCTCAGCTTGTGGTTTTATTTTTATTTTTATTTTGTCACTGCCTTTTCGTGAGGGTGTCTGTGTGTACGGTACATAACTTGAATGAAGTACATTTGTTTTCCCAATTTCTACTGGAGTAATTAAATAATATGAATAATTTATATGGATATGGGTCCACATGCGGCACCTCAAAAGGATGTCTTCAACTAGATCTCGCCGGGCAAGGGTCTCAGGGGATTGTCTGGGGATACTTACTTTTTACATCATGCAGAGATCCCGGCTGATCTCCGGCACACTAAAGCCCGAGATCGTGTGTGGGATCTCAGGCTGACAACCCCACCAAATGGCGGTATAGTCAAGCATCCGCAGGTGGTCACTGGTATTTATCCGCTGTCTCCCGGGCTCTGCCATTCATTCTTCCACGCCCATAACATCCACCACCACTACAACCTCCAAAACTTCTTCTTCATCCACGACCGTCACCCGGACCACTTCTTCCCCAACCTCGACGTCAACTGGGTCAACACTCCTCTTTTACCCCTCGGCAATTCGATCGCTTACGGATTCACCTGTAGCGACGGTAACGGCTACCGTTCGACTCTTCATAATTTGTTGCAGAGTAGAACGGCCGTCGATTTCATTGCATCGATCCAGTCGGGGAGGGAAGTATGGTGGACAATGATAACGAAGGCGAGTGACAATTTTACCCACACCGTGGATACTTTAATGTCGGAAATCTCGTTCTCAATAGGTCATATCGGCGCTATAATCTCACAGATGGCCCAATCCGCGACGAACTGAGTGGCACTGCTTCGCGTCCCAACGTGCGTTTCTTCGTCCTTTTTCAGACCCGTGACAGACACACATCTTTCTTTTTATGTAGAGGTCGTCCTCCTTACGGCAGGAACAAACGACATCCTCTACACCCAACGGATGCGGATGCGGGGTATGTGAAGATGGCGAATGCGTGGTTCCCTGTTGTAGAGCAGAGCGAGGAATGGTGGATTGGGAAGCTGGTCTGAGATCAATTATGAAGTGAGATACACGGGAATCTTTTCATCTGGAAATACATACAAATACTCTTATAGTTGCCATATTTTGCTAGGAAAAGCGGTAGGCACGCTGAGTTTTATGCCTGTGGTTCGCGATTCACCAGCCCGGGCAATGTGCGGGATCTGATGGTCGTAACTGCTTTTTGGAATCAGGTGAAACCCGCCCCGAAACTGGAGTCGTATCGACGATGGGAATAGATGCGGTCCCCGACGTGTTGGGGTCTCTCGGTTGAAGTAAAGGGTAGGAGTCGATTCGCGACCGCAGACTCAGGGTTCTCAGGTCGTGCCGGAGGAGTGCCTTCCGGGAAAACCTTCGTATGCGTTGGTGGTGGGAGCTTCGGTGAGTGATTTCCCAAAACTAACCTATAGAGTGTGTTGTACTTGGGTATTCAATCTGCCTGGTAGGTACCCGTTCGAACAAACATTCGCGGGGACCATTCCGATTCCAACAAGAAGACGATACGCTCATCGGCCCGCGCAGATGAGCGATCTCCTCGAAACTTGTTTGAATTCCTACTCCATTTCTCGTTGGACCTCTTCTATCATGACGAACGATCCTTTCAACCCCTCTCTGGTCCAATTTCCTGTTGCGGATGCTACTCATAACTACATTCATTCTCCTTGATCACTTTCCCGTCTGATAGCTGGAGTAGGCGATAGAGGGATACTGAAACATGTGGCCTATGGTTAATCAGTGCACACTTCATATAACTTCTGTAGACAACCCTCCCAACATCGGATCACTTGGTCGTCAGATGCCTGAGGCGGTCCGTAGAAGTATGCCTCCCGCGCCAAATAGTCCTGCCACCTTTTCTCGAGTTTATCTTCGCTGTAATTCCCCTCCATTTGGTTCATGCTCTCCGCAAGGTAGCCCTTCCAACGATTAATCAAGTCAGGCTGAGGGTTGGGAGATGTCTACGAGGCGTGAGAACTGTCAGCTGGCTGTTCTCAGTAGCAGATAACACCGCACCTGTAGCCATTGCACAACATCATGAAATTCAACCGGTTCAAGCTTGCGAAAACTCGCATCCCAGGGTGGCAGAAAGCAATTTAGTGCCTGAAGCAACTCAGGGTCACCTTGAGGAGAAGATCTAATGTGTCGACCCCATTCTTGGTAATTCCATCGGTCGCCCAACCCCCAGAGCCTGTAATAATTGATATTCATTCAAATAAATTCCTTGAGCAATGTGCGCACCAGAACATCCTGGGCAGTTCTCGTTTTTCAATCCCTTGCATGAGCCGCAAGAATCCACAGGCCAAGTCCCGGGAAACCAGAACTGCAGGGGAGAGACTGTCCAGTTCCTGGCAAAGCGCAGGAAGGAACAAGCAGAATGCATAGAAAAAATTAGATCCTCCGGTTACTAGTCGGCCGTAGCGAACAGATCCATCCTCGAATATTATCCCAGGATAGATCCAATACGATACGGATTTGAAACAATTCCCACAGGAAAAAGAAGTCTAGACTCCGCCCTTTGGTGGAAAATAGCAGTCTTCGGGCTTGGAAAATGCGAATGAGGGGGGGGCACTGCGACAAATGCGCGTGAAGGGCTTCTGGTATGGCCTGAAATTTACCGTTCATCCGAGAGTGTAGAGCACGAATCACGTGGAGTGACGGGGTTAAAACTTGGCTACGGATCCTTTCAGACCGTCCAGAGTATTGAGGAAGCAAGTCAGATACGATGAGAGATTGAAGAAGTCTATATTGCTGGATAAATCGATAGTCTTCCCAGCACTGGATTAAATCTTTCGGGGCGGGCTGAATTTCCTGTGTGATAAAATCCACATGAGAGCAGTATGTGAGTAGGAAAACATACTTTTAGCCAGAACAAAACTTTTTCTACTCGCTCGCCACAGTTGAGGTCGCAAAAGAGGAAATCCGGGTTGACCGACTGGATAAGGGGCACAAGATCCACAGAAGGTGCACCCAAAGTGACAAAGTGGATCCAATCACTGTTCAGCGCAAGTGCCCTACAGACGAAGGAATCAAGAAATCGTATTTTGTTGCGGATAATCGCGGGGCTAGGTGTACATACCAGCGGAAAAAACCATTGGCGAAGTTGTTCTGTAGATCGTTATGTCTATATGCAAGGGCCTTGAGGATGAAGCAACCTAATCTTGCGTGGTGTTGCGGAGATCCAACGTAGAAGGTTGACGACCGTTGTTCATTGGTCAGAAAATCATGAAATGAAGCATGGTGCAACTCTATCCCTCCTCTTCTCGAAGGAAAGCTGAGGACAGAGTGCAGGGGTCGCAGAATTAATGAAAGTTGCCCGCCCTCGAAACCAAGCAGCTCATCAATCTCCGCTACAGTGATCCCCTTTTGCGGATAATGGATGATAACACCCAAAATGTCGCAAAGACTAGAATGGAATCGAGGAGGGACCCTCGATAGGATTTGTAGGTACAACTGATCAAGGGTCACAAAGGGAGAGCCTATATCTTGGGGCACAAGATTTTGAATAATGATGTCGAGTTGGCCCGAAGGTCGGGAATACTCATCGTCAATGAACTTGACAACAGTTGAGGCGTAGATGAAGTATCCTGATGACTTTTGAACTAGACCTTCCACAATGTCCGACGATGGCCACGGAGCAGGAATGTTTCCCATAGTGCTGGGATGCTCGCGATGAATGCGGTCAAATTCCCCCCAGAGGTAGGTTCGGATGTCCTCGAAGGATTGCTCGATATTGGTGGGATAAACGAGTCCCGAAAAGGGAACTTCCTCGAGGGTTTCCCGAATGTGTGGTTCCGGTCTGCTCGCGATGAGGATTCGAAGCCGAACGGAACGGTCGTTGACAACGGATCCGATCAAACGCAATACTTCGCGCTGAATATTGTGCCCTTCGCACTCGTCCAGACCATCAATCAGAAAAACTATGGGTGCAGGTGTAGTGTCGTGGAGGGATTTGCACGGTCCCTGGATCAGGGTGCGCAGTTGCACATCCATGTTTCTCCAGAGAACTGATGGATCCCTCTCTACAGTCCGCGAGATTGAGTCTATCAGTACAGGCCGATGAAGCGCAAGCTGAAAAGCAAGCGTCGCAAAGAGAACTCTCGCATTTCCGCGAGTCCTGTGGTTCTGCTTGAAGAAAAAGCTGCCGCCAAGACGCCGAGCATCCTGCAATTGTTCACACAAGGTCTGCATAACAGCCGACTTCCCGGCGCCTGCAGGACCATGTAACCACCGGATGGCGCTAGCTGGGTCCAGGTCCGTCGTCCAGTGATAAAGAGAGTCGAGCAATTCTTTGCGCGTGTCGGGATGACATTTAGGCTGAGGAAAACTTTCCCCCGAGTCATGCAGGGCCTCCAGGGCGGCTGCGCCACGGAGAAGGTGGATTCCTGAGCTGTGAATCTGGGAACCGCTTCCACTATTGCGTTGAGGAAAAGCAGCGCGGCATAAGGAACGGACGTACTTACTGATTATTCATTGTGAGATGTTCAGTCCTGATATCATAACTTAGAATGGGTCCTTCCCCAGTACCTCCGCCACCACCCTGTCCCCGAAGACCACCCCCTCCGCCGAGACCGCCTGTGCCTCCTAGATAAAGTGAATAATGAGATCGGCTGTTCAGACGATATTTTCGTCGCACCAGATATGTAGTTGGTAACTGTTTGGGATTGGTGAGACATTGTTACTGTTAATGTGGAGGACGAGAAGGCAGATCTTGACCAGTTCTACTTCAGTCAATGTGGGAGGAGGAGAGCATATGAGCGACGTGGATGACAGCAAGCAGACAGCATGCACTTTCGCACGACGAATCTTCGAGAACAAAGTCCGGGCCTGCGACCCCGGCTCTGTTTTGGCCGCAGAAGATGCTCTAGGTTGAGACCATAAGTGACTTCGTGTCACTAGAATGAGAAGAAAAGACGGGAAAATGCATCATATTGTGGATTGTGCCTTGGGCGTCAATAAAGCACATATAGTGATCAAAAATTCAAAATTGGGCAACTTGCTTGAAAAATGCACATGTTGAAGAGAAAAAAGAGACAAACCGAAACTTGGGAGACTGGCAACACAAAAACACGCAACTGGACATGTGGAGAAATCCGAGAAAAAAAGACACATGTCCGCTTGGGAAAAACAACACATCTTACACACCTCCAAGCTGCCGGACTTGAAGTTGCAGAACAGCAATTCAATAATGATAAACAACCCGCGGGTGTTGATTAAATCAATTTTCATGGCCCATTTCCTATTATATGCACCTTGCCTGTTACAAAAGAAAATTGACAGAGTTCAATCTGTGGTTCAAGGTTTAGAGGCTAGACCATGACTAGGGGATTTCTTTCAAGCATAGCCCGTGATCAGAAACACAATTTCCTCCTTGGCTTGCCTATATATACAAATAATTGGGCAACATAGGCAGTGTATTTCAGATCCCAGGCATGCTCGTTTGAATTGGCAGGGCATAAGGATTGACACACCTCGAGTTGAGATCTTACAACTTTTCCGCACCCACGAAAATATCAAATGCTTGTACCGTAGCTTATGGGAGGGTCAAATTAGCCAGGTTTGGTGAGTCGGATTCATGATCGATAATGCTCACAGCCTTTCTTAAGGATTTCAGGACTAATTAACTCCCTGAGAGGATAAATGAGGGGACAGTTTGTCAACCATGGCTGTGTATTGCACATCATTGGGCATGCACCATCTCATCGCACCACGATGACATCCATAATTTGGAGGCCCACCCATCTTCATTTTTCAAGATGCCCAGTTCACCATAGACTCCCTTCTAAAATTATAAGGAAGCCAGCTATTTGAACGGGTCTCACATGAGCTGAGCGCTATACGCATCATCCTTTCTGCACTGACAGCGGACACTCCCCACTCAGATCCAGCTTCTATGATTGCTCTCATGTGTCATGAATCGCCCAGGTTCTGCTTTTTCGTGCGATGCGTCCGTACAGATACAGACGCGTCTTAGCGGCACGGGACTCTCATGACGCCACCACGTGACCTTCTCACGGTTGAAACCCGGCCTCGGATTCTAAAAGCCGCAGACTTGGGGAGTCTGCGCCACTGGATACAGAAGACGTTAGGGACTAGGAACCCGTACAGACGGATCCTAGTCCCCGGACGCACCAACGGCTGACACGGAAGCGTACACGAAGTACATGAGTGATTGCAAACCGATCGGGGTTTGAACCACTGGATACGATGACACTCAGGACTAGGAAACCCGAATGTCAGGTCTCCTAAGTCCTCCGAACGGAAACCAACACAAAGGAGTCTAGGAGTATCAGCATTAACGCTCCTTAATGCTGCGGTACAGGAACTGATCGCGATTGACCGCGATCACTTTAATTTATTAGAAGCCTATATAAGCACGGTAGAATCTCCATGTACAGTAGATTCTACCTCGTCTAATCTCAGGCTTCTACCTTGGCTTGACATAGGCATTGTCTCCACCCTGCCCCGCTTCCTCTACATCGTACTACGAGTTGTATCCACGCCCCGGGTTGTATACCTGAGTGGATATCACACCCTCTTCGACTCGTTCCGGGTTCCGCCTCGCATCCCGACCTACGACATACGACCTTCTAGGGAGGACGTCGTATGACTGGTCCTACTGCTTGGGGAACACACGAGCAACTAGCGTCTATCGGGTTTATCCTGGTTGGGGTTCTTGCCGGGTTACTCGCTGTTTAGCCGACCCAGAGGCCGTTGCTGACATCATGGACTGTCCAAGTTGTGTTGTTTTTTTGAGTCGCGTGAAGTTGCTTAAAATTGGAGGGCAAGAGAAAGTTGTGTTGTCTTTTATCATAAGCATGCGTGCATGATATTCAACCACGGTTTCTTGTGGTGTTTTTGTCTTTTTGAGGTGTGGTTTTAAAATAATTATTGAACATTATATACAGAGTTGAAACCTGGATGTGAAAAAGACCTGGAAGCGAAAAATATGGAATTACAGGCTTGATTTTGAGGTAGGTAGCCCGATTTTTTTGTGTGGGAGACTTATAAAGATTATGAACTATCCTACGTAAGGAAAAAGGCCCATACCAATCGCTGGCTAGTACAGAAAATTGCAAACATGCCAAAAACGGAAATGTGTGGCTGTGCCAGAAGTCCTGAGGAGAGAATTATTATTGTGAGCGTCCCCTACATTCTAAATGCCCAAAATTGTATGTGGGGGGCCTTCAGCAGTCCCTCTCCATCCTTATAGTCACAGATTGTCCTGAGGGTGCCATCAACCCCTGTGCATGAGTCCATTTTTCGGATCGGGGCCCTCCACCAAAATGGATGAGAAAAGTAAAGGGCTCATGTTCCGCAGCTACCCATCGTAAAAATCTGAAAATATTTGTGTATACACCACAAAATTATTGTATCGTGTCCACCTGCTTGGTTTTACAAGTGCTCGCATTGCCACTGAGAAATACAGAAGAACTTTATTTTTTTCGTATCTGAGTTTCAACTCTGTAGCCCATACTATTGCCTACCGGGCAACCGGCCAGACGAGCCAACCGGCCACTTGCTCGATACAAGAGCCCCCAACATTAATTTTTGGAAACTTCGGTTGGTGGGATGGTACTGATCCTAAGACGATGCGTTGTGTTGAATTTGGATGAAATTCGGCTCGGCGATCAGAAGCTACGGCAGGTTTCCGATCAAGATGATGGGGGATCAATGCCATTTCTTATCTCCAACCCGCTTCCACGCCCATGTCTCCCCGGTTTCTCCACGAAATCTTCACCAATTCACAAGTTTCGGGCCTCGTTTTCTTCAATATGGTCATTTCTATGACCTTATACTGTATTCCTCGCCACAACCCATCCCTCTGGCCCCTTAGAAGCCGCAAGATGACCTCGCCGTGATTTGGAGTGGCTCAATCCCACCCCCTCAATAGCGGGCGACTTGCATCTGCGACGGATCTAGAATTTGGCCAGCGTGTTTGGGATGCACTACATTTTGAGGCTGCCTCGGCCAACCCCTTGGCCGAGGCCCTCGGCCAACCTCGGCCAACCTCTTGGCTCGGCCTAGTCGGTAGAGGTTGGTCAACCTCGATTTTAACTTAACGCCGCTCCTCACTAAGTTCTAACCGTTACTAACGTAAGAAGGGCGAGCTACTGATCCGTTACATAGATTACAACATGTGGACTTCTCCTCCAAATTGGGACATAACGCCGAAAGCGACCCCCGCTGTTTGCAACGTAGCATAATCCAATCCACCTCCGCAAGGGTTCATGAGAATTGTTCTATTAATATTTAAAACATTACAACTCTAGGTGTTCTCTCAGGCTCTTTTTTTCCCCCGTCCACCGGGGGCATTTCGGCTTTATGGCTGTTTTGGTTACGCCACGCGACATCAGTTGTCACACAGCCAACCCATCGGCAAACTAAAATTGGTATCACATTCCCACACACCCACATGGGCTGTGGGAAGGCCGGCAGACTGCGTCAGGGATGCTGGAGGTGCTGGGCAGAGATCGGGGCTCGCCCAACATGACCGAGGCAACCTCGGCCAACCCTCGGCCAACCTCAACCAACATCGGCCAACTGGCCCTCGACCAACGAGGTCGAGCCTCCTCGGCCAATCTCGGCCAACCTCAGCAGACATCGACCAAGTCGGCCGAGGGGCCATCAAAATGTAGTGATGAGCGATCATGCATATATGTAACCTTGTGGGTCGTCCGGTGTTTCTTATCTTGCTCACGGCGAGCTACTACCCAGAATCAACAATTTCCACTTGCAGAGGGAGATGCATTTTGCTGGAAGGGCTTTGGGCACATGGTTCCAGACTTGATACTTTGGCGTGCTCAAATGCTTCCTATATATTTTACTAACAGTTGAATTTGTGGCATATATGCGGTCTGCGCCTCAGAGGCCAGTCTATTCCATCGACACCCCAATTCCAGCCATTTCTTCGGCTGGAAAGTTCAATACCCATGGCACAAATACACCTCGGAGATACATTGTAACCCTATTTAATAATGCATATATAGTGTATTAACCACCTGAGATGCGCTGGGGTGAGTGGTTAGCGCACAAAGTGGTGATTTGGGTGGGTGGCCGGTTAGGCCGTTTATCGCCGTTTCGGGGCTATCGCCGAAATAAATTCGGCCAGCACGAAATCGGTGCGAATAAATTCAGGCGAAGGTTCTAACTCACTCTTTACATGCGTGTCTTCAGTTCCAGGTTCATTTCCCGGCAACCATTCGACAGTATCTCTGCGCCGGGAGAATAAATTGCTTAGGTGGCCGGTTAGCCGGTGGGAGATAGTACATCAAAAATTATGACCTTGTAAGAAATGAGCACTTCATGAATTTATGCTTACACAAATCGTTGCAAGGTTCAAATGAGTGTATTCGTGCCCCGGATTTTTTCCCTGTACTCCCCAGAACAGTGGAAATCGCGTTTACATCCGGTTCAGTTGGCGATCCGAGATGTTAACTCAGCCAAGGCTCAATCAAGTTAGGACAACGAGGGTCGCAGAATGGACTAGCAGTGGCTGAAGAACAAACAGACACGTCGAGGACCCCAGAAAATACTCCTAGAGAAATGAGTTGAAAAGATAACGCCAGACCACCTCAAAAGAATCGATTGATGTAATCGGGCCCACCGGAGCATAACGTGCGACCGCAGATCAGAGACGCGGGAGAGTTTGGGAGTTCAGAAAATTAAAAAACGTCGTGAGAGCGCAGGCCGCTCACTGCAGGCAGTGTGTGAGGTGAATGCACCGTGTGCAGCGTTATGGTACCTTCAACAATGGCGTATGTCGGCCCGAGGAGATAGCGAAGCGTATATTATCTGCGACTGCCTATCCGGCCAGACTAGCTAGCCGGCCACTTGCCAAATATAAGAGATCCCGATGATAATTTTAGTATCTAGCCACTTGTATTATGGAATACAACTCGAGAGGATATTGTATGTCAATTTTCAACCCAAATTGACCCGGCGATCAAGAGTTGTGGGGGGTTTTCGATCAAGATGCCGGTGTGTGAACGTCATTTCTTATCTCCGAACGGTCCCCACGCTCGTTTCTTCCTTGTTTCTCCACCAATTCCTGGCCGATTTTCAAGGTTCCGGCCTGGTTCTGATCCCTTGATTTGGGGGGAACAACACTAACATATCCTATTCGCAAGATTGGCTCTCTCTTGCCTTCACGACCCCTCATGAAGACCTCGAGCTGATTCTGAGTATCACAAACCGGCCACCTCTATAGCGAAGCCGTTATGTTTGCTGCGGACCTGAATTTAAGTTGATGGTTTTAAGACACTTCCCTTTATGCTGTCCCAGCTTTATGGGACCTTCACTTCACGCGTTCCCGGTAGCGGTGGATTGCCACCCAGAATCATCAAATTTTGGTTGCGCGTCAAGATGAACTTTTTGGGAGAAATTACAGTATGTGGGGGACAAAGCATGCGATTAATTATGTTCAAATGCTTCTTGTAGAGAAATATGGACTTCAATCTGAGGCGAAAATGCACTCTGTATACTACATGGGCGGCCATTTGGTTCACAAAGGACATTCTGCCATCTTGCTCGGATTGGAAAGCACCTAGTACTCGTAGCTATATGCCTCAGATGTACTGTCTGAATGTATGAAACCATGTATTTGTATCCCTTAAACTGTTATGGATACATTGGGGTGAACGGTAAGAGTGTGAACTCACGATTTGGCCGGTGGCCGACTAGGCCGTTTATTGCCCCTTTGGGGGTACTGCCGAAAATAAATTCAACGAGTGATGACATCGCCATGTAAATTCAGCTAAAATATGTCAACTCCTTTCTAGGATGTATTCCTTCAACTAAGAGCCCAATTGTTCATATCTACTCCACTATTTCCCTTACCCTGGGGCCAAATAGCTAAGGTGGCCGGATAGCCAGTCTCTGATAATATTGTCGATCAGGCACGCCGAAGAAGAGACTAGTGAAGGCCGCAACGACACCGTGATGGTTGGGTGCCGACGGGGAGAGATCAAGAGAGGCGACAGCATTTGAACTTGCAATGTACCAGCCAGTTGATCTTCATGATTGCACCAATTGACGCGAACATTTTATCGGCTGAAACGAGGAAGCGGGCCTATTGTTTTCAGCGCAAGAATGTGCTTGAACAGTATATAGATACGCACGAAAGTACTCGCCAAGGCAAGGGAGTGGTCGGTGACTTCAACAAACCCATATTTTGTGCTGTTTGCCTTCGGGTCCGGTTTGTAATTTGCGGCGAGACTTGATGGTCCGTGGACCATGACGCGATGAAGCTAGTAGGAAAAATGAGCGAACAGGTGATATCTGAGGATAATCACTCACGTCGAGTACAATTCGGCTTAGAAAAATGTACATCATATTTTTCTTGCCATCGGGAAACAAGATCGGCGCAAACAATTTTGATGATTTGTCGTTGGGGAATCGGAGGAGACCAAGAAGCACCTTGTCTTGGCTTCTGTCCGCAGCCGCAGAGGCCAAAATCTGGCTGTTGACGGTGTAGCCTGCAGAGGTCAAGATGGAAGCAATAACTCTCCGGAGAGTATTGAGCATGCTAGAGCGATAATTCCCGAGTTCAGCAATGAACTGCGTGAATCAATAACATTGACGATGATCATGAGGAAGGGATTCAAACACGCACATCTTTCCCGAGATGCTTGTACTCGGCGTAGTCCAACAGCGAGTGGTATTTTTTGGGAATGACATTAAAGGGCGCCGCGGTGACACTGTGAGTACGCTGTGTTGTTGACAAAGCGCGGCGCAGGGTCCAAGGACAACTCGGGTGGGCCTTTGCGAAAATCCGCCGTCGTAACCTAGCCTTCCCTAGTCAACAAAAAAATAGGCCCACGGCCCGATGTTCTTCTTGTATCCCAAGCAATTGTCGCCTTCGTCACCCCGCCGGCGTTTTGAGGTAGCGGTGCCTCAAACTCACTAACTTTCTGGCGGAGGCTGCGGTTTGCAGCGAGAGCGCGCCCGAGCGCCAATTTACAGCTCTCGAGGGCCTAGCATACATGTATATTACTTGCGGAATGAATCCGTATGAAAACGAGCAGAAACTCACCTTGGCATCGATAGCGATGGGTCGGAGGTGTTCGGTTTCAGGCTCGTCGTCGTTGGCATCAAAGGAGTCGTTGGCCCCAGAGTCCTCGTCATCTGAGTCGTGAAAAACTGGGTGTGGCATCGTGGTGGTAAGAGGCAAAAACAAAAAATTGCAGGGTTGCCTCGCTGCCTTGACAGGTTGGGGCTTCTAGGCGGACTCTCAGGGCTATGATTTAACAGGATACCGAAATATGATGCGAATAATCTCGAGACCAGAGCGGTTTGTGGGGCTGTTAAGAACTGTCAAGTGCGTAAAGTTGAGTTGCACATTGCTTCAGCCCAGGAGAATCAAGGTCATTTTGTAGGTGCGCAGAATCCAAGCCCGCCCATCGGGCGCTTCAGTCGATCACTGGTGGCGCCACTCTCGCAGTCTAAATTCTGCAGGTTACCGTGAACAACCTGCCATTTGAACTTGGGAGGACGGCGATCACACCACGAGGAGTCTGAAAATTATGCATTGATGGATATAGTGGGCAAGCAACAGTGTCAGATGGTGAATGGAAACAAAAGCACGAGGTTAGTAACCTGTGCACAGTGATCGCGATGCGGTGAGCGTGTTTATTCCACAGACAGGGTCTAGCTTCTGCAGCTCGGGATTTTATCTGCGCATTCATCTTTTTCGCTGGGATCGTATTTTGCCATCGTGTGTTTGACTCTTCGCTGATGGCCAACAGATCAAAGTTGACAAATCGTAAATGATAGGGCTGCACGCCGTGCCCGTCGCGCCGGTTCTACGGGGTCCGGCGACGGGCATACCGTCCCGTTCCGTGGGCTCTTTCGCTGCATTTTTGACGGCCGTTCCCGACGAAAACGGCCGGCGACGGGTCGACGGGTCCTGAAAACACGCCATAAACGGTTGAATATGCCGTGTATGCCTTTTGTGAAGCATGTTCTGTGCAAAGGTAAGCCCAATACATAATTTAGGACACATCTTATGAACTTACTTGTGAGTTTAAACAGGCGAAATGACGGCCGTCGCATGACGGACCGTTCCCGTTCAGGTCCCGTCGAAACGACGGCCGTGCCCGTGACGGGCACGGCGTGCAGCCCTAGTAAATGACCATTTCTCCTCCGCCGCGGCGCCACGTAAGTAGTCGGTCCTCGCCCTGCACTGACCCAGCGCCGGGAGGCATACGTTGGCTAGAGACCATAATGCAGCTCGCGTCAATAAGAGGGCGCCCATAAAAGACTTGTCTTCAGCGACGACCTCAGATGCCCACCGACCGAGTGTTGATTGTCGGCGGCGGTCTGGCTGGCCCCTCCCTCGCCCTAGCCCTCGCCCGCCAAAACATCCGATCGTCCATCTTCGAGCTTCGCCCGACACGCACCGTCGCCGAGGGCTCCATCTCGCTGGCACCTAATGCTCTGCGCGCCCTGGACCACGTCGTCGGTGTGTACGACCGCCTCAAGGCTGCAGCCTTCTCATACCGCCGACTCGCAATGCACGCCGATGACGGCTATCTCTTTGGCCACCTTGTCCAACACGACGACGAGTACGATGCGCTGCGCATTCTGCGATCCACCCTGCACAACATCATGCTCGATGCGTGCGAGGAGCAGCCCGACCTCGTGCAGGTTCGCTACGGCGTGCGTATCACCCACATCGAGGACCGCGACGACGGCGTCACTCTGCACTTCGAGGACGGCACAAATGCCCGCGGTGCGTTTGTCGAATCTCTACTTTTCATCATGTCTCACCCCGTCCAGGCGACATCCTCATTGGTGCCGACGGCATCCACTCCAAAGTCCGTGAACACGTCCTCGGCGCCTCCGCCCCCGCCCCCACCTTCCTCGGCTCCTGCATGCTCACCGGCACCCTCCCCCTCGCCTCCATCAACGCACCCCCAGACTGGACCTTCCCCGCCGTCCTCTTCACCCCCGTCGGCCTCGTTTCCGTCTTGCCACACAACCCCTCTGGCACCGAAGCCGCGTGGTGCGTCGCCGAGGACCTGCCCCCCAAGGACCTCGCCGCCTGGCGCGAGTACGAGGCATCGGGCGAGGCCGGCGCGCGCGCGGCGAAGCGCAACTACGCGGCGATGCAGACGCCGGTGATACGCGCGCTGATGGACGGCGTGCGCGCCGACGCGGTGAAGCTGTGGACGCCGCACTGTATCCCGGAGCTCCCGCGCTGGCACCGGGGGCGCGTGTGCCTCGTCGGCGACGCGGCGCATGCGCTGCCGCCGAGCGGGCAGGGGAGCGCGATGGCGTTCGAGGATGCGGCGTACTTCGCGCGCCTGCTCGGGGCCCACCCGCTCGACGCCCCGCGCGACGTCGCGCGGGTGTTCGCGCAGTTCGAGCGCAATAGGAGGCCGCGCATCGAGCGCGTGCGCGCGCTGGCGCACGGGACGGGCGGGGCAAAGGGCGGGACGGCGGCGGGGTGGAAGTATGCGCTGGAGAAGTGGGGGATGGCGGCGTATTTTGCGTGGAATGGGTGTGAGCTGCGGGATGAAAGGATCTCGGGGTATGATGTTACGAAGCAGGAGGTTGGCGTTGGCGTGGAGTAAGGATGCCGGGCGTGGGTGAGGCTTTTTTGTTCAGTATCTTGGGATTTTTTCACGCCGTGTCTTATTATCATACATCTAAATTTCGCCCCCCAAAACTACAACTCAATAACGAGTCCCAACGTTTCGGAATCGGATGGTTTGGTGCTCTACGGACACATGCCCGCCTAATTTCACCCTGCCAGAAATCCAAGTTCTGCGGTTAGAGCTAACTTCCGGCCGCCGGAAATTTCGTTATTGTTATTTGCCGTGTGTAATACGGTGGGTGACGGTGTATGAACACGATTAAAAGTTCCGCTCGACGATATGGCATACCGCACCGTCCGTATCGATACGGATACGGTGAAAATCCCGATTCAGCACAGGCTACCCGCCGCATTCTGCATCCGCATCCATGCTGCTCCGACCGTTCCCAGGAATGCCCGGAGGGCATCTGAATTTCGCTTTCTAAAACTACAACTCAATAACGAGTCCCAACATTAACGTTTCCCAATCGGATGATTTGGTGCTCTACGGACACGCGCCCGCCTGTAGCAAGACAACGAGCTCTATTGAAGAGCAATGGCTCGTTCAATCAACTCAACTTGAACTCCGCCTCCATCTGTGGATCCCGATGGCCTATTGAAACAGAATCAACGAAAAGTTGTTGGAGTAACAACCGAAACATCAATGCACTGCCTATTCGCCATGTGGTCACAATGTGACATTACACATCAGTAGCTTCTTTCTGACTCATTCTGACTCATCTTCTGACTTGACTCATATGGACTCATACTGACTCTCCCTGACTCAGACAGAGTCATATTACATTTCCCCTTATATCCGTATGACTCCCTCGTTTTGTATTTAAGCCGTAGCTTTTGAATCGAGACCTCTGCGCGTTTGCAGAGGGTCACTGTGCATCGGGCCGATTTCCAACACAAACGCGCATACACGCATACCCTCGATCGACTCAGCACTCACTGCCATTGTCTGGATTTCGTCGACGATCGTCTTCCAGACTCTTACTGTCGAAAGCCCTCCACGACGACGGAGGCAAGCCGAAAGCCCTCCACGACGACGGAGGCAAGCCGAAAGTCTTCCACGACGACGGAAGCAAGTTGAAAGCCCTTCACAACGACGAAGGCAGAAGACAAGCCCTCACGACGACGAGGCATTGATCTTTGATCTTTTCATTCACCACCACATATTGATTTATTCGCTACAATGGCCGACTCCGACCACTATTCCTTTGCACGCCTCGGCAACAGGAATTATGCTAACGACTGGGACCTGCGCATGGAGGCTATCCTTGTCAGGAAGGGATTATGGGGTGTGGTTCAAATTGTCGTGAGCGACACCAACTCCGATGGGAGTGAGAAGACAGTGGTGGAGATGGATATGGAGCTGAGAACGCTGATTGCGACACGGGATGCAACGAAGATGGCAGAAGCGCGTGCGGAACTGGTTCTACGTGTTGAGCCGAGCCAGCTTGCCCACATGACATCTCGTGATCCGATGATCATTTGGCAAGATCTTCAGCGCGTGCACCGCACTGCTGGCTTTGCCACCAGTCTCGCCCTTCGTCGCCAGTTCCTTACGGCGAAGAAGCTCAACTCTGAGACGATGGAGGATTGGATTGGCCGTGTCCAGTCCATGGTGCTTCGCATGGAGTATACTGGAATTGTTGTCACCGACCAGGACAAAATTCTGGCATTCACAATGGGTCTCCCCGCTACTTACGAGGCCGTCGTCATCAACTTCGATGCTACTCCTCCCGATGCCCTCACAGTCGAGCATGTTATCAGCCGACTGCTCAATGAGGAGACACGCCAGCAGTCCAACACTACTGCAGACATCCCTTCCCCTTCCCCTGTTGACAATGATCCCAACAATGTCGCCTTTGCCGCACACCGCGCTGCTTCGACGCACACCTGCTACTTCTGCGACAAGAAGGGGCACTTCAAGTCCGACTGCCCCGAGCGTGCGCGTTGGGAAGAGTCGAAGAAGAAGGAAACTGCTGCTGCAGTTGAGTATGACTCCGATGATTACGATGGAGTCTGGTAACACCCTGTCAAGTTTCTGGGGGTGTGCCTTGGTGCTATCGCTTGTGGGGGTGTGTTGGAGTAACAACCGAAACATCAATGCACTGCCTATTCGCCATGTGGTCACAATGTGACATTACACATCAGTAGCTTCTTTCTGACTCATTCTGACTCATCTTCTGACTTGACTCATACGGACTCATACTGACTCTCCCTGACTCAGACAGAGTCATATTACATTTCCCCTTATATCCGTATGACTCCCTCGTTTTGTATTTAAGCCGTAGCTTTTGAATCGAGACCTCTGCGCGTTTGCAGAGGGTCACTGTGCATCGGGCCGATTTCCAACAAAAGTCAATGCATTCCGATTCCAGTGCGTGCGATTGACGGGTCAAAACCACATATAACTTCCTTTCAAACTCTCTACATTATAAAGGTAATAATTACTTCAATACACCCCAGGTGTGCACCCTATTTATGTCGGGCCCGACTCATTACACAACAATTAATGCAATAACGACGCACACTGCTTTAACATATCCATTCTCGGACAGCGCGCTGACAATCAATCTATTCTCCGCCCCGACATCAGCAACACGGCCGAGACCACAGTCGCCTTGAGAAGTCGTTTCTGAAGCGCCCGTGGCGTCAGCTGGAGCGTTATGAGGCTTCCAGCTTCCTGCGATAGCGATAGCGATATCCGTGCCAAGGGCTGGGAGGCCTCCGAGTTGGCGAGCGGAAATAGCTGGAAACCATGATCGTATAATGTGAGAATCCACCACGAGCATGACGCGACGAAATACAAGCGTACCTCGACAAATCCCCCGTTCGGCCGCCAGCTAAATTGCTCTCCGCCGGCTATCATCGTTCTGCATCTGCCGGCACGAATTGGGTTAAATGAGGGGGCAAGAGAAGGGGAGGGACTCACGCGCGGTCAGAGGAGAGGTAGAGCCACTGGGACGTGCGCAGCGGCCATCCTAGGTCGTCGAGCGCGAGCGTTGGATGCGCGCCAGCCCATGTTATCACCGCGACGCGGCGCCGCCCACTGGCCTCTTTCACCACTGTCGCGGCGTCGTCGCTGGAAATGCGGAAGTGCGGGCGGTTGTCCGGCCCGAGGACGGCAGAGCTTAGTATGCTGTGGGAGCGGGGGGGAGCCGGAGGGGACGACGGTGTATGTGGCGAAGGAGTCGGCGGGCGGGGGTGATGGTGATGCGTGTGGGGAGGTGGTACGAGTACGGTGAAGAAGAACGGAGTTCTGTGCTGGTAGACAGCACGGTGGGTCGGTCGTCCGAGATATGGGGTGTACGGGTGAAGCGGGATGAGGGTGAATGGGTCTTGTAATGTCGTAGACACGTAGAATGGAAAACGGGTGCGAAATGGGGGAAATGCCGTGTGAGCGTGTAGTAAGCGTGGAACTTGAAAAACCTCGGAGGGGGTGATATTCTGGGGCTCGGGTGTACTGTGTTCACTGGCGACTTGCCCTCAGTGGGGCACTCGGTGCACTGGTCGCGTCGGAGATTGTGGTTTGGGTGTAAAAGGGTAATATTTGGCCATATGTACGTACGAAACAAAGAAGCGGTCCGAGGACCGGTGTACTATAAGGTAAGTACGGGAATACAACGTAGAAGGGAGGCGACCTGCGGTCCATCCTACCCTTCCACAACGGGAGGGCGCCGTGCAGAGACGCTTGCGGCTGGGTGCCCCAGGTCGGTGATGCCTGCAAATGGGGGCCGATATGCGCAGCGGTAAGGATGTGCACGGGTCACCCGCGGGTCTACCTCGAGCGGACCCGGACCCGTACCCCTCAATACCCCACCCCTGCAGGGGTACGGGTCTATACCGTACCCCCCGCACCCCTCTGTGGCGTCAAACACCGCGGTATCGGGCCCGCGAGTCCACAAATTCTCGAAAAATACCGGCTCGGGACGCTTAATGGGCCTTTTATTGGTCCAGATGTGAGTGAATCGTGCATATTGAGTCGCAAATGTCTTACAGAGGAGAGACAGCCTTTGAAATTTGTTTTCGACTAGTGCAGGTGAGTATCGGCAACGGGCGGCAAGTTCCGAAGATGATGTGCGGCGATTCCTAACGCTATTTGAGCTGAAATATGAGCTTGAAAGAAGTGTTCGAAGGTTGTGGGTGTCACCTGAAAATAATTGGAGAAGGTATGAGTGATTTTCTCGCCTCTATCGTGACTTCCCCGGACCCGTCCGGCACCCTCGTACCCGCGGGACGGGTCCACGGTATGGCACGGGTCCGGAAAATCACACACCGTCCCCGTACCCTTTAGACCCGTACCCCCCATAAGCCCCCTCGGACCCGCGACCCGTGCTCTTCCTTACGCAGCGGACCAGCATTGGACGAATAGGTTCATCGCCTGTGCGGGGTGGAAGAGATCGTATCAAGTTGGAGGTAGGAGGGCGCGGAGGATGAGAGGCAAGACGATGCTCATCCAGATACCGGTCTTTTGAAGGCGTGCTGAAGGGGCTGGACATTCTTGCAGACATACGCTAAACCCAAAAATACACAGATACTCGCACCCACACCATAGATACTCGCCTGGCCAGCCAACACCGGGCGCAATACGTCTCATCGATCGACCTTTGACTGGGCCTCATTTCGATCGCGCCTTGAGAGCAAAGTATAACCTGCAAGTACGATTGAATCAACAAAGTGAACAAAAGAGGGAGGCAAGCAGCGAGGAGAAGAACGGAAGGGGGGGGGGGGAGAGCAGACGCACGCAATCCGATAAATCACCGTAATCCCAACCACGATCCCCGCCCACGCGCCACACGAGATGCCCCCGATGTCGAGGTAGTCGATGACGTCCGCGCCGGAGACGGTGCACGTCTCGGGTGTCGATGAGGGGTATGCGCAAACACAGGCGCCGCCATCGGTGGATGGCGGGCAGGTGAAAGTCAAGCCCCAGAGGTCGGACTGTATGTGTGATGAGCTGGGTCGCAGTGGGGGGGGAGGGAAGGTCATACATTGGTGAGCAGCTCAAACGCATAGCGTTGGTAGTCCACGTAGTGGAATGAATAGAACCAGAAGCACGGGAGGGAGCGTGGTTTGATGCTATTGAAGATCATCAGAATCTCTTTAGCTTTCGAGGAACGTGACCAGTTACCACCACCATCGTTTTTTACGTGGTGGCGGTTTTCTGGCTACGGGGCTCCTCACACTGCTGAAAGCAGCGCAGGGGAGCTGCAAGCACCCCTCCCACAGCCCTGTGGGCCCCCTGCAAGGAGGAGTGGTCTGGACGACCAATACTCGGCGACGCCGACTACCAACGGACACCGGATACCTCCCCAGAGGAAGGGACGCTGCAAGCTCCCACGGGCTTGGATATACTCGAGCCACCACTCCTGCCAGTTAAGCAACCCCGAACCATTCTGGTCCATGTAAAGGAACGCCTGTCGGCGCCTGCACCCCACGGCGACATCGACATAACCACGAGCACGAAATGAGTAATATACACTTATTGGTTAATTGTACACACAGAATCCATGAGCTCTCTTCTCTCCCACCCGGGCCCTCCCCCCCCCTCTCACTGCAGACACGGTCCTGTCCTCACCGCCCGCCCCGCACACCTCAGGGTGCACCGCCAAATTTACGTAAAGGGCCTTTAAGGTGGGTTATTTTGTAGTAAAATAACCCACCTTAAAGGCCCATGTCCGCCGCGCGGATGGGTAGTCAACTATGTGTAATAGCCCAATTGGGAAACTTTCAACAGCCTTACGGCACGGGTACCGCTCGCCCCGCCCCGCTCCCACCCTCAGCACGCCGTACCCGCCGCTGTACCCTGCACCACCGCTAGCCCTCTTGCACCAGCATCCAAGCCATTGTCCTTAGTCCCTGTAGGTTCAATCTGCGGCGGAACTCGGCACGTGGACCCGCGGGCATCTCACCACCACCCCCGCTGAGCGGTCTTGATTGGGCCGCCTACCCCTCCGTCGCGCCGGTACCTTGCCCTCCTGTTCCTATATCACAGATGAATCACAGATGACCTCCTCACTTCTTCTAGGTCGTATTTGACTCGGAATTCGGGGAATCCGGTGTATGCAACGACGCGCGGATGTGTCCGCCCATTTATTGCAAGTCCCGTTATTGCCTGAACGCTCAGACCCTGGGAGTATATTTTGAATGGTGAGCTTGCAATTAGTGTCTTACTCAGTTATCGGTTCAATCCAACTCGAATTTCACTTCTGTAGACCCGGGCGGACGTGTCCGCCACTCCATTGTGTGACTGTACATTGCCCAGCTCTTCTGCCTCTGTACTGCACTTGCAGTATTTCTTCATAATCCCATGCTTTTCTTTCATCTATACTCAACTCCCACATTTTGTCTCGTTGGGTGTCCCGGCGGACACGTCCGCCCCCCAAATGACCACCCCACCCGTTGGTACAAATCTGCCGGTTCGTTCTCACATTCCGAGCAATCAGTTGTTATCTTGCATTTAGCCTTTCCCTAGCTTCTAACATTCCGAGTTATTACTCATTGGAGTTGTGGCGGACGCATCCGCCTCCACTCGCTTGGACCATTGTCTCACATCCGCAACAAGATAGCAACTATATATACAACAAGATTTTATTTACAATCAAAATAGTTGCAACATGTACTGTACAGTCTAGTATCTACACAAGAGATATTGATACACAAGACATTATTTACAATGTTAGGTATCTACACAAGCCCGGAGACAGGAAATACACAATGTGAGCTACAAGAAGATGCCAAAAAACACAAGACAAGCAACGAATGGAAAACACGAAACTGAAAACACGACAGCAAGTAGGAGGGGAGACAATGAGTGCAGCCAAATAGTCCGTCTGAATTCTTCACTGTGGCGGCGGACCCTGCATTTCCGCAATCACCTGAGCGGGATCGCAGCCGCCGAAAACTTGATTCAATTGTGCCCACAACCCAGCCAGAGCAGCTGGGTTGAGAGGCGGGTGAGCGGGAGTGGGAACGGCGGGCACAATAGCAGGTGTGACGATGGGAGTCGGCGCCGGCGCAACGGTGATGTCGGGAGCCGCGGTATTGGGTGACGAAGTCAGGAGTGGGCCCGGTGCGCCAAACGACATGTTGCTGGCATTGGAAGTGCCAGCTGACTTTGTCAGGAGTGGGCCCGGCGCGCCGAACGACACGTTGCTGGGGGCCTCCTTTGGCTTGTGCTTGGGTCGGGCGTCGCTCGCTGCCGTTGTCGGCGCCTTGGCCCCCTTTGCACATCGTGGAGCAGCACCCTGGCGTTGCGGTACATCTGACGGCGCCACATGCAACGTCCCCACAACACTGTTCGTGTTGTCTGCAGCCGAAAACCACTCGCCGATGGCTGGGGATTATGCACCGCATAAATGGTACCGCCACGCTGAAGGGCGGCGGACGGAGCGGCGGTGGACGAGGCGGCAGTGGCGGACGAGGTGGCGGCGGTGGACGAGGCGGCGGCGGCGGACGAGGTGGCGGCGGCAGACGGAGCGGCGGCGGCGGACGAGGTGGCGGCGGCAGACGGAGCGGCGGCGGCGGACGAAGCGGCGGCAGCGGACGAAGCGGCGGCGGCAGCGGATGAAGCGGCAGTGGTCGAGCGTGTCGTCCAATGAGTAGTGACAGCAGGGGGGAGAGTCACCGGCGCGGACGCGTCCGCCGCTTGCTTACGTTTGGGAGGAGGGGGCATGGTCGTCCGACGAGTGGTGACAGCAGGGGGGAGAGTCACCGGCGCGGACGTGTCCGCCGCTCGCCTACGTTTGGGAGGAGGGGGCGAGGCGGGCTCCGGCAAATCGGACAGCTTGCTGTCTGAAGCCTCAAAGCGCACGGTGCGCCCGGAACTCGTTGCCGGAGGTCGGTTATGGCTGATATTGACCCAACGCTGTGTTTCAAGGTCGTAGCACAGACCTTCCACGGGTTTCGCACGACCCCCACCCTCCTGAGCGGGCTCCACATGCTCGTCGACAGTCTCCGGACCCCCCGCTTTGCGTTTGCGACGTGATGGCGCCGGTGCGGGTGAAGGGCGCGGGGATGGTGCAGGATGCTCCCCAACCGCCTCCAAGGCCGCCGGTTGGGCCTTGCGTTTGCGATGGGATGGGGCCGCTGCGGACAATTTCTTCCGAGATGGGGCGGATGGAGGCACAGATGGGGCCGGTGGAGGAGGGGCAGACGGCGTGGACGATGCTTTGCGACGTTTGTTTGGGGCCGATTCCCCGTCGTCCGCTTTCCGCTTCTGCGTCGCTGGCGCTGGGCGTGTTTCCTCTTCACTCTCCACCTCAGACTCGTAGTCGTCCTCGTCCTCCACCACCCTTTTCTTCCCTTTCCCCGCCTTGTCCTTCCCCTTGCGCGGTGCTGCCTGCTCCGCCTTCTGCTTCCCCTTGTCCTTGCGGATCGGCTCCTCACTGTCATCAGCGGTTCCGTGTTCGTTCGGCACGACCACGGTGCGAACAACGCCGTTGTTGGGGAGGTCCAGGTCGTACTGGGTCTTCCAGACCACCCCATCGCCGTCCATGCATAGGACGGGCTCCGTAAGTGATGACCGCCAAAACTTGCAGACAGCGGGTGCGTCAGGTGGGCCTGACGGCGACGGCAGGCTGTAGTCATGACTGAAAAGGACCATGTCGCCTGGAAACTTTCAGTACCAACTCAAAAGTAGAGCACAAAAAAACCTACCGTCATCATCTTCCGCACGTCTCACAAAGCGGAGGCCTTGGCCCGGTTCATCCCTCGCATCGAGAGCGGCATTCAGAAGCTTGAGCTCTGGTTTCGTCAATGCCGAGATTGATTTTCCGCGTTTCATGAGGACAGGCGGGCGGACGCCTTTGGGCCAGTTCTGCGCATAGATCCTTTCCCGTTTCCAGATGAGGTGGAGCTGCTTCCATGCGAAGTTGTTGTTGCGCGCCACGATTACATGGAAGAAGTCGTTTCCAGTGTCTGTGGTGGCGGCACCGGACAGCTGGGTCTGCAGGGCGTGGGTGGCGTCGCGTTCCTCGACTTGGCGAAGTTGCCGCCTGGTCAAGTCTGTGACATCGGCATTCTCCGTAATCTTGACGCCTTGCGTTTGGAATTGGCGGAGCACGTCCTGTGCGCTCTGGATAAGAGCCTGCGTCGCAATCTTGTTCTGTGCGCGCGAGGCGGACGCGTCTGCCACGGCCGCACGTGATGCGGCGGACGCGTCCGCCTCCTGGTCATCTTCATCTCCGCCGAGCAAGGTGAATCTGATCTCTTCGCGCCTACATCCGAGTAAGTATAACATATATCACGAGTGAAGAAACAACGCACGCTGCGATATTCTTGGCAATTCCGAGTATATCGTGCTCATCAACGACAGGTAGATTGGGCCGCAGATCAGTAAAGATCTGTTTGCGGAATCAGCACAAGCCAGATGAGACAGGGAAAAGGAGTACGCACCTGGCCGAGGCCGCCTGTGGACTGGAACATCGCCAACTGCTGATCCTCATTGGCGTACGAGCCGGTGAAGATCAGCAGACTTTGTAAATTGTGTCTTTTCGACAGCGTCTTGAGCTGTAAGGATCATCAGAAAAGGACTTGGTCAAAAGAAATGTAAAATGCGTACAATCCGCGCGACCTTGCCCCCCGCACTGCGGAAATGGCGTCGACGTGCCCCCACAGTGACCTCGGTGCAGAGCCGGTCCATCTCCCGCCAATCGCGAAGCTGTTCAGCCGCCTGCCCGTCCGGGTATGCAGCCTGGAACTCGGTCCACGCATTTTTGAGGTTTTCGCCTTCGAGAGGGGGAGGGTGGCCCTTGGGGTCGGGGGTGAAGGTTGTGAAGTGGTGCTTTGCGGTATTGAGGCGGGCCCATTCTTCCTCGCGGTTCTCCTTGGCACACGCGTACGCCTGGTAGATGTTCCAAGGGTTGCTGGAACGGGTGGTGCCGGGGGCATTGTGGTACGAGCGTAAAATGGCTTGGTGGGTCAAGCCAGTCTCGCCCGCACACTTCTCGACAAGGCGGTCCATCTCGGAATGGCACACCGCAGCCGCAGCGAGTTGTTCCTTGGTTGGACGCCCGCCTTTGGATTTGGCGGATGCGTCCGCCCCGTCGCTTGAACCTCCCGTTTCATCGGGTTTCACTTCCACAGCGGCCAGAAAATCTGGAGACGAGCGGGGGGATGACGGTTGTGGCAGACCATCGTCAGACGGCGGCGGTGATACACGCGAAGTTGAGTGGGGAGATGGCGGGTGTGGAGAGTTGAGCGGCAGCGGCGAAGCACGAGGCGCCGACGAGAGGGGAGAAGGGGAGCGGGGCGACGTTAGTAGTGGTGGGGGGGCCAGTTTGCGCTCGCGCCGCTCAAAGAGGCCTTGTACTTCGTCCCCAGCGTGCGGGGTTCGGCGGATTACCGGACGCAAGTAGGTGGGAGTGACAATGGGCGGCGTAGCTGGTGTCTCCCACCCCCAACTTGATCCTCGAGCTCCTCCCGCTCGAGCTCCTGCAGCGCCTGCTCTTCAACCCCCATCTGTTCCAACGCATCCATCCGCTCCTGCTGTGCCCACATCCGCCGGAGCGCCCACTGTTCCTTCTGTGCTTTCAGGACCTCCAACGTCTCCTCCTCCTGCATCCGCCACTCCTCCTCAGACTCCTCATCCCTCGTTCCGAAGTCCCCTTTGAAGACGGCACCGTCGCAGTCATTGCCAAGTGGGCTATAGAAGGCCATCGCCAGCCTGCGGTTGGAACGAGCGAGGTAACGAGAGTGGGGCGGCGATAGAGACCTGGGGCGGTCCGGGGATTGGGGGGTGTCCGGGTTGGAGGGGTATGCGACGAGGGGGATGTTGACGTTGCGACGCGAGCCGGGTGTGATGGCAGTGAGGTTGAAAGGATCGGGATTGTAGAGCGGAGGAGGCGAAGGCGGATCGGCGACGTAGGCTGGGGGAGGCGGAAGAGCCGGGGTGGGAAGTGGGCGCGCTGGAGTGGCAGGGACCGACGACTCCAACTCGTCAAAATCTTCTTCATCTTTGCTCTCTCCTGAACACACAGGCCTATCGGCGTTGTGCTCGAGCGTATCACACTCGAGCACAGATGCAGGGGTAGACACGTCGCGCTCAGGCACGGACGCGTCCGCGCTCGCAGAAAAGACATCGCGCTCGGGCGCGGATGCTGGCGCGGACACATCCGCGCTCGCAGAAAAGTCGTCCGCCGTGTCTTGGGTGGCCAGGACGGTCCAGGTGGCGAGACTTCCGCGCGGGCCATGTAACACAGTCTCTGGGGCCAGCTCGTTGGAGAGCTCCAGAAACGAATTCCAAAGTGATGGGCTGAGATTGAGGAAATCATCCTCAATCCCAGGCGTCGCAAAAGGATTCATCCAAGAGCCAGGAGACCCACTGTGCGGATGAGTGGGGTCTGGGGCGACGGTGGGGGCGATTCCCGTGGGTTGGGTGGCGATTTTGGCGCAAACAAGGCCTGTCCGCCGTTGTTTGCAGTCGGATTGGAGGGCGGCGGGTTTACGGCAAGCAAGGCATGTCCGCCGTTGCTCGCAGGCGGTGGGTTGGCGGGAGCGGCCAATCCAGAAGGCTGGGACATTGTTGCACTGAGATGCAGGATAAATATTTGCAGAATCTTGTGTGGAGAATGACTTACAGGTAGATTCCAAGAAAAAATTCCAAGAATAACAAAACACAAAATATTCAAAAGGACTAGACAGCTGTAGAAGGGAGGATAAGTAGTATTCTATGATACAAAGGCAATGCCGTACCAAAGTCGCGTCGAGACGCGTCGCACTACTGCCAAGTGATTAACACTTGGGAGGCGATTGGCCGAGAGGACCAGAGCACAGCAAGAATGGACTGCAAAGCGGTAAGCACTTTGCAGCGGACGTTGGTTCAGCGCGAGAGAACAGAAGAGACGGGAACGAGTGTGGGTGTGAGTGAGTGGCGGAAGGCAAAAATTGGCGCGTGCCAAATATTTTGGTGGCGTGGGGGACGTCAGCGTGGTGTTCGGCCGAATATGTCCGAGGGTAGTCCGAGGGTAGTTCACAGCCACATCAGAAACACATACACACCGGACGCCACCACCAGCACCACCACCAGAACCCACTACACCCACCCGAACGACCAAGCTCCCAATCTCACACCGGCGCAGACGTCCGCCCTTGGGCAGATGTCTGCGCAGCACCCCGCGGACCTACGCCATGAACTAGGCACGCTGCTGACTTCCTCGACGTAAGTGCCGGTGGCGGTTTACCTCAAATGCTCAGCCAATGAGCAGCGGAATAAACCTCCATCTAATCTCTTTTTTTTATAGTGCTCGTATTTCTCCCTAAGCCGGCTGTTTTGTGGCACGCAATCAATTTTGTTGGACCCTCCGACCTGCCTCCCATTTTCCTCGTATTTTTCCATGGCCTACGAAATTTGGTACACCAGACTGTCCGGAAGGTGGACAAGGTTTCAGTGCGTCATCCACCTTGACCACTACCACCTACATGGGTCGTCGAGCAAAGTACCTCACCAACGACGAACGGGCCTCCGCACACCGTGAGGACAATGCTAGACACTACCAGCGTCCCAGGTCCGTGGTCTTGGCCTGTTTAAATACCGTACAGCCCAATCCAGATTAACCCTCTTTTAGTGCACAAGTCGTTCTTGCTGCGTCCCATCGCGCCCACTACATCAAACGAACTAGTGGCCTGGAATACCCACGTCCAGGACGCTGTATCCCGTACCTTCCCCCTCTCCCGCACGAGATCCATCGGCTCCAACGAAAGTGCCTTCCAGTATCCCAAGTCCTTTACCAGGATGCCCTCGCCGGCGAGGATATGGTCATCTCTAACCCGGTGCTTCAGCGGTGGATGGCGAAACCCCCCTTTGCGATGGATCTCGATGAAACCGACCCCTACTCCGCAGAGTACCAGCACTGGACGGAATGTAGGGAAGATATTATCGATGGCCTGCGTATGCGCTTACAGCTCGAGGACGATCGTCGACGGCGGTTGGAACTAAACACAAACGGATGGGTAGCGTTTATGAATGCATTGCGGGAGGAGGTTGTCCAGTTGCTCAAGGATTGGGAGAGTTTGAATGTTCGCTTGTACCACTCTTACCATGCCTCCAGACAGTACAGAATGCACCAGAAATACCTCCGGTGGCTAGCACGCACCATTTATCACCTTTATTATCTAGAATTTCTTGAATAGCATGTAATTTTGGCCGTGACCGTAGATGGTCTTCACACTCATACGCTGGGAGTTAAAACACATATATTCCTAGCCTAGCGTCTAATGTCTTGGGAGTATTGAGTGGAAAGATTAAATTGTGAAGTAGAATCCTCGAAGTATTGACTTGATGGCAGGGGGCAGACGTGTCCGCCCGCTGGCGGACGTCCGCCGAACGTACACGTGGAGTCAAAATACTTTTGTTCTCGAATCGATATCTCATATCTTGGTAATATTGAGTAGAAAGGTCGAACCGTGAGGTAGAAAGCTCGAGTTGTTAGTTTCTGCTAAGGAGGCGGACGTGTCCGCCCGCTGGGGTAACAGGCCAGAGATGCAAAAAAAAGCGAAGCTCGTGTAAACCAGGGAGTAAGGAGGAAGTTATACATGAATGATTTCAAAAAGTAGGTACTGATAACAGTCCATGGGACGGATGACCACGCGGCGGACACATCCGCCGCTCCCAAAGTCGTTATGTGAAAGGCAAGGTGAGAATATAATCCATAAATATGGTTCGTACCTGGCCCATATGATGTTCAGAAAGGGCCGAAACATTATATCCCCGTAGAATGGCGGCCATGGTGCACAACACCCATACGCCACAATCGTGGCCATTGGTTTGAGATGGCACGCCCTAGAATATGGATTTATGGATTAGTCGGGGATCACAGTGCACAATTTAAACGTACCGGTCGGAACAAGGGTTGAGCAACCCAAGCCTCTGATTGAGTGCACAGGTGAAGTGAATGATTGTGCCGGTTCGCCAGCAAAGTGAGGCGGGTAATTAACACCATCACATCCTATATGCTGAGTCAAGCGCAATCCTTTGTGGATAGGAAACAGCATACCTGAAGGTCCGCCCGCCAGCCCGCTCGCTCTCCTAGGCTATCAAAGAAACATATTTTTTGCTCGTGAATATAGACTGCAACCAGAACCCAATGTTCTTGTGGTGATCGATGGATGGGCAGTAGCCAGATGGGCTTATCCCAAAAGGCGGTCGGGGATGTGTGCCGCCAGAGGTCCATATCCGAGGCGAGGCAATGAATCTGAGCAAAATTGTATGTGCTGAAAATTGCACAGCGGTCAGCCAGAGCTTCGGTGGAAGTATGAGGACGACAGAAGAGAGACTGAAAAGAGGCAGCTAGCCCATTTATCCCAAAGCCATTGAGGCGGCCGGTAGGGGAGCGGATGCGCTCTTGATCGCTGACGGTGATCCGGAGACTCCGGCGGCCGTGGAACCGAACCACAGTTCGGGGGAATGGTTCAGGAATGATTGGCAGGGTATCAATGTGTGCTTGCAAATCCTGGAGGATCCCTGTGTCAGCTCGTACACTTGCCTGGGCAGGGCCGGAGTTTAGTACATGGCAAGAGTGACATGAATGTATGGTGCGCACCGGAGTCTCCCAGGAGATTTCTAGTTTCAAATGGTCTTGTTCGAATCCGATGTTGGAGGTGTCATCCGAATCGTCATTGGCAATCATGTCTTCCACCATAAATGGCTCCTCGAGATCGGAGATGGTGCCGGGGTCCAGCTCCTCCGAGGTTACCGGGAGGTCTAAGGGTGCGGGGAAGCTGTCCTCATCCTCAAAGAGGTCCTCATTAGCTTCCAGGGTAAGTGTGACGATACGCTGTTCAAGGTCTTGAACAGCGGCGGACATGTCCGCCACCGAGGCGGACGCACCCGCCGGTGGCCGTGAAGACGAGGAGATGGGGTCAAGTACCCGAGGGACCATTGCATATGCGCCGATACGCTGCTCATGATTTCCAACAGTGGCGGACATTTCCGCAACTGCAGCGGACGCACCCGCCGGTGGCTGTACAGATGAAGACATAGTGTCAGGGAGTGGAGCGACAATGGTATCTTCGCTACGTTGCAGCAGCACAGGTATCCAAACAAGTCAGAGGGTCTGGAGGCGCCACTGTCGCTGCTGAAGCGCAAGCTCCAGATTGGAGTCTGATAGAAGGTGAGTCAGAGTCGAAACTGGGGCACAACACGCACCCGTCAAGGAATCAAGGGCCCGGGCCACTGTTTGCAGCTCGTTTTCCAGCCATCCCAACATGTTAGCACACTCAGACCTCAGTCGCAATTGTTCCTCCATGCAGCGGTCAATAATGTGGACACTACGAATGCCATCACAACATCCGCGTCATCCATCCAGCGGGGGACCCCGCTCGTGGTCGGATGGATCCAGAGATCCTGATAGAGCAAAGGATCGTTCCGGAGCGCTGTTGTTTCAGTTGGGAGAGGAGCGGGGATAGGAATATTGCACCCGGGTGGCCAACTGTCTGTGATGTCTGCACAATAGGTGTTGTATTTGGAGACAAGTCGAAGAAGAGCGGGCTTGCGCTTTTCAATCGCCTTCCGTGTCGCAGTATTGAGCTTAGTGCCTAGAGAATTCAGGATAGAATCAGTAAAAATCCGAAAGAATTGGATTTGATCCCTACCGTTGGGTTCCTTATGCCCTGCAACGGCGCGACGAAGGGTTTCCAATTCTTTGAAAGAATGGATGGCACGGCGGCGGATGTCCATCTTGAGGTTACGCATGGTCATGAGGAGGGTGACAAAGGCCAAGGGGAGACCCCTCAACTCGGGGATCGCCTTGTGAATATTCAGCGAGCTATAGAGCATTTGGGCCTGGTTACTAAGGGTTTCGTGGGTGGCCTCGAGACCGCGAAGAAGGTTGAGGGATTGTGGTGTTGCATTCGCACCAGTGACTGACTTCTTGGCATCTTTGATGGATTGTTCCACAACATCGATTTGTGTTTGAAGGCTGAGGACTTTGTTCAGCTCTTGCTTGAGGCGCATAGGTGCCGCTGTGAGAGTTGTCAGTATGAGGATTTTGGGGGAGGTGGCGGACGTCCGCGGCCAAGCCACGTGATCAGGCGGACGTGTCTGCCCAAGTGAACATACATGAACGGATAGAGGTTTCCGCCGCTTTTTGCGCGTCTCATTGAGAGCGGAGTTCGGGAATCGGTACTCGGCACTCCCGAATAGTCTTCTTGGCTGCTTTGTATTTGTTAACAAGATTGGTTTCGCGCTGTCGCAGAATCCAATCTCCGAGGCGATTGAGGCCATCCTCGTTGACGAACGCCGTGTATTGGTCAATAGTCCAGATCCGTCGCGAGCTCTTTGGATGTATTAGCAAGGCAAGATGCAACCCCAACAATAACCACGGTAAAAACTCACCCACTGATGCCGGGTAATTGCGATGAGCTTGCGGATCCTTGACCAGAATTGCTCCACAGCTTCCCCATCCGTCAAAGCCATACCCCGACGCAGGCGGGGGCTGTAGACAAGTTGACAAACCCACTCGTGTCTGTATGAGTGCATTGCATTCAAAACGAATGCAACACGTTCGCGAACACCCTCGGTCAAGAGAGGAAACTGAAGATCACATGAGTTCAGGCTGTTAATCCAGAGAGTGTGAGACATACCAGGTCGAGACTACGGTTAGTTTGACACCCGATGTTGTATGTTTCAAGAGCGGTGGCTTCTGGAGGAAGGAGACTAATCAATTCCTCCAAACCAGCGAGGACATATTTTTGTTGCTCCCCGGGCGTGTCAATATTTCATAGAAAGAGGACCTGCCCGTGTCTGCAGACCATCACGAAGACACCGCTCGCATCGTAAAATTTGGGATCTGCATTCCGTTTCTTCTCATTGGCGGCATCGAAGGTGGCGTTGCAGGCATCAAGGACTTCCTGAGGTACGAGAGGCTCGAGTGTGGCCGGCTTGCCCCTCCTGGCTCGATCAATTCGATCTCCAACTGCATCTACTTTTGCTTTGGAGATGAAGTAGGATGGATTGTAGGAGATCGGCCCATCCCCGGCCTTGCGAACGTGGCGATAGCTAAAGCAGCCATCACCGCCAACCTGAACATCACCTCCCCTTGGTAACTGATCAGATTCGGGTGGGATGTGAATAATAATACACTCACTTTTCTAGAGGGCGGCCCCATTGTTCCAAGCCAAAACAGGCAGGACACCGTTCACGCAGGACACGGGCAGCCCGTCCTGGAGTGAGGTGCGGCGGCTCCAGGGATGGTCCTGCGTCTGTCGCTGCCCCTGCCATGGGAGCGGACGTATCCGCAGGGAGGGCGGACGTGTCCGCCGCCATGTCTGTCGGTAGATCTGGTGGCCGTTGTCGTTCCAACGGACTGGGAGGTGGGTAGGGAGATGGAGGAGCCATCGCGGGTCGGGGTGTGTTGGCTCGAGCTGGGTGTTCGATGGTGGCGGACGCGTCCGCCGATGCGGCGGATGTGTCTGCCGCCTCCAATGTGGGAGCAGGGCTCTCCGCCGCTGCGAACACATCCTCCACCTTCGTCTGGAGGGCTGTCCTGAGATTGCTGTACCACTGAACAGCTTGTTGCAGGCCTGTACGAAACGGATCTTTCAGCGGCATCCCAGGTTTCTGGGCAGGTAAAGTTAGATCTCGTTGGAGCAGGAGAATGGACATACCTCAGAGGACATGATCTGAAAGCCGCGTCGGTCATAGATGGTGTGGAGGGCAGATGAAAGTGCGTTGATGGCGTCGCACGAGCGCTCGAAAAGGGCGCGATAGACTTCGAGGAGATCAATTGAGACCCCAGTCTTTGGCCGGGTAGGGGACATTGGGAAGACACCATGTTGGACTAGTAGTACACTGGTGGGCATGCAACTACAGGTTTCTATCTGCACTTGCACAAAGTCTGTATGGATAATTCAGTCACAGAGAATTAAAAAATATGAAACTACTTGCGTGAAATGTACAGGCATTGGATTTGGGTAACCAAGGACGTACCACAGGAATTGAGGCATTCAAAACAGATGTTGGAAGGAATAGGCGGCGGCGGTTGCGCATAACTCGAAAGCTGGTAGTGCGAGTAAGGCCGGGCCAGCTTCGGCAGGAGGAGATCCCAGGCGGCACACTGTCGCCGTGCTTTGTTCTGCGCACCAGACCCAGGTAGAGGAACCAGAGTGGGCGGAAGAAACGGGTGGAGTGGATATTTCGGGTATTTCAGGAGGTTCGTCGACCCAGTCCGGCATTGCAACATCTTCGTGGGGATCTGCCATGCTGGAGGAGGCAAGATCTGGCTCGGAAGGTTCCGGCAGTGCTGCTGGGTTCTTGCGGCTCGCCATTCGTGTGCGGAGAGCCTGCAGCCGGACAGCAGTCCCAAACCCACGAGCTATCTGCTGGTTTTTGGCAGCACGCGGCTTCAGAGGGCTGGTGTAATGGGCCCCGGCTCCAGAAACGGAGGAGCGCTCATGGGCGCGTGCCGAACGCGCGTTGGGTAGCTTTTTGGAGGTTCCCATAGTGGGGTGGATGTGTCCGCTGGATTGGTCCAGCGTGTCTAGGAGGAAGGCGAGGGTGTAGGTGAGCTGGAAGCAGAGTTGAAGGAGAGCACACCAGGATACGGGAAATAGAGGGAGGGCGGGGCGCCGGGTATGGGAAGCATGGGCGCGCGCTAACAGGTGTGGATAAAAATAGAATGCATTCCCAAATTGGGCTATTACATAGGGGTGACTACCCATCCGCCTGGCGGACGTGGGCCTTTAAGGCGGGTTATTTTACTACAAAATAACCCACCTTAAAGGCCCTTTACGTAAATTTGGCGGTGCACCCTAAGGTGGCCCCGCAGTAAGCCACGTAACCATGAGCCAAACGTCGGATCTACGGCCCGAAACCACGTGGTACGCTGCCACCTTGAGACCTGCAACAGAGGAACGCGCCTACGCACAGAACTGAAAGACAAGACAAGTCGTCATCTGAAACCCCAAATTCGTAACGAGCCTGTCCTCGTCCACACCCACGGAGGCCAAACACAATATCGAGAGTACGTGGCGAAAGGAATTAACTCACACGGCAACTGATGTACCCAAACAAAAAGAGCCGGTCGCAGAAATGAATACCCCATGCCACCTCTGCAAGGGAGCAAGCCACCAAAACTCCCGTCTGCCCGTACACCGATGCAGCAGCATGGAAAGGACCCATGCCCACCCCGCGTAGCGATAGAACGGCACCGGGAAGAGACGGGAACACCCGGAAGAATAACCGTGCGAGGGGAGGACCACACCCAACGAAAATTAAAGCTACTCCGACAACGCTGTAGATATAGTCCATCTCCCACCTACACCAACTACCCTGCGTTCGGAGGAGACTAATGGAATACGTCCCCGCTCAGCCCGCCGTACGAAGATCCCAACAATGCACTTCTGCCAGCCGGAGCACGAAACCCAATGGGACGCGCCGCCATGATGCGTGTACACGCGTTTCCGCCCACACATGGCCGCAAATCTCGCACAACAAAGGACTCGCGAACCCTCTGCCCGTTCCCTGCCGCTCACCAAACCCCAACCGGCACGACATGTGAATATATGCGTGGTTAGTAAGACGGGACACGGACAAAAGCAAGCTGACCACCTCGAGACAGTACATGTGGCGCAACATGCGCCCCCTCATAACAGATAACAAGCATAGCAGTGAACCCGCACAATGCAAAATATAAAATAGAGTGGGGGATACACTCGCCCCACCACACCCCCCCTGGCCACTCTGGAGGTCGACAACCTCCACACCGGGACACCCGTTAAGACCTGTAGGATCAAACAAGGGGACGACAGCTCCTTCGGCCACGCCCCTCGACAATTCAGATCGCCCGAAGACCGAGTGGCCACCCGCAAAACCTCTCTCCTCAGTAGACCCCTAGTGTCCGGAGACGTCGACTCGGACCCCTTCGCACCCACCTACACGCTTACCCACGCGTCCCCCCTAGGCTTGATCACCTCCTCGGCAACACCTCCCACATACGACGAGGACGAGGACGAGGACCCTGAGGACGAGTTGAAACAGGTGCGCAGAACACATACCCAGATCTAGGTAGAATCTGACACACCCCGCCAGCAAAATACACCGCGAGCCGCAGCAATCCCCCTCCCTGACGAGCTCCCCGCATCCGCCTCCTCCCCGCCGCCCCCCCGTCAGCCGCTCAGTGTCCCCCGGACCAGTCTCCCCAGCCCCGTCCGACGACCAAATGGACGAGGACATCGAAAACACCCCCGACTACGCCAAGCTCGTGAACGACCCGAGCTTCGGGGCCCTCATCCCCACCGCCAGCGCTTGAAAACCCCCACAAGCCCTACAAAGGTTTCGCCGCATCCGGTCCGGAGGATCATGCAGGCGTTCCATTCCAGAAACACTCAGGCGGCGGCGCCGGACTGGTAATGTCACACAACACCGCCATGACGAACGTCCAGCCCCGCGTCATTGACCTTCATCGCTGAGGATCCCGACTCGTTCATCCTCTTCGTCCCCTTCCTCGGCGGCGCCTACTTTAACAAAAAATACCGCAATGCAGCCTCGGACCTCACCAAATTCCTCGAGCAGATCACTGGTGCAGGAGGCATCGAGATACCCCCCCACTCCGCACGAGAAGGGGGACTTTGCGGGCCACGTCATGTACCACCCGCCGTGGGTGCTCGTCGGCAAGTGCGGGTCCAAGGAAGTGCGCGACGAGCTCGCCCGCCACCAGCTCATCGCCTGCTCTCTGGACCTGGTGGTCCACGTCCTCAAAGTAGATCTCCTACGCATGTCGTGGCTGTTGGGCCACTGGCGTTGCAACACGCTAGTGCCGATCCCCCCGGCGGTGTTACGCGCAGCCGTCGCCACTGCCACCTTCTCCCAAGGCCCGATCCGCACCACTATCGTGCACGCCACCCAGAACGAGGAGGGCACGGCGGACGAGCAAGTGTACCGTTTTGTTCAGACGCTCGACGCCGCTTGCCTACCCAGCGCAGCAGAGCCGCCACTATGGGTTGTGTATGGGAAGCCCTGCAGTGAGTCGCACGCCATCTGGGAATCGGTACGCCTATCTGCACACCAATGTCGCATACAAAGACTAAATAGGAATAGATCCGGGACCTCTTCCAGAATGCCAGCTTCACCAAGGGTCTCTCCGAGTTCACCCCCATCGGCTCGCCTTCACGCAGCTCCGGCAGCACCACCCGCCACCTAGCACTTTGCTACATCTGCAAGCTCAACGACCATCGCTCGGACACCTGCCCATACGCCCTCCTCCCTGACTGGCTCGGCCCCAACGAAGTCATCAAAGAGGGGCGGGAGGGGGTTCTCGCCCTGACCCCGGACAAGCCCCAAACCCGTAACAGCGGGGCCCGCAACAACGACCGCAACTTCCGTCGCAACCAGCGCCCCCGTCGGGACTGACACGCACGGCGGCACCGCGGACGACAACCACCCCAAAATATATTAGAGAGTTTGTGGTAGCCACTGGGAGCCACCCGGTGGCTAATCAGGCATGCGGTGCCAGTGGCTTCAAACTCAGTAAAAATGAATGCCATATGCATTTTACAACCTCATACATGATGAGCCACCGGGAGCCACTGGCAGCAAAACATAGTGTAGAGCCACCGGCACCGCATGCCTGATGAGCCACCAGGTGGCTCCCGGTGGCTACTGCAAACTCTCTATTATATATTGACCATCGTGCTACGAATTACATGGACGTTGTAGATGGCGTAACTACACCATAATGTAGTTTATACCCACCGTACCACGCCATGTAAACTATTGTGAATGCATCCCCCCTCTCCCTCACCATGGCCGACAAATGGAATAAGTGAGTAAGAACCCGGTTCTTGGACTGGAAGAGGTCACTCGTAAGCCCGAGACAAGTGCAAGCCGACCCCCCCACATCTACTGACGCGTGCTGCTACATGCGGACGGGAAACGGGGAAGGTCCGGTGCGGCAATGGAGGCAAGTAGAAATACCTGCCTGAAAGCCGCAACAGGGCGGAGCTTGTTTAGGCTGGGGTCCGCTCGCCAGCAGTCCTGGCAGGGTAGGTGAAGGTGACCGTGCTCCCAAGAGGCACGGAAATCCGATCCTACCCAACCCCAACCGGTACTGGTGCCCTTCGGATAGCAGACGAAGGGGACCAATGCCAAAATAATTAAAGTAATCACTGACCCAAAAAACATTTCTACTAACGGTTTGATTTTCACAGGCACAACGGCGCGTAACATCCCAGTGATGGGAGACGGTGGCTACTCAGCCCCCGGTGGCCACGCGCTCAATGATCGTCCTGAGGAGGAGGGGGATATCGCGATGGGAGGTGCTGAGGACCTCACATACCGCGATGAACCCGAAAGGGCGAGTGGTATGAGAGGAGCTGATGACGCACCTAGTACCGCACCCCGTACGAGGGGAGAAATCGTACACAATGAGGAGCTGCAAGCACCTCAGGGGCCCGTGCATCGAGGCCCCGTCCAAATGGATGAACTCGCTGAAAGCGCAGAACGCACTGCAAGTGCATCGTCACCCTCTCAGGAGGAACAATATACCATTGATATGGAAGATGCCGCTGAAAGCGCGCAACCCGCTGAAAATGGGTACCCGGACAGCACTCCGATTCAAGATGCCATGAATCAATACCTTGACTACCTTGCTGGGAGCGCGATGCTCCCGCCGGTAATACCGTCACAAGATACAGACATACCAATAGACCTACCACAAGGGGCAGACATGCCGCCGGAGCCAGAGCTCCCATCGTTCATGCGGGTAGACACGAACACACAGAGCTGGAGAAATGTCCCCTTGCCGCCACCGCCAAACCAACCCCCGCTCCCACCACCGCCTCCACCCGTAAACCGAGCGCAGAGACGCGCAACAGCGAGGAACACGAACACCCAGGCAGCACTGGGTAAGAAAACAACCAAAGCGTCAATTAAACTGGCCGCACTGAACATTCGTGGGAATGGCAAAGATAAGAAATGGTGGAAGTTAAATCAAATCATGAATCACGAAAGAATCGGGATACTGATAGTCGGGGAAGCACACTTAGACCAAGAACGCTTCGATAGTATTAACAGAGTGTTCCAAAGGCAGCTGCTAATAAAATACACCAAAGACCCAAGAGCACCGAATGCGAACGGCGTAGCGATCGTGGTGAATAGGAATCAACTCAAGATAGAGAATATACGCACAAGAGAGGTTATTCCGGGACAAGCTTTACTGCTAGAGACAACAAAGCATGACGGGAAACCGATATCAATACTCGGAGTATACGCACCAAATGCTCCCGGCGAAAACGCACAGTTCTGGAAAGATATCCAGGAGTGGTTCTCACGGCACTCGGTACGCAAGCCAGACATAATGGGCGGAGACACCAACATAGTGGAAGACGCAGTAGATCGCCTACCAGCCCACGAAGACCCAGAAGGGCCGGTCTCAGCCCTAGACGACCTTAAAGGAAATATGAACCTAGTCGATGGATGGAGGGAATCGTTCCCGACCACTAAGGCGTACACGTACCACCAGACGTATACTGGCTCGCAATCCAGAATCGACAGGTTCTATGTTGAACGCCAGCTGATAGACCAAACATACGAGTGGGAAATCGAAACTGTTGGAATCAGAACCGACCATAGAATGATAACGATGAAACTCACCTCCGAGAATGCCCCCACAATGGGACACGGTCGCTGGATATGCCCACCGCATATAATGCGACACAAAACCTTTAAGAACTTCGTGCACGAGACAGGTTTGGAGTTGATAGAAAGCCTCCGGAGAATAGGGCGCCCGCTACCCCGAACCGAGACACACAATGCACAAACCCTGTGGAAGGAATGGAAAGACAAAATATATACCGAGGGACGTAGACTCGCAAAAATTGTCGTTCCTAAAATGGACGCAGAAATTGAGAAGGTTGAACAAGACCTTAAGAATGTACTTGCGGATGAGGCCCTGTCTGACGAGGAGAGGAAACTCTCAGGCGCGGTATTCACAGAACATCTAGCGGCCCTACACCGGAAACGATTCCGAGACTCTAGGAAAACGGCGGAAGTACGGAACCGTCTGGAAGGCGAGGTGATCAGCAAATACTGGTCAATGATAAATAAGCCTAAGAAACCAAGGGAAATAATTGACCGCCTTCTAAAGGACACGTCGGCTCTCGATCCGGCGGATTACTCCTATGAGTCAAACTCAAAGAAGATGGCAACGATGGCAAGAAACTATAATAGCAAGATTCAGAGTGACAGACGTGAGACGGCTCCTGATATCAGAGACCACACTATAGAGGTGGTACTCAGTCGTACAGCACGTAAGGCAAACAACGATCAGGTCAGAGATTTGAGCAAGAAACTCACGAGAGAAGACGTCCAGGAAGCACTCAAACTGTCAGCGAATGGTAAAGCACCAGGCTTGAATGGATTCACGTATGAATTCTGGAAAATCCTAGACGACAGATATAGGACAGCAGTGAGCCTGGAAAAAGAGGGCTTCGACATAATAAAAGTCCTACTCTTGGTGTTCAATGACATCGAAACATACGGAATGGTCGCAGGCACCAAGTTCTCTGAGAGTTGGATGTGCCCACTCTACAAAAAAAAATAACCGAGCAGACATAGCGAACTACCGCCCGATATCACTGCTCAACTCGGACTATAAAATATTCACTAAAGCCCTCACAATAAAACTGGCTAGAGCGGCACCCGACCTTATTCATCCAAACCAAGCAGGGTTTGTACCGGGACGTCACATCTATGATCAGATATGGCTCACGAAAAGAGTGATTGAACTTGCGGAGGCGACTGAATCCGACGGCCTTATTGTGGCCCTTGATCAAGAAAAAGCCTACGATAAGATTGAACATGATTACCTATGGAAGGCTCTCCGAAGCTTTAACATCCCCGAACAATTCATTAATACGGTCAAATCACTGTATAGTGACGCTTTCACATATGTGATGATAAATGGAGAGAAGAGTGAACTTCCCTTCAGAGTGACCCGAGGAGTCCGTCAAGGGGACCCGTTATCATGCCTCCTCTTTGACCTGGCAATTGAACCGCTGGCTGAATCCCTAAGACAATCCGACCTGATGGGAATTAAAATCCACGGATGTGACGAACTGTTGGTGGCAACCCTCTTTGCAGACGACACAATGGTGTATTTAGACTCAAGCGATGACTTCGGGACTCTGGAAAAAATTCTTGACGAGTGGTGCGTCGCATCAGGTGCAAAATTCAATATTGGTAAAACAGAAATGATACCGATAGGGACTATAACTCACCGGGACAAAGTACGAGCAAACCGTTTTGTCAACAGTATGGATGGTACAAAAATCCCTGAACATATCAAGATCGCGGCCGAGCACGAGCCCATACGCACACTGGGAGCGTGGGTAGGAAACGGAGTTGATCAAGCCGGAACGTGGGCGCGCACAGTGGAAAAAGTTGATGCGGCACTAGAACAATGGGAGCTGGGCAAGCCATCGATGGAAGGCCGGTGACTGATTATCCTAATGGTGGTCGGTGGTATGACACAATATATGGCGAAAGTCCAGGGCATGCCGAAAGATGTCGAAAAGAGACTGGAAAAACGAGTTCGTAAATTCTTGTGGGCGGAAAAGAGAAGGTCACAGTAAACCAAGAAACGGTCTATGCACCCACGGACCTGGGTGGAAAGAACCTGCTTGACATTGTGGCAAGAAACGAGGCCATCGCCGTGACATGGCTAAAATCATACCTTAGCTTTGGAGATGAACGGCCGCTCTGGGCATTCGCAGCAGACACACTACTATCACACCATGCACAGAGTGCCGATAACAATGTTGACCCGGAAATAAGGGTCAACACCTTCCTGCAAACCTGGGACACAAAGGTAACAGTCCTCACACCAGACCTAGCCTCGATGGTGAAAGCTGCAACGGATAATGACCTCCGTTTAGATGGCCTGGCAATCTCGCGGAAAATACAGCGGGCCATGCCCATCTGGTTCCATCAAAAATCCACTGCAACCAGAACACTCTTCACCGGCGGCAGTCAAAGCAAGGCTGTGGTAGCTTGCATGAAAAACACTCACAAAATGCAAACCACGGGTGAGGCCGAAGTACTTGCCCGAAAACTAGAGACTGCACGGCACAAGGATGGGAAACGATGCCGATGCGCAGCCTGCGCAGACGCACGACAACTAGGGTGTCGAGACCCGAATAGATGCTTTAGAAGGGCAAAATGTATGCTAGACTCACTGCTCCCGAAATGGAACCCTATGCTCGATCGGCCGGAAGACTGGGAAGACGAGATGGACACCATCAAGCCAGAGGATGAAGACACTCTAGTCTTCAATGCGAATGTTACGGTGCACGGTACCTTAGGCGACGCCTTCCAAATCTTCACAGACAAGGTGGAAAGCGGAGACATAGCACCAGACACCCGGTTTGAGCCAGAGCCAGATGAAGAAGAGATAGTTGCATACACAGATGGTTCAGCGACCGATAATGGTAAAGAAAATGCCAGAGCAGGAAGCGGGGTGTACTTCGGAGATGAAGACATTCGAAATCTCGAAATCAGGATCCCAGAGAACCTAGAACAATCAAACCAGATGGCCGAGATCCTGGCGATAAAAGAATGTTGTGAAAAATGCCCGAATGATATCCCACTCACAATCATGAGTGATTATGATAGAGCGCCTAACAAAGAATCTGGAAAGCTGGGAAAATGAAGACTTCTTGTCAGTCGCGAACGGTGAGACCATAAAAATCACAGTCGCACGGATGCGCGAACGCAAGGCTGAAACCTACCTGAAATGGGTCAAAGGACATGCAGGCATCAAAGGAAATGAGGCAGCGGACGTACTTGCAAATAATGGACGCTTGAAAGACACACCTGACACTTTGGACATGAAAGTGCGAGCTGACTTGGTCCTCCCGGGTGCAAAACTGAATGTCATGACACAATCACTGGCATACAAAATCATCAGACAGAGGAAGATGAAGAAAGAAAAATACAAGTCAGCACTGGAGCGGAAAATTATGAAAAGAAATATGGCCCTTGCGAAAGGAGCAGCAAGCAACTTCAATAATGAGTCCACTCCAGCTAAGGCAATCTGGAAAGGATCTAAGCACAAAGACTTCGGCAGGAACATATGTTCTTCTTTTGGATGGCAATTCACGGCGGTTATAAAATTGGTGAACACTGGAAAAGTATAGCCGACTTTGAGGACTGGGGTGTCTGCAAAGAATGTGAGATAACAGAGTCCATGGATCATATCCTAAACAAAATGCGACGCCCCGGGACAGGCCCTAATCTGGGACCTGGCAAGCAATGTCTGGCAGAAGAAGACCGGGAATGAAATGCGCCCGAGTTTCAGTGAAATAATAGCGTGCGGAGCTATCAAAAAAGGAGATGCTGGTACATCCCGTCTATACCGCATCCTTCTCTCGGAATCTGCGTACCTTATCTGGAAGTTGAGGAACGAGAGGGTAATTGGCGAGAAAGTCGGTGCGTCACCCCAAGAAATCACAAACAGGTGGAATAAATGTATTAACAACCGACTGGAACTGGACTGCCTACTTACAAATGCGAATAAGTGGGGGAAGAAGTCTCTAAATAAGTCTTTAGTGCTCGCCACCTGGAAGAAGACATTGCAAGACAAAGACAGACACCCTGATGATTGGACCGGGATGGCCGGGGTTTTAGTGGGTGTGGGTTAACTTACAATGATGGTCGCCTGCGGACCTGAGTAAGTGGACTCAAGCCCTACACGGCACATGGTGTTTCAGATGCGTTGTGAGGTCTCCGAGCGTGCTATGCACTGCTCGTCGCCTCATGGCCCCTGCGAACCATCTGCACGAATGACGGACGAGCTCGGACGTACGCGACGGATCTTCCATAACGGGATTCTACGTTACCGGAAGCAGCTTCCGAGCGAGACCAACGCTCTCCCCATCTCCCAAACGCCCTCTTGCCTCTCGAACTCGCTTCCGCGCCATCGTCAGCAGGGTACGATGGTTCTCCGGCTTTACTCTCACCTCTTTCCTACGACGCAAGGCCTATACACATCTCCGACGGTCGAGACCGACGCTCTCCTCGACATGGACGATACGCGTCGCCGACACTCCACGATACGACCGGCCCACACCTGTAGCAGAGCGCGTGGCCGACCCCTTCTGTAGCTCGTTTCCGTACGACCTCTCGCGCCGGGCGGACCTTGCCCGTGCCTGATGCCGATCCAGCGGACGAGGCAGACCTTATCCCGGCACCGCCTCCTCCTCCGCTTCACACGACGCATCGACTAGCCGAGGGAGACCACTCGTCTCTCCCTCTCCCTGAACGCTCGAGCGCCTTCCGAGGCGACCCCCAGGCCGTGCCTGAAGCTCTGGTCGTGTTCTGAGGTTTCTCGGCTTCGTTAGGCCCTTCCCACATCCAAAGACGATTGGTCTCCTCGACAGAGGTGGCCAGCCTCCTGCCATAAATGCACCCCGAAACGCCTCATGACGTCCCTTGGCCCTGAAACCACCTGCGACCCGCATGGCACCTCTGGAAACGTGGGAAGTCGTACAAAGGTATAAAAGGGAGCGCATTTAGAGGAGTAGTCAGTAGTTCCCGGCCTGCAGAAGTAGCTCTTGGGGCGTTTTCCCCACTCTCTGTACCACTCACACTCAATCTAAAGGGGTACTCCCAGCCTTCCCCGACCTCGTACCCCTCGTGCACCCTCCTCCCGTCGTTCACCTGCCGGAGGCAGGCCACACATCTTATATTCGCTCGTTCATCGGCGTCTCACCTCTCACACCTCCATCAGCAGGGTCCCTCCTCACCGGACCCGGTGTCATACATCCAGGCTTCCTCGATTAGGATCACCGTTCTCGCGAGCATCGCTCTGTAGAAAACAGGCCCGGAGAGAAGCCACCAGATTCAAATCGCCGTCCGCACCACCGAGACCGATTGTCTCAACGATCGTCCGAACGACGTCGGTGTCCTCGTCTGTGCGATACCCATCGTACCTCCAGCGCTGGTTCTAAGGGGAAGAGCGCATCAAGGGAAGCAGGCAGGGCAACGCATTTAGGGGTTCCGGTACATTGTACAGGGAACCAGGTTTAGTACATTCTCTTTCTCTTGCCGTTCGGCTGACAACAGGTCCGCCACACTCGCTCGTACACAGGAGACAAACGGTCTCCACGAATTACCGTTCACACACACACACATATATTCATCGCACACACACCGGATTCGTGCACCGACCTTCCTCGCTATCATCCGACTGTATTTTCCCCTCTAGAGGACGAACGCAGTCGATTCGAATCATATACATTTCGATACCGACACCGCGGTCCTTATCACAGCGTGTGCGTTTGCGCATTCCCCCGGGTGGCTCTCTGTCGGTTGGGTTCTCGTTTCCCCAGCTTCATATTAACGGGAGAGGAGAGGTCGACTTGGTCGGTCCGAGGATCGGGGGGCGGGTTTCTGGAGACGTAAGAAACACCCCGTGAGGAGGGTACCTAGTACCCCTTCTGCTCTCCACTCAACATTCCACAAAAAAAAAAAAAAAAAAGATCATCAGAATTCCTTTAGCTCTCGAAGAACGAAATGATGCGACGCACAAGTACCCGCCCACACTCATCCAGAATCCGTCCACGCTGCGGTGGAGGCCCTATGAAAATCATATCAACAAGTTAGTCACAGAGCAATGGAGGAAAGAGATAACTTACGATCGCCCAATACGAAATCAGTGTAAACAGCAGCGTGCACACACCGAGGAACGGTATCCCCACGAGGGTATTGGCGAGCACGAATGGCAGCGTCGTGTAAAGCCCATTCTTTGTCTTCCGATATCAGACTGCACGTTCTTCAAGGACTGCACGCGAGGAGTATATTCAGTGATGGGTTGAATCGAAATAACGGGAGAGATTTGAATGAGAGGAAGGGACGTACATCCAGGGATCCCAGCGACGGACATCTGTGGCAGAAACAAAACACACGTCAGGATTTTTCGCGGCATTCTGCTTAGAAGAGAAAAGAGGGAAGGGGACTCACAAATGCCAAAAACGCCACACTGTAAAAATGCACCAAGAGGCGGTCGTTGATCGTCGAGTCAGCGGTTCCGAGTCGAATCCAGATCGTTCTATCAAATAAGCGTGCGTCACAAAGGTAGGTGGAGATGGGTATTCGAAGGTAGAAGGTAGGTGGAGGAGGCGGAGGCGAATTAGGAGTTGGGGTAGACGGAGACGGAGGCGACGTAGGAATTGGGTAGGGATAGAAGGGGAAGTAGATGGAGAAGTCGGTAGAAATGGAAGACTTAGAATTGAATGGACGGGGGCGGAGACGAAGTAGAAGTTTGGAAGAAATAGATAGGACCGGTGATGGAGACGGAGACGAAGTAGGAGTTGGGAGCTGTAGATGGGCTGATGGTGATGGAAGTAGAGAGGAAGATAGACAACGGGTCAGGAGTCGAACGTAAAGTAGGACGGCGAAGTAAAGAGGAATAGACGACTTACGTGAGCATTGACCCCATCCCTACACCGCCGAAAAAAATCATCAGTCAAGCTGCCGATGCCGGGTGAGCGCAACGGGTAGGGGGGGGGAAGAAGCCAGGCAGACACGCGCAGTGGGGGCCGAGTGTCCTGTGCGACACCGCTGTGGCGGGTGCGTACGTACGGGGGTGGCGCGTCAGCACGCGCGCCCATCGTGCATCGTGCATCGCAGCCCACCACACACGCGGTGCGATGCGTCCGCGGGCAGGCAGGGATGCGCGCGCGCAGACAATGAGGCGTCATGTGATTCAGGTGAGTATTTCTGAGTATTTGGCACCAAGGCTCGTGCGTGCGTGCTCGGGAGGCGGGCCGGGGAAGGCGGGCGGCGGCGAGAAAATGCTCAGGCGAGAACGACCCACCGACGCGCAGCGCACGCCGCCGCAGCTCGTCGAGAAGCCCAAGGACAAGACGACGCCGGATCCGGGTCCGAAGCAGCCCGCGAGAGCGCGCCCAGGGGCGAGGCAGAGGCGGATCGAGCAGCGCACGCCGTACACGCGTATAGGGCCAGTGTCACCGCCGGCAGGCTACTGCGCGTAGACAAGTCGCCTCGTGCCCTTGCGCTGGCTCGAATGCCGGGTGGCGTGTGGGGAGCGGCGCGCCTACCTCATCCTCATGTCTTCGCCTGCCTTGGCTCCCGCTTCCTCTTCCTACTTTCCTTCTTTCACCCATCCTTCTCACCGCCCCCACGCGACTCGGCAATCTCTACCTCCCCCCCTCTCCGCTTGCGCCTGCGGGTGTGCGGCGCAGCGCACGTGGGAGCTGGGGCGTCGGTGCGCGCCCTTCTTGGGTGTCGGTGCGCCAGTCTGAACCGCAGTCTGGGTGTGGGCACGCTCTTTGCTCCCTCCAACGTTGCTATTGCACGCGGGGCTATCGCTGGAGGTGCGTCGCGTTCTTGGGTCCAGGAGGCGCGGTACCCATCGCTCGAGCTCGCTGGTGCGAATCAGGCCGCCGATGGCGAGAACGCACTAGTGTCGGCGGATGGGGTCCTCAGCGGCGGCGGTGGTGTCGGCCTCGACGCAGACACAAAAGAAGTGCTGGAGGCGAATAGTGACACAGAGAAAGGAGCACCACCACAAACGGGGACCACGCGGGTGGGGTGATGTAGCCGCGGCAGACGGGGCTGACAATGTGGGCGTGCGGCGCGGAGGGAAGAAAGGCGGCTTCCCTGTGCGGAAGGGGTTCGACCACGGCATCGGCGCAGCTGTTGCAGTAAGTCCCAGAGTCGATGCCGTTGCAGCCGCAGGATCATAAGTGCGGATGCGCGCCGGAGCGGGTGCGTCATGGGCGGGTCTGGTGTGCAGCGAGGGGGAGCGCGGAGAGCATGGCGAAGTGTGGGCGTGTGTGCGCGCAGCGGTGCGATCCGGAGGCGAGAGCCTGCTCGTGCTGCACGATGCAATGAACGACGCGGACGGTGACGCGTGGGGCGAGAAGCGCGGGGGTCGAAGCCGCGCTCGGGAACGGCACGGTGTGAGCAGCGCTACAACAAAAGAGAAGGCGAGATAAGCATCACGGTGTTCGTCGGGAACGGCAAGCAAACGCACCTTGCACGGACAAGTGAGTCAGCGCACGCCTGCGCTCGCATGTGCAGTGAGCCGCCGTAAAGAAGATAAAACGATGGCAGTGTCAGTGTGGCGCGAAGGCAAGGCACACAAGTCCACTGTGCCGGGTGGTGAGCAGCGCAGTCGGGTCGTGTGCTCAAATAGGTCTGCGGGGGCGTGCTTGACGCCGCTCAGCGCCGACGGCTGCAACGACATTGACGGAGGTGGAGCGGGAAGAGCGGGATGATCGGACCGGCGGCAATCACCTTGCGTTCGCCTCATGTTCGCCTCATGTTCAGTGTTCTCTCGGCAGCCAGGAAAAATGGCGCAAACTTCCTCGTCTGCGGGGAAGATACCGAGCTCGAGCTCAATCCTGAATTTTAATCAGCTTGGGTGGACTTCAAATTGAGCTAGGGAAAATGAAACCAGACGTAGACGGCGGATGAAAAATCTAGAAGGGACGTTTAAAAGAACCGAGTCCTCTACGGCATCTCTAGGCGGATTTGATCCCTCCGCGACAACTTCATGTCAAATTATTAATTAACATAAGCGGTCTCTTCAGCCGCAAATCCAGCTTCAAAGATATGTAGTTGGGAATCGTCTTGATACTCACACCAAATAAAGCAAAATTTCAATGCGTATAGAAACTCAAATTGATTTCCCGGGAATCTGTGTAAAAATCAGTGCTGTTAAGATTGGGGATATCAAGGTGCACGGAAACTCAAAGAGAAAGTATGAAAATCAATACCAGAATCAGCTTGAGATAAACAAAGGAGTGGGTGACTTTCCATAAGGCTTTTCCTAGATTAGAGCTTGTTTGAGCGGTGCCAACCGTGCCGGCACACCGTGTATTCCGATGAAATCTATTGCTGGAGGGTTCCCATAAGCCATAAAATATTTTTTTATTTTGCTAGAGTTTACGGTCAGCACGTGAGATGTAAACAACGCGTCCCAAAACTCCTAGTCAGATCCTACACCCACAACGAATGGACATCGACGCGCTTTTCCTACATCAGCAGCTCGAGAACATCACGGATGAGGAAACCGAGGATCAGCAGCAACTCGTAGGGCTGGCAACAGCCATCATGTTGCTCGGAGCCATTGAGGCCCGCAGGCTACGCGCCGAGCGATGGAAGCCTTCCAGGCTGTACCTGTGCCGGCCCCAGCTCCTTGCAAGAGACGTTATGGAATCGGCTGCCAATTAGAGCCAAGAACAAAGAGATTGGAATTGCGACGCACCCTGTAGCAATTGGTGCCGTTCGCTGTAGGGGCAAGAACAAGACCGTTTGTGGCCAAAATGAAAGCTAAAACACCAGGCGACTGATCGTTTCCGGTGGGAGCACAACAGTTAAACTGTCTCCGACGTCGCCGACAGCAGGGAGGTGAGGTACATAGAACCAAGAGCCGGATGTGCAAGGGATGTGGTTGTGAATGAATGCGGGGCAAAAAGACCAGGTGAACAGTCGTTTCTACCGAGCATATGCCATTTGCAAGGCTCCCGAAGTCGTCGCTATTGGAGTAAGGAGACGGGGTGGAATCGAGCTACGGATGCGCAAGGGAAGTGGTGTGGAAGTGGTGTGGAAGAGAAGTGGAAGTAACCGGTCCGACCGGGTCCGGTGACGTGTGGCGGTGGTTTCTCGCCCGAACAGGTAGATAGCCGTTTAGAACGATGAATTCGACGCGCGATTATTCTGAAGAGGGGGTAGGGACCCCTCCTCCAGATTATAATTGCTTAGAATCTATAAGAGGGTCTGAAATATTCGAAGTGAGATCTGGGGCCGATGGGGTCCTGACAGCTGTCATGTCAGCGCGGTGATTCGGCGGATTTTGAGCTCAAAATATTCGAAAAACATTTTTTAATGCTTATGGAAAGTCACCCAGTTTCAATGGCGCTGAAAGGGCTATTGAAAGTTACAAATTCAGTGCGCATTTCAGTCGCGCAGAAATCCTGAGGCAATTTTGCTAGTGGAGGGTATAAATAGCAGGCCAATGGCAAAAATGGCTCAGAATTTCAGCGCGGCTGAAATGCGCACTGATTTTAGAGCTTTCAATGGCCCTTTCAGCACAGCCGAAAGTGCTTTGTTTCTTTGTGGCTGATTCTGGTGTTGGTTCTCATACTTTCTCTTTGAGTTTCCGTGCACTTTGATATCCCCAATCTTAACAGCACTGATTCCTACATAGATTCCCGGGAAATCAATCTGAGTTTCTATACACATAGAAATTTTGCTTTATTTGGTGTGACTGAATTGTCGGTGTGTTTCAGAGCTACGCCTGCGTCTCGCGCACGCTGACTGATGCGCTGCTGGGGAAAAGGACGCCGGTGTGAACAAGGAAGTGCTGGCAGGGCTCAGGCCTTTACGACAGTGATGTCACGAGTCCTCGAAATATTGACAGGAAGTGATGTGTCTTGACCACGTCTGCGCTTCGCTGGCAAGAGGTTGGCGAGGTTGACAAGACTGGCAGTGTCCAGCATGTGGTGCTCTCTTGCTTTCTTGTTACTTTATTCCACAGAGACTCAACCGCTAAAACCGAGCCTTGAGTTAATCTTCGCCGACCAGTCATTTTATCTGATCATTTCGGTAATTCATCGTGCGAACGTGCGTGCCGTCTTTCAATCTGATACTTATCATACCACGCGGGAGCAGTGTCCCTTGTCTTCTGCTTCCACGTCGACTCCAGTCTTCTAGCCTTCCTGCCATTTCTTTGCCTGTTAGATCTGCTCTTTGCATAAACTTTGCTGATGTCTGACATGGTGTTGTCCAGCTACATGCTCTCCAGAGCGAACAATTCATATTAGCAACAATGTCTCGTGGTCCCGGGACAATGCATGTCCATGGTGTGTTGGTGTTGGTCAGACATTGACACTATTGCTGATTTTTGCCAGGAGGGTTTGGTGGCCCAGGTGGGGAGAGCCATGGACAAGGTACTGGTGGCCCCGGGGGTATAGGACAGGGGCCCACCCTGCATATGGGGAGAGTTGAAAATCTGAATATTGGTAAAGTCTACCCTGTCCTCTGGCTATCTATTCATCACTGAACATTCATCATGGTAGGGGGCCAGAAGGAAGCAGAAATCTGGTGCATTCTTGTCCTTCTTTTAGAAGTTTTGTCCTGATCTTCTTACTCAAAGGGACCAAATGGAAGGTAAAGGCTCAGACTGTGTATTGATTCAGGGATTGAGCATTTGATAGATACAAAACGTCGAACAATCATTGAATGGTTGTGTCCACTCAATTTCTTCCTTCAACAGCAGGACATTTCCAAGACCCACCAGCAAGGAACTGGAGAATGGCTGCTTGATGACCCTAAATTCAAGGACTGGAAATCAAATCCCAGACAAGTTCTATGGTGCCCTGGAATATGTATGTGGCTGAACCTTGCCATTAGTTTCTCAGCCTGACTACTGAAATATTCAGCTGGTGCTGGAAAATCTGTTCTTGCATAGGTCTCAATTCTGCTGATTGATTTCTGCTGATCCAAAGAAAACTCAGCTCTCTTGTAGTGGAACATCTGACTGACCAGTCAAAGAACAAGAATATTGGAGTGGCATGCATCTATTTCAACCACAAGGAGACTCAGATACAAACCCTGGACAATCTGCTTGCAGCACTCTGGAGACAGCTTATCTGGAAAAAACCTCTTGGTTCTGCAGTTCAGCTATATGAGCAACACATTGAGAAGAAGACAAGGCCATCACATGAAGACATGGAGAAACTTTTGTCCTCTGTGCTCATTTGGTTCATACAGGTTTATATCATCCTTGATGGGGTGGATGAATACCCAGCAGAATGGTGGAGTCAGCTAGCCAAAGCTTTGACCAATCTGGGACCTGTGAGCCTACTGGTTATGTCAAGGCCCCATATTGCTCCAACCAAGCTGTTTTTGAATCTGGAGACTCTTGAGATAAGGGCAAATGATAAAGACATTCTATCATATGTGGATACACAGGTACAGAAGTCTGTGCGCCTATCTGAGCTCATTGCAGACAAGCCAGAGTTACATGGAGAAATTTCCTCAAAAATCTGCAGCAGTGCAGAGGGCATGTAAGTTCTAGTTTTCATTGTAAAGAATGATGTGACCATTTGTGATATCAGGTTCTTACTTGCCAAGCTTCACATTGAAGCTCTGAGCAAAACAGCCACTATTAAGGCAGTTCGTCAAGCTTTGCAAAAGCTGCCCAAAGATCTGGATGCCACCTATGAGAATGTTATGACCCGAATCAATGTACAGGGTGAAGAGGACAGGAAAATTGCTCAATCAACCCTCACCTGGGTTGTCAATGCAAGGAGACCATTGACTAGCTCGGAACTTTGTGTGGCTCTGGCCATTGAACCAAAAACAACAGAATTGGACAATGACAATATGACTACAATTAGGATCATTATTTCTGTCTGTGCTGGTCTGGTTATTGTGGAAGAACACAGTTCCCTGGTCTGACTGGTCCACTTTACTGCCCAGAGTTATCTGGACAGAATCCAAACTGAAAAATTTCCAGATGCACACTTTGAAATCACACAGAGCTTGCTAACATATTTGCAATTTGTGCAATTTTTAGACAAAAAGGCAATTTGTAGGGACAAGAGACCACAACTTCTTGAATATTGCCAATATTGTCTGGTACATGCTCAACAGTGTGAAGGGCAGTTGAGGGATGGAATTCTGGGGTTTCTGAGAGAGGCTAAGAAATGGCAAGAACAGCGGTGGGAATTGTGGTGGTGGGATCCTCCGTGGAGTTTCAGTGATTGGCCTGCCTCTCCATCCCCTCTATGGGTTGCTGCCTCAGCAAATCTTGTAGAGACAGCAACTCATCTCATAGGCTCAAAAATGTCCAGATAGTCAGGAGTTAACTGTGGCAGCTTATTATGGCCATCAGAAGATATGCCCACTGCTCCTCAATAAAGGTGCAGATGTGAATGCACAGGGAGGGGAGTATGGAAATGCACTCCAGGCAGCAGCCTTTGGAGGCCATGACAAGATTGTTCAGGTGCTCTTTGACAAAGGTGCAGATATGAATGCACAGGGAGGGAGATATGGAAATGCACTCCAGGCAGCAGCCTCTGGAGGCAATGACAGGATTGTTCAGGTGCTCCTTGACAAAGGTGCAGATGTGAATGCACAGGGAGGGAGATATGCAAGTGCACTCCAGGTCTGAAGGCCATGACAAGATTGTTCAGGTGCTCCTTGACAAAGGTGCAGACATGAATGCACGGGGAGGGAGATATGCAAATGCACTCCAGGCAGCAGCCTCTGAAGGCCATGACAAGATTGTTCAGGTGCTCCTTGACAAAGGTGCAGATGTGAATGTACAGGGAGGGTTCTATGGAAATGCACTCCAGGCAGCAGCCTCTGGAGGCCATTACAATATTATTCAAGTGCTCCTTGACAAAGGTGCAGATGTGAATGCACAGGGAGGGGAATATGGAAATGCACTCCAGGCAGCAGCCAATCATGGCTATCACAATATGGTTCAGATGCTCCTTGACAGGAAAAATAGGTATGCCTCTCTATCACCCCATTCTCAAGACCCCACTGATTTAACCTATATATATAATAGTAATTGACAGGGGAACCCCTCCTCTGGCTCTGGCTCCATCCTTGGCTCCAACCCCTGTTCCAAATACTGAAGGAATCTGATCTCTCTTGAGCATATGCCTATAACTTTTTACATCAGTAACAGTGTATATTTGATCTCGTCTCATGTACCAAATACATATTGTGTTTTCTTGACCAAGCCACAACTTTGTTTTCTTCCATTCAACTCTGATTCAGCTCTATATTTCCTCCAGACCCCCCACCATCCCACTCTGTCACACCCAGCTGCTTGCCAAATTTTATTTTCCACATGTGGTGATGATCACACATGATGCAATCAGCACCAACACATGAAGATCCACCATCAGTGTGCATGGTCATTAACAATAGCAATTTCTATGATTCCGCTAATCTGGAATTTGGTCTGAGGTGGATTGTGGGTCGAGTAGAATTTTGTTTTCTGTGCAAAATTGAAACACATCTTAGACTCTTACTTATGAGCCCCCTGCGCAATCATTAGATCTTATAAGTTACCTTACCCTCACAGTGGAGCCTTGAAAGCCTCTCTGCTCTAAGTGCAGGCAGACTTGCATGTCTAATACAATGTACCACAGACTACCATACCATCTGACATCCACCGGCTCCACCGCATCTTCCTCGTCCTTCTCCTCCTCGCCCTCCTTGTTGTATGTTTCCATTGGGGGCGGTGTAATGGACTTGCGAGCTGAGAGCAGGACAATCATGGATCACTCGTATTTGTCAAAGTGCTGGGAGAGGGTGAGAAAGGGTAAAAGAGAAGGAAGAGTAGAAACATATGCCAGTGGGAGGGGGTTGCACGAGAGGTGCACCCCAACAAACAGTTTTCCTGCCTTGCACAGCAGATCAAGCGAGACCATGCTAAAAAGAGGTTAGAAAAAAAAGAGGAATGAAAAGTAGTAACATGCATGCGGGATACAGGAACTTGGAGAGCTTCCGCGATTGCTAGAGCATCTGTGGAAGATATCTCCGGCTCCTCAACCTGCATTCCGGTGGTGTTGGGAGACAGGGGAGCATCCGTGTCCTGGTTGCGCAGAACACACCGCTGAACCAGGTGTGGGCGATGAAGAACACTCAGGGGACGTTATGGGCATGTAGTGTGAGGAATAGGTCCCAGCATGTGAGTTTGTGGGCGAGTTGGGCCGAGGTGAAAAGACCTCCCCATTTTGACGAAACTCCTCCTGGAGCCTCCTCCAATAGTACCAGGCAGGATGTCAGCAACGGCCTCTGGATCGACTAAACAGTGAGTAACCCGGTGAGAACCCCAACCAGGATAAACCCGATAGATGCTAGTAGCTCGTGTGTTCCCCGAGCAGTAGGACCAACCATATGGTGTCCTCTCTAGGAGGCTGTATGTCGTAGGTCGGGATACAAGGCAGAACCCAGAATGAGTCAAAGAGGGTGTGATATCCACTCAGGTATACAACCCGGAGCGTGGATATAACCTGTAGTATGATGTGAAGGAAGCGGGGCAGGGTGGAGACAATGCCTATGTCAAGCCAAGGTAGAAGCCTGAGATTAGACAAGGTAGAATCCCATTAGAACCTTGAGGTTGTTCAGGCAAGCAAGTATCAAGATGCTTTTCGATGGTCTTCAGTGTTACATATTGTGCTAAGGCAGAGTGCATGTGATGCATTGTGGACCTTCTTGACTTCTATCTCCTGCATCAAGAGGCTTCTATGGCAGCATTACTTACTGCAATCCACATATGACATTGGTACTTGATTTATTGAGGTCAGAATTTGCATTAATGTATCAACTGGCGAACAAGAAGCAAAGAATTGAAATTTGGGTCATTTTCGGCTGATTTTGAACATTTTTGCGCTACATATCAAAAATTCGAACAACCCAGCTGTTACACGTTACATATTTGAGCGAAAAGACCAGTGTTATGTGTTACATTTGAATTGAATGAAATAGTACAATAATTGTACAGATGGGGAGAAGGGCCTAAATGGATGAAATACCTCTCTGCTTGTTCCTGCTGCTCCTTGCTCTGGTTCTCCTGCTTTGTAATAAGGTCTTGGAAGCATATTTGAGGCGTGTTAATCAGCCTGTCAGGTGGCTCATGAGTCAACATCATTGACAAGATCTGTGTAAGAACTCTTCGCACCTATCAGACAGGGATTGTACAGCTGCGGCAGCCATCTCTGGTGTGAGGGGAGTGGGGGAAAGGTGAGGGCCGATAGACACAATTCCCCACAACATGGTGACAGACCTGGTATCGGGGCACCTGGGCATTTATTCAAATCTGCTTGAGTTGCAACATGCTATAATGTACTTCATTACATTACGACGTTATCTCACAAGGGCTAATGCTGGCCTGAGTGGTTAGCTAAAAGGGATATAATCTGTCTCGAACCATTAGAAAGGCGCTGGACAATGATCCTGGTAAAGGGTTGACGTGAGAAGTCGCTAATGGAGCAATCACAGAAAGTGCCTTACCATCCTGGAAACGGATTGGGGCTACTGCACATCCCTGACCAAGGGCGTATTACGAGGGATTATCCTTCTGAACCAGAGGGATCATTGTTGGGCATCATCTGACGTCTTCAGAACTGCCAAGAGAAGGCTGGACTTGGTCGATCTACCAATTGACTAAGAAACCATACTCGGGTACTGGGAAGCGACGGCAATCATGATTTTCAGACATATCACTTGGACGGTTCAAAGCGGGACCAATTAAGTGGAGGGTTACCAAAGAGGGTAACAGACTGCTGACAAGGAGGGTCGGCTAAAAGTTGACATATCAACAATATCCCATCACGAGTGTTCTAAGCGATGTAGATCTTGACTCATCGTTAATCTCGGCTCATTGATGATTCTTATAAATCTCTCTCAATTTTACTAATCGCTTGATATCTGACAGGAGTTCATCGGCTAGCTACCATACCACTAGTCATATACCCTGAACCCTACTGCACGTTTGTATCTGTCTCGTTTATATTTAGAATCCTGTAAAGTATTTAAGTGGATGGTTATGGGAGGAACACCAGTGAATTTCACCCCACCTGTTGGACGCGAAGTTACTAGACTTCACGCTTAACCGGTAGAGTAGGCATTCATTCGGAGACACCCCAGAAGCTATACCAAGTTTCGTTTGTTTTCCCTGTTTGAATATTATCTGTGTTGGATTTGGATCTTTATAAACGACGTGTGGACATATTGGATAAATGGAACGGATGCGTGGAATATAAGGAAACAGATCAGACTTGACAATTGGTTGTAATCTTGCAAGGATTAGCAATCGTGGATACTATTAAAATCGGGATTCATAAGGAATCACTTGTGCTACGCATCGGAGTACTATCTCCAAACCTAGACCCACATCATACAAAACCGTTGAACATAAAATCTCGTCTGTCTATCACGATTGCGCCTAGAACGGATCTGAGCAGTTTTATCTATACGACTTGTAGACCTGTAAAGTCTTGCTTCTCAAAGAGAACTAAAGTTCAAATTGCCACAATCTATACTGGATTGGAACCCCGAACTTTCACGAGGACTATAGTGTTTGAGTTGTTGTAGTTGCATTATCGAACCGCGTATTCATTTACAAGGTTTGGTTTGTGGTTATTTCACTGCCAGCCCCATAGTCAGCGTTTCAACGGTCTAAATACAAAGATGTAAAGCTGTGGAGTGACGGTGAAACAGTGCACTAGGGTGCAGCCATGTAATCTAATGAAATCAACTAGAGGGTGAAGTGAACCAGTCACTAATCACAATCCAACCACAATCAAAATAAAACACTAATCCAATCCTAATACTTGTGTGTGTATCTGTGTTCGGGGAAGTAGAGTATGTATCACTCCTCAAGTGAGTGTGCAATAGAGGAATAAGGCTTTGTTTCAAAGGCGACTATGTAATGTGAGCACAGTGAATGCAGGGTAGCAGGGATTTCACACTGACGGTATGTCAAGCTCAAGCAACTCTTAACAGGCCAAATTCTTCAGTTTCCTTGTGAGTGTCAGACCCTAGCACTAACTGGCGGCTAGCCAAGAAGCAGAATAGGTAGGCAGACTTTCAGCGGACGGACTGTTTGACTCGTAACTCTCTTGCGCGAACAGCGGCAATCAACAAGCAGGTGCAGTTATGCAGATGGTTAAGGGCCAGGCCAATTGCTTTAACACTTCTACTGCTAGCGGCCACTCTAATTCAAAGCATGAGTTTACGTTCTAGGCTGGCTCTTCACAATTGAATTGCATGAGTCCTAAGACTAGTGGGTCTCTTCACTAAGGTTGAATGTTAACACTTATGTCTGGGCAATGGTATTGTCCCGTCAATGTCCTGTGTCTTAAAATCTTTATCTGTGTCTTCAAATCTCTGATATCTTATCTAGTGTCAAGAGTCTACTATATTGCCCTAATAGTTTACCGGCTAATACAGAGTGAACTACTGGCTTTTATACATTTTAGAGAGATAAAGGAGATAGATGGAATAAATAGGAACAATGAAGTGTGGGAGTCAGAGTAGTGAATGGCCAATGTTGTTGAAGGCATTCTTCACCACAGGTATTATGACCAGCTACTGGAGCTATTCCACATGTATTTTGCTAGCACACCATAAGTCATGCTTGGTTGTCTTGGTTTCAATCTTTCTGACTGATCATGTCAGTTTCTATTATCAAGTCTTCTTCAACTCCTGAATCAGTCCCACCTTCCATAAGCTCAGTAGAACTCATAATAAAATATTATGTGGCATGATATTTCATCTAGCAGCTTCAAAATATCTAAACTAGTATAGTTACCAGTAAAATATCTAGTGGCACGATACTGTAGTGTTGATCCTCATCATTCATATCAGTTAGCCTTGATGCGAGGATCACATCTTCTAACAACTAGATCTGCCCAGTAGTAACAACAGCAATACCCCGTGTAACTGGCTTATAGCTGGTAACTCATCTTCAGTTCAAATCTAGTCCATTGAGACTTCACTAGATATCCAGTGGCCAGATAAAATATCTCGTGGCGCAATACTAGGTAACTCACAAAGCTGGCCTTAGAGTCAGACCTTGACTATGGCACGTATAGTGTGCAAAAAGTTTTTACATCTTTGCTCACCGAACCAAGATGCAACTTGGTAAATTAGCCGCAAAGTCCGACAACGTGCTTCAACTGCAACTTCGGATTGATACAACTTATCATCCCGAGCTCTACCTGTAGAAGCAAGTTGAGACGGCTACAACTTCGCCGAGTAGCAACTTCACAGAATTGCAACTTTGAGCAGTTGCAACTTGAAATCTTCGAGCTGCTGAAAGCCGCAGGTTTCGCCTGATCAAAATGCAACTTCGGGATGAACAGTCGCAACTTGGATGTCCCAGGGCAGCATGTTTAAACTTAATGATAAAAAATACCCCTGATCTAAATCTGCAGCCTTGTGCTCTGTCGGATGAATCAATTAATGGTTGAGTTCTCTGTCCAGTAGACTTATGGCACCTTCCTTCATGTCCTGGCAGTTCAAATGTCACGAAAATTTCAGCTTGGATCCGGGTGGTGAGGGTAGTGTTTATAATTGCCCCACAACAAGCGATCGGAACCGGACTCGCACAAATTTCATGCACATCTCACTAAGTCCGATAAATCAGAGAAACCGCACGGAACTCACCCGCCTGATTCCTCTGTTTGCAGAGAGGTGTGTGCTGCTCTTATTTTATGGCTCACTCCATACTAGCGAAGATTCGAAGGAAATTTTTAATCATAGTATTACTCCAGTGTTGCAAAATAGTCTGTTGCAATGCGGACCGCTCTGCAATAAGCGTCAATATCCCAGTTTCCATCATCCGCAAGATAATCAAAGTCCCCCAACGCCGCCTTCATCTCTTCGACTTCGTCATCGTGGTTGACGAAGATCCCCGCATCCTGCTCGGCTGCCGCATCTGCAGGCTCCTGGTAATCAGGAGCCTCGGGATCATCAACGAGTTCATCTGATGGAGGGAGCGGTCCACTCGCATCCTCGCCGTAAGCCTTTAAAAATGGAATGCTCGGGCTCATAGTTAGTGGGTGGGTTGAAGGCAGGGGTAGGGTAGGTGGAGAAAAAATCAGCGAAATGGAATCACAAAAATGGGGGATGTATGTTGGGCACAACAATACAAATTTTGGAGCTCCACCTAACTGGGATAACATATTGACTGACTGGTCATTTAAGCATCACACTTGAGTGGTGGTCTTTTCTCATGATCAGCGAAATGGAATCACAAAATGGGGGAGGTATGTGGGGCACAACAATACAAATTTTGGAGCTCCACCTAACACTGGGATAACATATTGACTGACCGGTCATTTAAGCATCACACTTGAGTGGTGGTATTTTCTCATCGTATCTCTTCCACTCCACCTCCTCACTTGCATCTAACTATTACCTCCGAGATGCTTGAATTTTGTCCAGGTGGATTATGTAAAGCCAGTGAAGGTTGTTGATAGCTTTACATAATCATTCTAGCGTAGCCTTCAGAATAAACCGAAGGATCATGCCCTGCCTGCCAAATTGATCGTGCAGCCACGTCAAATGATGGCAAGGAAATTTGTACAAGAGGCACTTGATCTCTGGATCGTGGAATTTGATCTGGCCACGCGAGGTGGCTGTGAGCGCCACTGATGGACATCGGAACGACGTCGGCATCAACGCCGTGATCACAAGATGTATTTTCACTGATATTGGACAGGGGAGAATGTACATTCATTATTCACAGGGTTATGGGCTCTCCATTGTGGTTGCAGTTTAACGCGTTATGAACACGAGAATCGTGGGCGCGGTGTCGATGCTCGCTTCGCTGGTGTGTACGCGGTGGTTAATTAAGTGTTTGGTGCCTTGATGGCTGGCCCAGTGCCGCTGACACATACCTGCCTTTTCTGGGGGGGGGGTGGGTCGTGGGAACTATTCCACGATCCAGAGATCGAGCGCCTCTTGAATTTGTACTGCCTGTTGACCACACTTTTGCTGCTTTGAGTTCCTCTTCATGCATACAATATTTTCTATTGGTATCTGTCACCCTGTGAGGTTTAGAAGCACCCCGACCACAGCGCGCGTATATACGTGGCCGGCAATCAGGATGTGACACAATACCTAGAACTCGGACACATGACTCTCCGAGAAAACGATGCCGTTCGCTCAATACCTGGTGGATTTCCTTGAAATAAAATTTGAGACCGACGTAAAAGCTAAATTGCTAACGATCTATCTACTCAGCTTGGGCACAGAATCATTCGATCAAATGATATGCATCGATCTTGCTTAAGTGTCCGTGATCTAGGGGGGGGGATATCTGTTGTACACCCGCCAAAAAAATGGTCGTGCCTGTCGTGCAGCCCTACTTCGATACAACAACGAATTCGCTTAATTGTTGGGCTATCTATGTTGAACTCTAGGTAATCAATTTCCTGGTCAGCGCTCCAGCCTAAGAAAAAGAGCTGGATTTACCTTTGGGACAATGAGTAGCCATAAAGAATGGCTGATGTCCCTTTATGATATCACGGGTGTCCATCTCGAGCCTTTGCACTGTTTGGGATAAATCTCTTGATTAATGTACTTGGGGAAGTGGTCTACCTTAGACAAAAGGTGGATTGAATCGATAGTCACGGGCACCAACAAGCCATTCCCGGTGATTCCCCGCAGGTTTCACACGATGGAAGTCATGAAAGTTCATCATATCAAAGATACAAGATGTCAGCTAAGCTCCTCATAGTTGTGCACATTTGAAGTTGTCATTTGCTGAAGTTGTCCTCAATAATATCTTTGTCATTCGAAGTTGCACCCTCTAATTCTCCAACCTGTGATGCGTGGCAGAGTTGTGTCCGCCCAGTTGTACTACTTCAAAGTTGCACTTCGCCGAAGTTGCTGCCAAGGAAGTTGCTGCTAAAATCTGGTGCACATTTGAAGATGCATACGAAATCTTGAAGTTGTTGTTTTTTTGGTACAATATTACGAAGATGCAAAAAATACTTTTTGCACAGTATACGTGCCATACTTGACTTCAACTTCATCCTTAACATGTTCCATAGCTTTGATGCCAGGACACATCTTTCTAACGACAATATCAGCTCGAGGAACAACGGTGATGGTTAACTCAGTAACATGTCTTCAAGAATACAATCTAATCAGATGGACCTCCACCCAGTATTTGGCAGCGCCATAGCCTAATTCAGCCCTAGAGTGGTTGTAACAATTCTGACTTCATATATATCTTTCTTCAATAGTTGTCAGACTATTCAAAGGCTGTTGAAGCGGCAAGTCAATAATTCTGAGTAGTTCTCTGATGTTTCACCTCCAGCACATAAGAAAATGGTTTACCACCACTGTCTATAGCTCAGTGTAGAATAGCATAGTCAGGCTGTAACAGCCTTTTGGGCTGCCTTGTCAAGTCTACTCAATCCTTCTTAGTTGGTTTGTTACACTGAATTTCGGCCATCAATAGTGTAGCCTACCACCCCAGGGAGGGTGTACACTCTTAATCTAACACCTCATTTCTGCCCACTAATAGGTTCAAAATGAAATAAAAACTGGTGTTTTCATATATGGTTTTGTACACACCCTAACAACAGCATCCCCCACAGTCTAACACTCCAATTCAAATGTGTCCAGGATGAGCCTGGGACCCGGGATGAACATAAAGAATTAGAACACTCAGCTGGGACGAATGAAAGAATGGCTGATCCCCCACCTCCTACACTACACATTTTCAGCTTCATTGCATGGGTAATACAGCTGTGAGATGGATCGGGGTACAATAAACAGTGCAAGCAGACATTGAGTTCCCACACGGGATCTTATGTGCATGTCAGCACTGTCAATTGGCATTATCTCCCTCTTTATAGAATTATCCATGTCTGTCTGAAGCCTTTTAAACTCCGCTTTTGGGAGATCAGGCCTGAGGCTTTGGAAGCGCTGGGTCCAGACCTTTGGAAGTGCTCAATAAACAGCACTTTCTCAGGGCTTTTGGCCCCATGGTCACCTTCAAGCACGCACATGCCTATAAAAGTGTACACAATGCCAAATTCCGTTTTTGTGCTCACTGTTATAGTTTCCAAAGGTGCTAATTTAAGCGCCCGCACCAGTGACTTGAATTTCGCAACCTCATCAATTCCACCCTTGATTTGAAGGATACACTGGGGAACTTGACTGCAACCTTTAAAAAAACAAAGATTCTTATTGTCTGGCTCAAATTTGGTCTGCACTCAGAGCTACCACATGCCGACAGTGGTTTTATGATGACTGACTCAGTTTCCAAAGTCATATCCAAAAGGATTCAGACAGGCATGGTTTCATAAAGATAGAGATACTGGCAAAAATGAATTGCTGGCATTGTTGGGGCTGTTAAATCACTTCAATTAGAATTTTGCTATTAAGTATTCAAAAAATTGGGCTCATAGCCCATGTCCGAGGAGACACATGTCCATATCAGAACATGGGTCTGCCGTGATGATCCGCCACCACTACACATGAGTGATGATCAGTTGTGGCCTAGGATAGGTTATGCAAATACCTGACTAGGGCTCCAACCCATCCGTGAAATGGAAGTGGGACGGGTCAACCTGCCTGTTTTCACCATGCACGAGAGATCAAAACGGATGGGTCCAACTTGTCCAGCCGTAATGGCTGTTTTGACAGGTGCTCAAATTTTCACAGGACTAATAATTTGAGTACAGGTAAGGTCTTGGACTAAATAACAATGGGTACTATATACTGTGTCATTGCTACTAATCAATACATATTATCCTGTCCTTGTTGAGCTCCACACAGGCGACAAGCACAGAATCACTTTGAGAGATGGTGCACCAATATACCCTAGAAATAGTACAGCAGATTTGAGTCAAACCCCAGTACATCGCCAATCAAACATTTTATTTGATCAACATCGCCATCTAACAGTCTCAGGATATTTCTCAACACATCCCTGAGATGTCATTGGAACCTCTCAAAAACATTGAAGCCAAATGTTAGCATAACATGCTCATAAGGTGTTATATCCGTGTCGAAAAGAGTCGGAAGGACGGAACGGCCGGAAGGACGGAAAGACCGGAAGGACGGATAGGGCCGGAAGTGATACCACGAAGATGAGCGGGTACACCAACTAAGTTGGCTCAGAGACGGAGAGGACGGAATCAGACCACGGAGCAATGCGGAAGCAAAGCACATTAATTTTCAACTAAAGATACAGTAGAACATAACACGTATTTATACTAAATACGGAGATAGGTCTAATGTGGAAAGAAGTATATAAAAGACAATAAGTACAGTGAAAGACAATAAGAACAATAAGAGGGAAGCATAGTTGCATAAGTCATATGTTTGATTTGGGGAACGCTCAGAAGACCTTCATTGCGAAAACCCCAAAGGTTGTGCGTCGACGGAACAAGCCGGACGCAACGGAGAGTTGGATAGGATGTTACGGCCGTAAAGCTGACCGTAATCGGAATGAGGCCGTAAACGGCCGGAATGGATTGGAATGTGCATGGACGTAACATAAGGTTCCGAAAACATTGCCGTGGGGGTCCAATATATATAGCTGATAATATACATGTTATGTATGAAGAAATCTCACCACAAGAAATAAGATCTAGCGCCACAGACCCTCCTGGAACGTGGGAGGGTTCAGGGGAGCAGGCGCATCCTCCTCGTCAGTGCCCGCCGGCTACAAGACACAACAATGAATCCAGTGGGAGCCGGGGCAACCGGGGGCCTAGCCCCGGCTATTCTCAGCGAGACCCCCCCTGCGGCAGCTCAAATGTTGCTTTGGCTGCTGCTGCAGCGACTGGCGAAGAGCAACGACACCCTAACACGCGTGTGCGTGCACGCCGTGACGGTAACAGCAATGCTACGGTTAATCCAGGCACGTCGTCCGGGGGCTCAGACCTGCCATCCCGCCTGAGAGAGACCACCAACACGAGGGGCAACCCGAGAGTTGCGAGGGCTCGACCAGACAGGACCGCATCTGGCTCCAACACCTCAAACACAGGACTGTCCACCCCGCAGGGTGGAGCCTCAGATTCCAGATGGCATCGCCCACCCCGGGGGTGCAGTGATATCAGTAGATGTGATTAAATTTTGCCACGAAATTGTACATCATGAAAATTAATTTTCTACACAAATTGCTATGAACTTCTCAGCTACCCAAACGGGGTCCCAAGATTAATCTTAGACTTATAAGATTAAATCTGATGAAGCTGAATGATAAAAAGTGCCCACAACGGGATTTGAACAAGGAACATTGTGATAGTGCTTACAGAAATGCACAAGGTATTGCCACTAGACCATAAGGCCTATACTCAACACAAAGCAAGGATGATTTAATCTTTGCAAAAAATCAATTTAGAGTTCCTGAATTTTGCATTTTTGAGCCTATTTCAGCGATAAATCTCAATGGCATTGTGACCAGTGGTTCAGTTCAGTGGGCTGCATCATGTGTCACCTGAAAACTTAGTCAAAATAGTACAGTAGTGCAATCACGTATACTCTCTACAATAAGTACAACATGAAACGGACTTGAAGATATTTCCCTTTCTCCCTTACAGGGTGCTTGATATGTACAAGATGCGATGATTCTCTAGTATATCTTGCTTGGTGTAGTGGTTATACCCTACCCTTTTCCTTAAGCATTCTCATGGTGTTCCTTGTTCAAATCTGGGTGCAGCCACTTTTTATGATTCAGTTTCATCAGATTTAATCTTCCAAGTCCAAGATTAATCTTGGGACCCCGTTTGGGTAGCTGAGAAGTTCATAGCAATTTGTATAGAAAATTAATTTTCATGATGTACAATTTCGTGGCAAAATTTAATCACAGCTGCTGCAACCGTTGGGGGGTGCCCCCAAGACGAAGACCACGCACCTGCCTTTTTCAACCGCAAAAGAGAGCGGCAGCAAATGGGGAACCCACGCATCGCCCGCAACACAAGGGCGACCACAAACCTGAGTGCCATAAATATAAATGGTATCAAGGCGACCTCCCTGACCCAAGAAAGCCACAAATGGCACGCAATCCACCGTATGATGCGAGAACAGAACCTTGGAATTATGATTGTCACTGAAACACACATGTCAGCTGCCCAAGCCCTAGAGATAGAGGAGAGTTTCATGAACAAACACCTAAAACTCTTTAACTACAAGTATCCCGAAAATCCCGCCGTGAAGGGAATAGTGATAGTCCTGAATCGAGAAATTACAAACATTGAAGGGGTGAAGATACACTACCTTATACCCGGTAAAGCAATTCTCGCTGTCGTCCCGTGGCACGGAACACGGACTATGACAATTTTGGGTCTGTATGCACCTACAGAATCTGACGAAGAAAAATAAAATACTGGAACACCCTGTGTGAACTATGGCTCACCACCGACCTGCCGGTGCCCGACGCGATAGGGGGAGACTTTAATGTTGTTCCAGACGCGATTGACAGACTACCGCACCGTATGGACTCCGATGCGGTAGTGGGTGCGTACTTGCGCTTCACGCGTCTGATGGAGGTCAAAGATGGTTGGCGACAACTAAACCCTGACACTAAGGCATACACCCATGTCAGCACCCGTGGGACCCTGTCCCGCATCGATAAAATCCTAGTCTCACCTGCCCTTATGAAAAACTCCTGTCACTGGAAGATAGACGACGTGGCAGGAGGCCTCACTGACCACAGGATGGTATTGGTGACCGTGTCCGCACCAGGGGCACCGTACATCGGGAAGGGTCGATGGGCAATGCCCAACTTCCTCCTATATAATAAGGAAACCATGATGCACGCCATGGAGGAAGCCTGTAAACTGGAAGCTTCGATGACCGAACCACGTACCGAGGCCTCTGACGCACAAACCAGATTCAAGGATTTTAAGGACTCTGTCCTAGACCATGCCCAGAAGACCGTGAAAACGGCAGTAGGCGCTTCCGAGAAAAAGAGGAGAAAATTGGTGGACCAGCGTGAAGTACTGCTGAAAAACAGAGCACCTGAGCCCTCTACCGCAGAGACGGATGGAAATTCCACATCCACGGACCGAGATCCACTCTCACAAGACACACCTCCCCAGTTGGGAGAGGAGAAATTGCAAGAAGAAGTAGCTGAGCTGATCGCGACAATCGAGAAGACAATTGATGATATTGTTGACCGCCAACGAGAGCGGAAACGGCACAAAACGAGAGTCCGAGGGTACATAGAACTGAATCACATTACAAAGTATGCGGTGAATCTCAGTAAGGATACCAAGCCAAGAGATACACTGACATACCTGCGTAGGACAGATGTTACCCCTGAAGTGGGCAGTAAACACTCCTCGGAAATGGCAGAAATTGCCCACGGATACCATAACGACATCCAATCTGATGGATTGGAGATTGACCAACAGTCACGCGAGGCAGCCCGTGAAGAGGCCATCCATGGCCGCAGTACCCCCAGCTAGACCCGGGGTTGACATGAAACCGTTGACCGAAAAACTCACCGAGACAGATGTCTTGGGAGCCCTCTTGGAGTCAGCGGCTGGTAGAGCAGCAGGGATAAATGGCCTCCAAACAGAGTTCTGGAGGAGAATGGAATCAATCCATAAAGAAAACAAAGGCAGAGAAGACGGCACACCCTGTAAAAGATGTGTGACATAATAAAAGTACTCACCTGGGTATTCAACGACATTGAAGAACATGGGATGGTTGAAGGCGCAAACTTCTCGCTGGGATGGATGTGCCCACTGTTCAAAAAGAAAGATAAAACAGATATAGCAAACTACCGCCCCATCACAGTGCTGAACTCAGACTATAAAATCTTCACCAAAGCACTGACAAATAAGCTGAGTAGAGTGGCACCCTACCTCATCCATAAGGACCCAATCCGGCTTCATGAAAGGACGCAAAATCAGCGATGCCATCTACCTCGCTATGGAAGTTGTCGAATATACCGAGGAGGACCTACAAAACGGAGTCATTGTTGCTCTTGACCAAGAAAAAGTGTACAACAAGACCCTCCACCCATATCTCTGGAACACCCTCCGAACGCACGGTATACCAGAGCTTTTTATCAATACCGTACAGTCCCTGTACAAATTCGCCAACACACACGTTATTATAAACGGCAAAGTCAGCTCGTCATTCCGGGGGTGACAAGAGGTGTCCGCCAAGGAGACCCATTGTCATGTCTGCTCTTCAACCTAGCGATTGAGCCGTTAGCCTCGATGCTGAGAGGTTCAGGCCTCCGGGGGTACTCTATACCTGGTGTAGCCGAAAAAGCAGTGGTCCAGCTGTTCGCAGACGATACTACCGCGTATCTGAGCAAACACGATAACTTCGAAGACCTAAAGGAAGTATTAGACAAATGGTGCCTTGCATCCGGCGCCCATTTCAATGTCACCAAGACAGAAATCATACCCTTCGGCACCCCCGAATTTCGAACACAGCTTATCCAATCTAGAAAGCTCCACCCTAACGACAGCCAAATACCGCCTGACATCCACATTGCTGGAGAAGGAGAAGCGGTCCGCATACTAGGGGGTTTTTTCGGGAACGGGGTGGATGCTTTTGGGGTTTGGACCCTGGTGCTAGAAAAAATCGACTCAGACTACAAGAGGTGGGCAAGACTAAACCCGACACTCACAATGAAGAAAAACATTGATCAAATAGTAGCGTGATCTCGCTCGCAGTACCTAGCCCAGGTGAACGGGATGCCGCCTGCAGTAACAAAACACATCCTAAAGCACAAAAGACTTCATAAATGACTCCAAGTCATCCATGATTGCGCGCGAGGTACTCAGGGCTCCTCGTGACCAGGGAGGCATAGGGCTATTTGACCTAGAAGCTAGAAATGAAGCCCTCCTGCTACTCAAGGTGCCGTCCCTAGCTGAAACGGACGCTGAGAAACGCTCCCACTGGGCATCCTTGGCGCTACATAGACTGTCCACACACATTGTTAAATCGCTGGCAGTGGCTGAAGAGGCGAAAAACAAACTTGATGGTACAAAATATAAAGGTCAACCAACGGGATCTGCCAGCGCCACACAAGGCCATGGTGAAGTGCCTAAACAAATACGGACTCAGTTTCGAGACGGTCCACCCCTCAACCAAGCTGCAAAGAGATATGCCACTATGGCACCACCCCGGGGAGAACCCCCAGAAAAGACAAATGAATAATGGCCAGAAGGCAAAGTGTCTGAGAAGGAAGCACGCCGCTCTGACAATTGGTGACGACGTGGACTTGGCCCAACGGCTGGAGGACCCACTACACTATAGAGGGGCATCATGTGTATGTGACGCGTGCGAGGAGGACAGGACGACCCGGGATGTGAGAACCCCCATGCGTGTGCAATCGCAGCGGCCTCCAGGCTAGGACAGATTCTCCCCAAATGGATTCCAAAACCCAGGGACCACGAGGTCCAGGACTCTGCAACCATACCATCCGACGAGGAGGCCAGCAGCGAACTCTTCACGCCCCCCGAAGGTATTATGGAACTCACCCAGGGTCTACGTGCCATGACAAGTCGACCGAATGAGCCGGTAGAACGACCGGTCCCACTTGCGAGGAGACGGGCAGCAGTGTGCCCACCCCCACAACTGGCAACTGTGTATATCACTGGGGCGGTACTTGCCCCCCTCGTAAAAGACCAAGCGCAGCTGCCGGCCTGTTCTTTAGCATGGAAGATAGCAGGAACAAAGGTCGGTGCATACCCACTGGTGGGGAACAGTATCAATCTGTTGCAGAGCTCTTTGCAATGCTAGAAGCAGTCAGAACTGTAGACACGAGCTCGGTGCTTACCATATTCAGCACACAGGAGTATGTCCGCGAAGCAATGAACAAAAAACTCCCTAAATGGGAACACGGAGGGTTGGGTCGGAGTCCCGCATCGAGACGTGCTACGGTGCCTAGCCGCCGAGTTAAAAGCTAGGAAAGCACCGACCACTTTCAAACTGGCAGCTCCAGGCTCACCTGAGAGGATGCTATGCCGACAAGCCACTGTATTGGCGAAAAGTGCTGCGAGAGCCCCTGAAAACAGAGAATGGGAATTCACACTTCCGAAAGGCACGGCGTTACCCGGGCTGAGCCTGCAAGGAAATCGACAGCGAGTCTTCTACCAGAGCATAAGAGAAGAAAAAACCAAGAAACTGACCCCGAGGCCATCGACAATAAAAGCACTTGAACTGGTACGGAAGGCGGCTGAGGATAATTTTGGCCGGTATGTGTCGGACACCGACATTTGGAGAGCCGTACATGTAAAAGATGTCCTTCCCCGAACGGCACAGTTCCTCTGGAAGGGACTTCACAATGCACATAGGATTGGAAACTACTGGGTCCATATCCCCGAGTGTGAGGATCGCGCTATCTGCAAGGAATGTGATGAGACAGAAGATCTCACACACATTCTAGTCGGGTGCAAGAGTCCCGGGCAAGAGATTATATGGAAAGCAGCTGAAACCTTGTGGCTCGAGAAAGAAGACTGGTGGCCAGCAGTGTCGCTAGGAACCATACTGGGTTGTGGCCTTGCAGAGTTCCGGGACGAGAAAGGCAAGCTGAAGCACGGTACACAACAGCTATACCGGATACTGATGTCCAAATCCGCGTATCTGATTTGGAGATTAAGAAATGATCGGGTTATATCCCGAGATGGAGAACCGGCAAACCGAGGACGAAATTGTGAACAAATGGAAATACACGATCAACCTACGACTACAGGTAGATAAAACTTTGGCCAACAGACCCACTAAGGGGAAGCAACCTGCACTAGCACCCCAACTGGTCCTCGTGACCTGGTCCGACACCCTGGACGACGAACAAAGCTTACCGGCCGATTGGTTACGGGAGCCCAGAGTTTTAGTGGGTAGCCACACATTCCCCAAAACCCCGACCCGGCGACACAACAGCCATGGCATCAGGTAGCGCTGTAGTCCCACACTGCCCTCGGGTGTGCATAAAGCATCTCTCTGGGTGGTGGAAGCCACTCCCTTGGAACTAAATTTTCTAACCTTTACTAACCAGATGGGCTAACCGATTGTTAGTTGCTACTGGCCAACGTACCACCAAAAAAATAAAAATAAAAATAAAAAATGAAGAAAATCTCAGTAGGCTCCATTGAACCGATTACAAACTTGCATGGTTTTTTTCTGCCAAGTGCCCTATCTCCACATCAACTTCACATGGTCCAGCCACCAAGTCATTGTCACACTGATTTGTGTCGAGTCTCTTACTTTATTACACAGCAAAAGCTTCATTTTGAGAATCAGTGGCTAGATAAGAGTTCCCTCAAGGACTTATCTCCCCGGCTTAAATTGGGATGTTTGGCTTCAATTTAGAACAGGTGACGATGTTTGGGTGACGTGGTGGTCCGTGCGCATCAAAATCAAACAAGGACAATATTGGTGCACCCACAACCGTTTGCTTTCAGTGCTTCCAACCTTGACAAGACTGCCCCACTTCAAAGGCTTCACCAGGTTGTTGCATACCTATTGTCATCAAGTCATCTTCAAGGGGACTCGGAGGCCTATCCTTCAAGCTTCGCAGAGCCGACCTCTTAAGGCACATTAGGATTCAGCTGACATGTTCACATTGTGCGCGAGCCCACCCTCTTTCCCACCGCTGTCATTGAACTTGCCGCTATCCGTAAATTGGCTTCTTTAAGTTGTCCTGCAAACAAAATCCCCTGCAATGTAGTCTTGTGCCATTCAAGCCATTTGCTACCCTTAAGCCCTCAACAAAAACATGAACTTCTTCTGCAAAAGCCAGATCTTCAATCTTGATCACAAGCCGCTTCCAAAATCAAGTCCCCGCAAGTTCCTCACATTTTTTTTGCTCTGTCCTGCACCGCCCCGGAAGCCCCAACTTGTCATCACTTCAGCAGTGCAACCTTTGGCTCCTTCCCCGTATGCTCTGTGCTTGCCCGCGCCTGCATTCAGCTTGATGTTCACCAGCTCAAAGTTGCCTGCGGCTGTGCTGGCCTGAGCGTGCTCGTGATATCTCGGTGATATGAATGTAGATTGCACGTTATAATTTATATACTGCAATGTATTTTCCAGTTCGGAATGGATGCATTTTAGCAAAAGTATTTTTGTCTGTCCTTCACAGAATGCACTAGTAATGTTAGAGAAACAATGTCACCAACATTGCTCAAATAGCATGTTGTGGAATGCTTGAGGAAGTGACTCTTTTTATTTCGGCAATGTTCATAACAACATCTGATGGCTATTTGCGACGAAACATTTTCAAAATGTTTTTGCCAAACGGCGGTGTACCCACCAGACAGAATGTTTGAAAAATCGGACCAGGGCCAGAATTAATATTGAGTACGAGCAAAGTGGGCAAAGAATGGGACCCACCGACAGCAGGCTGCCTTTATATATGTCAAGAGTTTGCCGGAACGGTTACGTGGCTTCACGGCTGCATTGCTGCACCATAGACCACAGAGACTACGGTCTGCTGCGTCATGTCAAGGAAGGACTGCGCAGAGGCACTGGGTTCCGAGGCCCCATCGGCAGGCTGTGCTGACATCGGCTGACACAGAGCCGGCGGGGATCAGCACTGCTTGCCGACCCAGGTCGGCCGAATTGGGCCTGACATGGGCTGACGCAGGACTGACAGCCGTCGGCCACGCTCCCAAAATAGGCTCCTGGCATCAAACTATCAGCTGTCATTGGTTCGTTCTTGGGACATTCAGGTATCGTCAGGAATCCATAAAAATTTTTTTTTTTCAAGACTTACGGACGCCAACAGAGGCTGGCATGGCCATTCCGAGGGGTCTCAGACCGAATTAGGCCGACGACCCCTCGGAACGTAGTGAGGTTAGCTGTTCCAGTGCAAATGAAGAGGCCGTGTTGACAAGTAAAGGCAGTGGGGCACAGAAGGGGTTAATCGAAGGGCACGAGCAGGGGAAATATAAAAAGGAGAATAGTTACATGGGGATATAGCACAGCCGAACAAGCAAAATCTCAACGAACGGTTACATAATTAATAGAACGGTCTGGCTTCGGCGATCTTGCCACGGCAGGACCCCTGACAATCCCTTCAGAGGCTAGGGCCCGAAATTCCGGAAATCCTCGATTTTTGTCCGGACACTTTTCATTTTCCCACGCTTTCTGGGGCCGCGAGAATCGCGCTCACTTGCAATCACACATCGTGCAAAACAAAGTTTCTACTTGGGTAGAAACACAGGCAGAAAGACGCGGGATTTTTGCCATTGGTCCCGGCATTTTCCGGACCAATGGTAAAAATCCCGCACTCTTTCTGCCTCTGTTTTCTACCCAAGTAGAAACTTTGTTCTGAGCGGTGTGTCACTTTTGGGTTTTTTGGGTCCGAAATTTCCTCGATTTTTGTCCGGACAGCGGGTTCTAGGGTCCAAAACGGCTTTGGAACATCGACAGCACCCTTCAGGCGAGGATTGACATGCACCGCCTGATCTGGTTCCTTGACCGCATGAATGCTTCCTAAGGTTCACCTAGTCACTCCTGCTACCCTCCGGTCTTTTTTCGTACTTCCTCGGCTTGCACACAGTTGTATCCCTGGAAGTGCGAAATTCAGGATGACCGCGATGCAACCCCAATTCCCCACATGTTGGAATCAATAGAGCAATCCCATATTAGCAGTGAACCCGTTGCAAACGCGCGGGGAATTCTTCGCTATCTACACTACATATATATTACTCTGCTGTAATTAAGGTGTGAATTAAGTCTGTCAGGTACAGGAATAAATGGCGGGGACCTGGTAACAAAGTGCGCCACAGAGGCAGTGCGCGCACATAACTCGTAACTCCAACAGCACAATCTATATGTACCTCGTGGAGAAAGTGGACGTGCATAGCCCGGTTCTCACGATAGCCAAGACATTTACGTTATTCTTCACCAGCATACATTACTGCGATATGTGGCGAGATAGGTATCGCCCCTCCTCTCCTACCACTCACCAACGAGCACAACCCCTAATCAACGCACAATTCTGAATGGCTGAAGTGGTTGGATTCGTGTCCAGTATCGCTGGTCTAGTTGCCCTCGCCGGGCAGATCACGAAGATCAGCCATGGCTACTTGTCCGACGTGCGCGATGCCAAACGCACACGCGGCCAGTATTTGACCGAGCTCTCCGCCTTTATCGATGCACTGCTCCATGTACAAAAGGCCGTCATCGATGCAGAAAAGCTTGGTCCGCTTGCGCCCCGACCTGCCAGTTTGTCTACCGAGGTCCTCGACGAATGTCGCGATCAGCTAGATCTTTTGCGTCGGAACCTCAAGGGTCCCGCAGCCGACGCCAGCGGCCTCACTCGCCTAAAGTCGGCACTTGTCTGGCCGCTAGAAGAAAAGCAGATGAAGAAGCACATTGACATGCTACACCGCTTCCGCGGTATCTTTGCCGACTATGTGTCGGCCGTCACGTTGTGAGCCTGGTCATTTTGGGGCCTTGCATTTTCTAACTGCTTATAGGATCCTCACTGAAGCCTCCTATAGCCATCTTGACATCTCTAGCCGCGGTGCCTTTTATTTCTTGTCTCGTTTTCATCACGATTTAATGTATGCGCTCCCAGAGAGAGACCGGAGCCACTTGCTGGAGTGGCTGCAACCCCCGAACCCTCCTCTTCACGGAGTGTCGACTGATACCGCGTGTCCGGGAACAGGGAAGTGGTTCCTCGACTCTGATGTCTACGTGCGTTGGCGCACAAACAGGCCATCGCTTCTGTGGTGCCGCGGCAAACGTATGTAAATTAGCTCAAAGTTCTGAATTCAGTTTCTGACCAAGCGCAGCGGGCGTTGGGAAATCGATTTTATCGTAAGTTTCGTCCTCTGCCCGCGATTTTCATATGCTAACACTAGCAGGTCTATCGTCCTCCAAGATATCCGTAAAAATGCCAGTGCTTCCGTGGTGGTGCACTACTTTTGCGATTTCGCTGCGGGAAAGTACCAAAATGCGACGTCGATCCTTCAAATTCTGGTGCGGCAGATGCTGGTACATGGGAATGACGGACATATTTCCGTGTTGAAGCGGTGCCGCGAGCGGTTGAGCACTCCACCCAGTCTCAAAGACCTCTTCCAGGCCTTCATCGAAATGTGCAAATTGGAATCCTCAGGACCATACATTGTGCTGGATGCACTTGACGAGCTCGAGGACCGCAAGGCGCTGCTACCGCTCCTCGATGAACTCGTGCAGGTCGGGTGCCATATTTTCGCAACAAGCAGGCATATCCCGGATATCGCCGATGCTCTCAGAACATCCGAACAGCTCGAACTCGAGGCAAACTGCGCAGATCTGAAGCTTTTCGTCCAAAGTGAACTGCGGGCAAGCGATTTTTCTCACCTGAGCGGCACCAGCAGTGTTGTCGATGCGATTGTTGACCAGGCCGGTGGAATGTACATTGCAGCACATACACATCTCCACCATAGGATTACTGACGAGATTCGCAGATTCCTCCTCGCGCGGCTACTCACAAATCACTTGCTAGCATTGACAACGATGAAGGAGATTCGTCGATCACTCGCTACGCTGCCGTCGAATCTCACCTCGGCGTACCAATCCAGTCTTGACCGCATCCGGGCGCAGTCACCGGCTCGCGCAGCGCTTGCTCTTCGGGTGATTGCTTGGATCACCCACGCGGAAAGGCGACTAACGACGGCGGAGCTACTGCATGCCTTGGCCGTGGAGGACGACACAGATGAATTAGACGAGGAAAATTTCGTGACGGCACGCATGGTGTTGCAAGTGTGCGTAGGGCTCGTGCTTGTCAATGACGACACCTCTGTCAGCCTCGTCCATGCCACAGCGCACAAATTCTTCCAAGATATGCCCACGCAATTTCCGAGCCCCCACAGTGATATTGCCAGCACATGTCTCCGTTACCTCTGCATGCGGACCTTTGAAACTGGCGCGTGCAGCACCGTCCTAGAGATGGATGCTCGACTTCAAAGCATGCCATTTCTTGCCTATGCGGCTCATCATTGGGGTCGGCATGCACGCCGCGTGCAGCAGCTCCTCATACCGCTTATACTTATACGCAAGCTTCTCGACAACTCCTGCCTTCGGGCTAGTTCGTTCCAGGCACTCCAATACCGCAAGCGCCTCGAACCTCAGCTTGCTGAAGCCTCTTTTGCAGCATTGCCCACGGGTCAGGCGCCACTGCATATTGTAGCCTACTGGGACCTCGGCGCAGTGGCTGAACTGTATATGAACGATGATAACCTGTCTTCGGGCGACGAGGAGGACTGGACTCCTCTTCATTGGGCATGCTTCAGAGGAAGCACCGTCGTCCGCGAACTTCTCCTCGAGCGTGGTGCAGCACTCAATATATGCGACTCGCATAATTGGACACCCCTGTTCTGGGCAAGCTTCAATGGCGACATCGAGGCAGTGGCCAGCTTACTAAATCGCGGAACAGATCATCTCCTTAGGGATATTTATTCTTGGACTGCACTACAGTGGGCTGTATCTTGTGGCCAGCGGAGCACCATTGAGCTGCTGCTAAATCACCATGCACGCTTCCTCGCCCATGCAGCAACACAACCCCCTTTTCTAGTTGCGTCGCTTACTGTGGAAGAGGCGCGGAACTTGACGCACCACCGTGCCGCACGCAGCACGGTGCCGGCCGAGCTTGCGGCCGAGACTGGTGATGCAGACCTATTTGATATGCTGCTGCAGGGAATGAACCTGGGCGGGGGAAGGACTCCGAGCTTCAACGAAGCATGGGATCAGGGCCGCTTTGATCCACCCATGAGCAACTTATGGCGTGTAGGGAGCAAAAATGAACAATGGAATCGTCCAGAGTTCTTAAATGGCGTACTCGTCCGGCAGGATAATGGCACAGATGCACGCGATTGGAGGTCGCGTCTTCTTCATGCAGCTATTCGCGATGACAAAATTATCATGGTGCGACTCCTACTTGAACTTGGTACCGAACCCGACTACATTGTTCACGGCGGCACTGCTCTGCACACTGCCGCCTTCCGCAAAGATGCTCGCTTTGTCGAAATGCTACTTAGTGCTGGTTCGGACACCACTCTGCTCGATAAACATGGCTACACAGCGTTGCATCGCGCCATCATGAATGGCTTCGAAGAAACAACAACCGCTCTAGTCACCGGTGGCGCAGACGTAAACGCGTGCACTGACCACGGGGACCTCATCGACTATCGCATGGTCAACGGCACGACGCCATTAATGATGACATGCGGTCTGCGAACTAACAATAATTCCCAAGTTTACCGCGAAGCTGAGACCGATCCTGCAGTCCCCGCGCGCATTGCAGGTCTGCTGCTGGCCGCCGGTGCTGATGCGACAGCTATCAACGACTCGGGGAATGGAGCAATCTACTACGCCGTCAAGACGGGTGATATAAGCCTCGTTACACTGCTCTTGGAAAGGGGGGGTAACGATCCCTGCACTGCCAGATCCTCCTGGACACGGAATCATCCACACCGCCGTCGAGTATGGCTATGTAAACATGGTCAAGCTGCTACTAGAGCATGGGGTCAAAATACCTCTGTCGACTCCTGCTGGACCCTGCGTCATTCGCATTGCTGTCGAGAATTGCGATCTAAGCATGGTCAAACTCCTACTAGAGAATGGGGCCAAAGTACCGGCACCGGATCCTTCTGGGTACTGTATCATCCACGCCTTCGCCCAGATTGAAACCTGGGGGAAGAGGGAAAAAGTAGACGACCTTGGGAGCCTGTTGGATTTGCTACTGGAACAACTGCCAGCCGGCGTGGAGAGTTTGATATGGCACGAATCTGGAGGGGATATGCTTCAGACGATCCAATGTCCACTCTCACTGGCAATGAAGTCCTGGAACTGGGACGGGTTCGAATTGCTGCTGAAACATGGGGCGGAGCTGCGGACAACAGAGCCATTAGAATGGTTCTTGAAGGGAGCAATTCAGGAATTCAATCTGGAGAGAGTGCGTTTCCTGCTCAACCATGGCGCCAAGTTGGGGCCCAAAGGCGGAGATATCATGGACCTGATACGGCGGCCATCTTCCGGTATAAATCTCGCGGAACAGGGGGACACCTTTGTTCTCATCTTGAGTGAGATGGTCCAACGTGGTATCGATGTTAACAGTTCCAACAGCGGCAAGATCCCCCTGCTGGCTGTCGCCGAGATGGACGATGTACCATCCGACATTGTACAAGCATTACTTGGTGCCGGAGCAGACTTTTATCGGACAAATAATGAGGGCCTCGACGCCTTCATCCTTTCTGCGCTTCACGAGAATGTCACCACGCTCAGTCTTTTGCTCGAAGCCACTACCAAGGTTCCACATTCGGCCGCGGGTGGTCACTGGACGCAGCCGCTCTATTCGACCAGTCTCGACCCATCTCACGACGGCATTGCATACATCTGCGAATGTCTCAAGCAGCACAGCCTCCTGGATCAGCGTGAAAAAAGCAGCAATAAGTCATTACTGCAACTCGCAGTAGAAGCTGGCAGCACACACACCGTTGCGCACCTGATTGCGTGTGGCGCTGACATCAACGCAACTGACGTGTATGGGTGGACGCCGCTGCACAGGGCTATCTTGAGCAATGATGGACCCGTAGTGGACCTGCTCCTTGCAGCGGGGGCCGACATTCATGCCACGACACAGGATTGGCCGGGCAACGAAACAGGTTGTGCGTGGACTGGACAGCCGCTGCACTTGGCATCCATGGCGGGGGATGTACGCGTCGTGCAGAGTTGCTGAGACGTGGAGCCGACGTGCAGGCGAGCGCCGGGTCAGGTCCTCTCCAACATCCGGGGCGTGGGCCAACAGCATTGCACATCGCGTTGTGTACTAGGTATTCTCACAGTGGGAGGAAAGGTGATGATCTGGACCATGAAAAACTAGAGATAGCGGCGATATTAGTTTGAGAACGGAGCGAAGGTGCAAGGAGTTGCGGACCACCTAAACCTCGATGATGTGCTGCGATTCGAGGGCTTTGAGGATCTCTGGGACAAACTGAGGGAAGGGGTGACTGATAACGGACAAAAATTGTAAATAATTGGTGTATTAGATATTTTGAGACTCGTCGTGGTGACGATGTGGTTATTCCGAGTAATATGCCCGGAGGTAACAAGTTCGCTGGCGGCCGCCGCTGGCCACCGGTGGATACCGGCGGCCGTTGGCGGACACTGTTTGTCACAGTCTCTCGATAAGCTCACCCATATTCGCCAATCAGCACTGCAAGTTGCCGGCCGTCATTTCGTGTTAGGTCAGCGTAGTTCACTGGATTCCAGTGGATTCTGCTGGGAAACACAATAAATCCTTTCCATGTGCCCTATTTATTCGCAGAATATCTCAACATTTATAACAATTCCATTGTACGAGGTGATATACAAAAGAAATCAGTCCTACATATGCACTTCGTTCCAGTCAGCCGCCGGGTGCCATTTTACGGTTCCTTAGCAAGTTGAAACACTTGCATATTTTTACTCCTCCTTCCTTCCTTCAGCGAGAGCTCACCTGTTGAGTTTAGCTCGCGCTTGGACGGTCAGCAGGTGTGTCAACGACCCATTTTTCTGGACTTGTCGAGGCTGTACACGTTGAGTGATGATGGGATTTTACGCGGCCGTGGCAGGCACGGCATGAGTGGAAACAGAGAGCTCGACGAAAAAGGTTAGAGCTGATGGCAGAGTTTAAAAAGGCTTCAGACACCCGTAATTTTAAAAAGAGGGTGATAAAGAGGAAGATGGCTGGTGTGACCTTGAATCGTGAGAGCCGGAGTAAGCCTCAGATCAAATGGTTGGTGATGCGCCGTGCACCGCCTCCTTCTGGCTTGGTAACCACCATGTGTCCTTCAGAGTCCTCAGACTTCACTGCTCTTGCCCACCAACCGCTTTGAAAGGTGGTAGATGCTTTTATTGAATTGGCGTACTTAGTACCCGCACCGTCCCTTTGCAGTCTGAATCTTGCGGGGTCTTGCTATACGCAAGGTTGGTCACGGGTTTGCGGGTTCATCCGCAGGTTTGTACCCGGGTTATGGGCGGGTACGAGTGCGGGTTGAGGGAGTGTTGAACCCGCAAAACCCGCCTACCCGATCCGTAAACCCGCGGTTTTTCGGCTATTCTGAGCAACTAGTTCACGGGAGCTTTTTCGGCCTGGATTTCTCCATTTCACATCAGCATTGTATCGAAATCTACGGGTTACAGTATGGGTACGGGTCCAAATTACCTGTCCTGTCTCAACTAATTTTTTTGATGGTTACGGTGTACCTCTTACGCCCGTGGGCACAATTCTCCGTCAGAAGTAATCGAGATGAACACTGATAATGAGGTACCCATGATCATCGCCCATCCGTTCCCCCGTTCCCATACCGCCTTACATATCAACCTCTATGGCCGCCAGCCCATCCTCCTCAACGAGCTCTCTGTACACAACGACATCGTCGAGTACGCAATGGGGGTCCCGGAGCACTGGCAGGCAAGGCCCTGCTCGGGCTCGGAAAAGCGGTTGTCCGAGGAGCCGAGCACGTCATTATTTTGCGCCGCCTTTCCGCGATCAAGGCTGCGATGCCATGCTCAGACCCAGTTGACTCAGCGCAGTCTCAGGGGTTGGAGAAGATGTTTGGCGACGTCTTGGAACTATCGAGGTGTGTCCCATAAAAGTTCATCACAAACTATAATATAATATAACCGGCTTCGCTCAGAAAGGGCCTTTACCCAGAAGTGATTCGAATACAAGCCATGCACATTGTTGTCGTTCAGATCGCCCGGAAACACACCCATTACCTCCGTTTAATTTTGTCAAAATGGAAGATGGAGCATGATGAGATCGTTGCGCTGCTTTGCGAGATTGTGGCTGTTCTGTTTGTTTCCAAACCGCGGGTGAGTACCAACCATATCCGAACCGCATTTTCATCCCACTATATTTCTTAAGGCTCCCATCCCTGGAGCTCGTCGCCGCATATAGGTCGGCGCTACCAAAGAACGTGCATCCATGGTCTCCGTGCATCTGTTTCATGCAACAAGTGGCGCAGCTGACTGAAGGAACCTTCCGTGCTGCTCTCGATGCGCGATTCATTGACGTGATACTGTGGGCGTTCGGAGCGCAGCTTCAGACTCTACTCCCGGACTCTGAACTTCAAGCTGACTGCAACCGTGCCCTTGCTGTCCTCTCTCGTCCACCGTCTCATGACCTGTTAGTCCTGTGGGTTGAAGAGATACGGAAATACTACCCGGACGACGAACCGCTCGTGTCGGTCATCCAGATAGCGGATGCGATCAGCGCGAGGGACTTGTGGTCGGCTGTGGAACGGAGGCTGTTGGAGGTCCAAGGATATAGGATGCTCCGCAGCCCATTCGCGTTCCTAACGCCGCAGAAAAACATCGCACATCCAATGGAACCTTATGGGCCATTGCCGCCCGCAATGTCGTTTTTCTTTCCTTCGCAGTCGTAAGTCGTTTCAAAGCCACATGAATACGACGTCATTTCACCGTACACAGTGCCCGCTCCGCAATTGCTTTGAAAAACTTGATACGATGCATAGCACTTGGCGGCCAAGTTCACAACGAGACGGAACAGTATCTCTCCAGCCTGTCCTATGGGAAACTTGTGCTTGTGGTGACCAATCTGATCCGGCCTCTCGTGGACAACTCAACTGGCCGTCCGGATCTGTAGGTTCTCGTCCCTCTTGTTGCCCAATTCAACTGACCAGCATTACCCATTTCAGATGCCCATCGAGGATTCAATTCGGCCGCTGGTTGACCGGTGGCCAGGGTTACCCAGGAGTTGTAATACAATTTCTCCTGGAAATTTCTAGCACCCAGGGTATCCTGCAAGACGCGTTGTTGGATGCGGCACTGTTAAACATCTCTCCTTTCCTCAAACCCCCTTGGAGCGCATCTCGAATATATGGAGACGTTTATCGAAAGATGCACTCCTGGCCATGGACAAAGCACGCCCCCGTTCATCACCAGCACACAATTGCGCTGGTGCAATTGATTCGTTCAGGCGGGCTTGACGCCGTTGTTATTACGTGGGATGATCAAGGAATCGCGATACAGAATTGCGTTCACTTTCTACAACCTAGGTTTACTTGACCCGATGTGAACCATATTTGATCAAGGTGTTCGGACGGTGGAACCGGTACATCATGTACATGTATGGCACACATACTGTGCAAAAAGTATTTACATGTTCACGCACGGAGTCTAGATGCAACTTGACTAATTGGTCAACAAAATTAGACAACTTACATGAATTGCAACTTCATGTTAGTGCAAGTTTATGGCTTGTGCTTTCGGCATGAATGCAAGTTGATGGAGCTGCAACTTTGGCAAGCAACAACTTCAAGAAGTTGCAGCTTTGAGCAGTTGCAACTTCAGGGTGTGTGCGGCATCGAAACGTGCAGGTTTGGTCTTATGAAAATGCAACTTCGGGCAGAACAGTCACAACTTGGATTCTCTTTGGCAGCAAGTTTAAACTTATTAATTATTTCAATCCTTGAGGTAACCGGGCTATTGAAGCAATAATTCCTTGCTATCCATTGCAATATGCCTCAAATGCATAGCCCCCGCAATCTTCTCTTTCACTAAATGCTAACTGTCAGGGGATGCCCCGCTTCTGCCATTCCCTGTGCCATAAAACACCTGCCTTCAGTGCCCGGGTTGGAACACCCACTGCTCATCTGTTCTATCCGGGCGACTTCCATTCGGGCTCATCCGGTTTGTCTGTACCTTGGCTCCAGACCTTTCCCATGAGCTGCATCTGGCCCTTTGGACAATCCTCGGTTCCAGGTCATCGGGTCCTTTCATTGTCTGTTTGTTCCATTGGTGCGACTTCTGTCCGATTGATGTCTGTGCACAATCTGTGCACAATCCGGAATGGCCAACCAAAAAACATTGAGTTGCATTGAGCGAAATTAACTTGCATTATAAACTTGCATTGAGCTGTACTTAATAACATTGAATTGCATTGAGATGCATTGAGTGCATCTGATAGCACTTTCCAGTAAACACTGTCGTAGTCTTGGCCTTGCTGATCCGCCTCAATCACATGTTCACGATCTGAGGCAGCCTTGCACTTGCAGTGCTCCATTTTCGCGCGAATCTGGGTGGTGGAGGCTTTGTTCCTGTTGGATATCAGAGATTAGTAAACACAAGGCGCATTTATAAGGATCATCAACGAGCCAAACATCGTGATGAGTGAAGATCTGCACCGCTGAGAACAATCATGGTGGGATATAGCTGATGTGTCAATTTAGCTGACTGCCTTGCCGGCTCACCATTACCTGTCTCAGTAACTATCTGCCCACCTTGGTTCCTCCTTGAAACCGTTTGATTGATTTGTCTGAAAGCTATAATAGCTGTTGATTGATGTGCTCAGAACCTATATAAGAAACACACAAATTACCCCCACTTGACTCATGATCGGTGCAGAAACAGTCCAGAGACTGTTCATAACAACCAACCAACAAATCAAACGGCAAATATCTGCATGTTTCTGAGATCCTGACGAGTCACAGCCCCTAGTACAGGGCCTTGTAAGGTTGTATGGAGAGGTTTCGTATCTCAGAGAGACAAAGAGCAAGCTGCATATAATGTGTTTCTAGACACTGTGGAAACATAGTTTCCAAGAAAGAGGTAGATTTATAGCTTTGCAGTGTGTGTGGGTGTGTCCAAGTGACAGAGAAACAAGTTTGAAGTAGTCCCATAGACTCAAGTAAGGCCCCTAGTTTATAGGCCAGGTATGTTCACAGAGCTTTCCCTAAAAGGTACTTTCTGAGTAGTGCACAGCAGTCACGTTTCCAAAGTTTTTCCTAGACGGTACTTTCCAAAACCCGCTCTGCAACAACAACAACAACAATGTTTCTCCACAGAGTCCCAGTTCCAACAGATTCACAGAGTTCTTAACAGTTTCCAGGCAGAGCCCCAAGTGCATTTCCAGAATAATATATGATTCAGAAACAAATCAGATTTCAACTAATAATGCTACTCTATAAGAGTGTGTTTGCCGAGGATCCCAGATCAATCCAATGCGCAAGCGTATAGTCTACTAGTTCAGGGGATGATGCTGTGTCCATTGTAGAAATGCCTCCAGATACTTATACAACTGCCAAGACCACAATTACAAAGCCCAAAACACAATCCCAGTGAGTCAAATGTCTGTTTATCCGCCTCTGTAACCATGTTTCCATTGGTCGTTCTTCTGAGTGCCACCTCCCATTGGCTCCCAAGTGTGAGCACACCATGTTCCCTTACCAATTACAAGGCCGGAACCTGTCAGCAGCACCCCTGTATTATTCAGAGGGTGTGTTGATCACCAATAGATTGGCACTGCACTTGTTTGACCTGTTTCTGCTTCAACTCAACTCTCCCCTCTGTTCCGAGTGCAGAATGTGATAATACTACTCCTTTGTAGGTCTTGGGAGATACCCATTTCTGAGGTTTTTTCCCAGAAAGGGTTCTTGAGAAAGAACCTTAGAACACCTTTAGAGTTGTGATCCAGATCCTTAGAATAGCCAACCACCTGTTTCAGTGTATCTGCATTCAATGGAAACCGGTAACTCTAACACCCGACACACTTGTGACTTAATGCAAACCTCCCAGTGTCTCAACTCAACACAATACATTGCCCAACTCCCGTTCCTTTGACCCATTTCTGTTGTTTAAGTGGATGTTGGAAACAAGTCAAAAAAAGTTCCTTGACTTGTTAATTGGCTGCACGTTCCCTTACAGTTTTCAAGGCGAGACTTGCCAATGGACTTTCTAATTCCTTAGAACATCCACCCGTTCTTCTCTGTGGTTCGCCAGACAGCTACCAGGAACCAGTTCTGTCATATAGAAACAACAGTTTCAGCAATGAGCACAATCAGAAACACGCAAAATTATGTGTATCTAACTATGGCCCAATTACTGGCTTATCACCGTTGCCTCCCGGTACCTGAGTATGGTTTCTTAATCAATCAACAGATTGACCGAGTTCCATCTTTCCTTGGCAGTCCCGAAAATACCAGATGATGTCAAGCTGTAAGCCTTCTTGTTCAAAAGGATTATCCCTCATGATATGCCCTTAGTCAGGGATGTGCAGTAGCCCCAATCCGTTTCCAGGATGGTTAGGCACTTTCTGTAGTTGCTTCATTGGTGACTTCTCACGTCAACCCTTTACCAGTATTGTGTCCAGCACCTTTCTAATGATCCGAGACATATTATATCCCTCTCAGCTAACTGCCAAGGCCAGCATTAGCCCTTGTGAGATGTTGTCTTAATGTAGGATAGCACATTATAGTAAGTTGCAATCTGAACAATTATGAATAAATGCCTGGGTGCCCAAGTATGTCAGGGGAACGCCTGCTCCGGCCGGTTTTCCGGCATCTCCTCCGGCCGCTTTCACCCTTTCTGGCCCGATCCGCTCCGGACATTTTCCATCTGATGCCCCAGACAGTTTCCCAGCCACCACTCTGGATACTCCTGTGCCCATCCATTTGTCCGTCCAACCATCCGGGACATCTGTCTGCTCTTGCTGGCATGTGCTATGTGATCAGGTCCAGGATCACTGTAGATACCCTCCAGACACGTGCTACTGGGTAGTTACTAATTAGTATATAAGGTTTCGCCTAGCATGGGAATCCCCATCCTTTCTTCTCTTCAGATTCCCCCGCTAGGTGCGTAGTATTTCCGCTACTGTTTTCTAGTACATATATTTATACTTCGGATTAGTTTCCGCACCCCGTGCCGAGATTAAGGTTGCCCTTACACAGTACCAGGTCTATCAGCATATCAGTTGCTGGTCCAAAGCAGCCTGCTCCAGCCTGGGTGATCTGGCAGTATCAGCAGCAGTATCAGTTGCCCAGATTTGCTAAGTATGGGGCAGGCATCTGATACTTCCAGTTTCAGCTGGTTCAAAACTGCACCTGATTTCTCCAATATTGGTAGCTCTTATATTGTGGCTGGAATATAAGATATCAGGAACATCTTCGGGCCGATTTGGCATCAAGCTCCCCACCATCAGTGGCCAGCAAGAGGTCATCAGAAGTCACCAGCCAATCCAGAAGCTCTTTCGCTGGAGTATCCTAGTTCATTTATTTCAATCAAAGACCCATTATTTGGCCATTGGAATGGTTGAACAGAGTCCAATATCAGAGTTTTCCAGTGAATTAATAGAGTGGAACAGAAAGAACAATTCTTACTGCATTCAGTCCATCCATTCTACTTTGATTAAACCATTGACAAAGTTGTAAGGATGGCCTGGTGACTTAACCAAATCCGGAATCATTGGTAGTCTTGACAATAGCAGATGAGGAGCCTGAGGCATACATGGGGAGTAGTTCCTGGGACCAACTTAGGTTCAGGTCTCCGTAAAAAATAATGTGTTTTGAATGACCATATATAGACAACCTCGTCAGTCACCAGACTCTGGAAACCGCCGTCTCTCTACCCTCCGCAAAACATTAAAACACATTTCTTGATCCTGGATTACCAATCCAGTAAATGCTGACTCCCCTATGTACCCTCACCAGAACATTAAAACACATCTCTCGATTGTGGATTACCAATCCGTTAAATGCCGACTCCCCTACATCAGACTATGTCGGAAAAACGTAAATAGCCTTCCAAGGCTGTGCCCTTCCAATGCCGTCACAAGACCGTCGGCATTACCGGCACTGCCTTCCAAGGCATTCCAAGGCCGCGGCCATATTCCAAGCTCAGCACAAATCTTCCAAGGTCGTTCGAAGGACGTTCCAAGGCTCCGGCCGGCATCTCACCCTGCAATCTTCAACACTTTCTGAAACCGCTAAGAATGTTGTTCACAACATCTCGAAGCTGGAAGCAAATGGCAGACACGGTGGTGCCAAACATTCACCTTTCTCACTCGCCGCTCGGTACGATCTCGCTGAGTTCCTCATCCACGGCCTAAGGATTCAACACATCAATCGGAGTGCCGAGGATGCGATAGTGAGCAAGTGCGGGAGCATTGAAGATGCAGAATGACACGAAGCGGGGTGGGTGGCAGCCTGCAGGCTGGCAGCTCGTCGGCCAGAAGGCGGACGTGACGACGCTCTGCGACACGGCTGAAGCGCCTCGCGTCTGAGGCCATCCAGGCGTCACCTACAGCTACTACTTGGGGACCTCTGGCCTGATGAGAAGGACTGAGATTGTGAGTACCGTTTCTATTTCCTCTGCTGTTTTCTTTGATGACCAAATTGAACAACACGTAGACCCCGTTCTGGGTGGACAACCGCTCAGACATGTATATTCACATGCCATCCGTATTTCCCATGAGGCATATTCCTTTGCCTCGTTCCTTTTTTGTATCCGTGCTGATGAGCCTTTATTACAAGTGCTCGCATTCCCAGGTGCTGCGCTGCGCCGCCGTCGACACATTCCTCTGTCTAATCCCTACAGTACAACCAGTCCGCGCTGATCTACTCGTCATGCCCACGACATCCGCTCACCATCCGCCAGCGTTACCAATGCCACAAGTCCCCGAGTTCTAACAGCCCGCTTTCTTCACTCCCTGTCATTGTTGTCCTCTTCACGGCATCGTCTTCCTTGTCTCCTCTCGCGTTCCCCGCCTCCCTGCCAGTTCTTGACTCGGCGTCGCACGAGTCGTGCATTCATCGTGGCATTTCACGTCACCGGGGATAGGACTATGTGATCTCGATAGCTGAGCGGCGGAAGCTCACAGTCAAGGTACGCATTATTAAGTGTCTTTGCAAAGCTGAATGACTTCATTGGGAGTGTTTTATTCAGACGTCGACAGGACTCGAGGATACGAGGAGTGGTGGCAACGCGCACCACGTACGGCGCCGTCGGTGCCGTGTTTGCACGCGGCTGCGTCTCCCTGCACGTGCATCAACATCCATCCCGTCGTCTGTCCCCCCACTGTGCAGCCCCGACTACCGCTGCGATTGTGGGGAAAGTCGAGCGATGGAGGGCCCGCGCAGCATGCCCACGCGTGCCATCACCATCTTGCGGGCCGCCTCGAGCTCGCACTGTCCCACGCTGTGTTCATGGAGCGTGCTGCGCATGTGCCGCTCTGGCCCGGTGGGGCGCCAAATGAGCGGGTTGGATGTGTACTTGTAGTGTGGTGCGGGCTCATTTGAGGACGTACTGATCGCTGTGCGCATGCGGGCAGGTGCATCATGGGGGTGTTGGCGGTGCATGCACAAGAGGGGACGAGGGGCGCGCAGGAGTGGTCCGCTGGACGATGGTGGGACTGGGAATGCGGAGTTGTTGACCCTGAAGGTGGTGGGGAATAGATTGAGCATGCGCGCACGGGTCGAGTCACCCGAGGTTTTTTGTACTCATGCAGTACATGCACACCCACTGGCCAGAGATGCGTGCAGAGCAGATGAACATCTCTGGGCGCTGAGTGCCGCTGGAGATAGGATGTGCACATCCTGTTGTTCGCGTCGGTGTGTTCTGTCGTCCTCATTTGCTTCGACTCACTGTCAGCACTCCACAGCCCGCGGCAAGCTCTTCTTCCATCTATTGCGCTGTCCTTCACACGTCCCCCTGTTTCACATGCATTCTACCTTCCATATAAATGCCCGAGGTCCTTACAGAGCGGCAGCTGATACAGTGTAGGTGCAGGCGGTCAGCACATGGAGGCTTTCTGCTCGCCGAGGAGCAAATTGTAGCTGCTGCTGCGCCACTGGGGTGCCATGCCCGAGTTGTGCACCAGAGATCTTGAGCCCAGAGTAGCAGACGTGGTGTAGCGAGGAAAAAATAGTTCAAGAGGAGATGGTATTTTTTTTTGTTATGGAAGGTGAGGTTAGAGGTGTCATATATCAACCCGCTAAACATTAATATTCAAGCTTGTCTAGTATAGTGGTTAGGATACCTCTTCGATGTATCGCGTTGAAGTGGTGAAGGTCGTGGGTTCAAATCCCGGCTTGGTCAACTAATAAGCATCCCGACAAGGAGATTAACACTTTTGCTTCCCCATTCCCACGGTCCCTTTCAAGCTCTTAGCACCTTTACTTCCCTTTTAAGGCCTTACAAGACTCAACCCTTGCAATGCGACTCTCAAGTGCCAAGACACTTTCAAGGTAACGTGATCTTAAGGCCTTTCAAGGCATTCTAAGGCCTTGAAACCCTACTTTAGGTTTTCCGACATATTAAAACGGGATGGCATCAGCCTGTTAGTTTTGAGGTCACTCAGTCCCAGATTTGCACAGAGCGCTGTTTGAATGTTTCAGTGTGTAGAACATTATTTGTAAGGGATCATATATATTATTTACTCTTTACGTACAAGTCACCTGTAATAGTCACATAGTCACATCACTTATCTCTTATCACAAACCACTACACAAACTCGCTCAAAGCATCTTTCCAGCCCTCTCTAAGGCTCTGATAGAGGTATGAGCTCATGTATTGCCTTGCCTGGCACACGCACTAGGCACTAGCTGACTATATCACTACTACTTCTATTCCTATTACAATACACTTGCACCTTCTACACGACAGCTTATCACACCTTGTCTGCTTAGTTCTCTGGAATATCCGGAGTTCTAAGGAGTCTACCACACAGGAGCATAGAATATCCGGCTCTTGGTAGTCTCTTGAAGAGTATAGACAGTATTCACCACTCAGTAATCCTCAATCCCTGGTCAGGGCAAATGTGCGATGTTTTCTCAGTTGTGAGTGCTCCTCATATTCGATAGGGGAACCAGGGTGATTTTTTCAGACCCCACACCGCCTTATGTGACAGAATAGCCACCTCACAGCTAGGGGGTGGCATGCTGGCGACGATTTGAAGGTACACATCACGTGGAGCATGTCTCTCGCATTTGAATTTCGGTTTTGTTGTCTCTCTGAGTTCCAAATCGTGGATTTCCTCTTCTCTTTTTCCATAACAGAAAATTTGACATCACACATTGTGCTGTACACAGTACACTAATTCCATGGAAAGATGAAATGGTTGAACCATTTCACTCTGCTGCCTCTGCTTCCTGAGATTCTGTCTGGCTCTGTCCAGAGGACTCGATCCAGCCTCTAAATATTATTAATGGAAGTTATAGTAAACAGTTCATTATATCAGCAGGGATACTGTAGAGGATGTCGCCTGAGCCTGGCATAGTTGCAGCTAATTGAAGTTGTCACCTGCTGAAGTTGTCCTTCCAAGGGTCCTCGGTATTTGAAGTTGTACACTCCAATTCTTCAACATGTTGAGAATGGGCAAGTTGAATTTACAAAGTTGCACAACTTTGTAATTCAACTTGCCCCGGCCTCTTTTGGCTTCACTGATTCTACAATTTCCCATCGGTCTTGAAGGTCTTGAAGGTCTTGAAGGCTCACCACTGGACCGCAACCGTTACATGTGTGATACATATTTCTTTTATGCTTTTTTCGCAACTATGCTGATCAAATCAGGTAATTCTTTGCCTCCCATCATCAAATATCTGTCACAACATTGTATTCCTTATATGTTATTTATTATTTTCACCTCTGTGTACCGGAGCGAAGCGGAGGTCCATCTTGTCCTTGTTAGCATTTAGTGAAAGAGAGGATTACGGAGCCATGCACCTCAGACATATCACAATTGATCATAGAGAATTATTGCTTCAATAATCCAGTCATCCCAAGGATTGAAATAAGTGATAAGTTTTAACTTGCTGCCAAGGAGAATCCAAGTTGTGACTGTTCTGCCTGAAGTTGCATTTTCATGAGACCAAACCTGCACGTTTCAATGCCGCACACAGCTGAAGTTGCAACTGCTCAAAGCTGCAACATCTCGAAGTTGTTGCTCACCAAAGTTGCAGCTCCCTCAACTTGCATCCACACCAAAATCACAAGACGGCAACTTCCACTAACATGAAGTTGCAATTGAGGTAAGTTGTCTAATTTTGTTGACCAATTAGTCAAGTTGCATCTATATTCCGTGTGTGAACATGTAAATACTTTTTGCAGGGTATGTGTGCCATATAAGAGCCCCCATTCAACCTACCCTCCTGTTTGCTTCATTGTGTTTCAAATTATTTCATATTTACACAGATCACCTAGTTACAATACCAATTCCCTTCTGACTCACACCTGTCTATTTGATATTCTTTACCTATAAAAACTAGAGTACTTGTCGTAGTTTACCTCACTGGTTTGCCTCGCAAATCACCTCTTGCTGCAAACACTCTTCTGAGCGAATTTCACATATACATCATGGCACAATACCACCACACGCGGAGAATCCAAGTACTAACGTCCTGGTGGTTATCCGGGGCTTCCTTTGACTTCCCAACACAACGCCATGCGGTCCGGTGGATACAAGTACCACCTGTACTGGAGATAAATCCCCATCCCTTCGCGGCGTATCTAAGTCCTAGTGATATTGTTCTCTCGTATTCTCCTCGCCCTGGGATGTCTGGTTAGCGTGTGCCATGCTACTCCTTTGGCTGCCGGTGTAAGCATAAGTTCTCATCCTGGATTATGCCGGACACAAGATGATGTATCCTTGCGCTTCGTGAACAATTCAGGGATTTGCGAGACAGCGCCTGGGGTGCACCAAATGTCAGGCTACGTTGATATCGGGACAAACATGGCGATTGTGCGTGTCTTGATTGATAACATTCCGGTCGTCTACTCTCTCTCATGCTTTGGCAACCAGTGGTTCTGGTTTTTTTGCGGCTAGGACGTCTCCGGAAACTGCGCCATTTACCCTTTGGTGCGTTGAACATTATTCCATCGTGTGGTAATCGCAGCCCGCTAACGCTCGGGAGAAAGGATTAACGGTGACCCTGGATGTGCCTCGGAAATTGTATGTTACTTCAGGTCGGCTATACTGGTTACTCACTGTAATCCCAGGGCTTGTTCCAAGGTACTTGAGACATTCCTTTCCCTAAGGATACTTATTAGTAGATTTATCCAAAAAGAACACGGACCATGCACTGTGAACGCCGATGGAAAATCGACCACATTGAATCCATTAGGCAAGGCATAATTTACGATCGTCCGACGTCTCTGGTATTGATCCGGATTCCAGCTGGAACAGCGTTAGCAACAGTACGCTTCCGATTTCATTTGCTTCAGTCGAAGAAAAGCTAATTACAGAGAGCAGTGATTTATACCAACCAGACAATTGGCACCGGGTTCTCTTTTGGAACTGACACGGTCAACAGCACCGAGGTTCCCAAAAAAAAACTGACGAGGAGCATCCAAGAGCACGGCCGTCCAATTTTGGAAAGTGTTCCAGATACTGTTTGAGAGCGGCGAGTTTGCACAGTACCAGAGTCGAGAGTAAAAAATTGGGATCGACTCCTGGTTGATGTTTTTAACTCGTTTGAAGGTTCATATTCTCGACGGGTATGTCGAGAGAAATATCTAAGCCTCATCGGCGACGCGGCGCATGCACTGCCACCGAACGGGCAAGGGAGTGCGATGGCGTTCGTGGAAGGGTGTTTGCATAGTCCGACGTCGCGCGGGTGTTCGCGCAGTTCGAGCGCAATAGAAGGCCGCGCATTGAGCACGTGCGCGCGCTGGTGCACGGGACGGGCGGGGCGAAGGGCGGGACGGCAGCAGGGACCCAGGGTAGAAGTATACGCTGAAGAAGTGGGGGATGGCGGCGTATTTTAATCACGTATTTTTCGCATCCAGGTCTTTTTCGCATCCGGGTTTTAACCCTGTATAATGTTTACAGCAGTATTTACGACGATAACAGTAGCATAGGTGCGTAGCTGAGTAAATGAGGAAATGGGATACGAATATGAATGCATTGGGAAGCGAAGTGAAGTCTGAAAGCGGATAAACAGAAAAGGATCTCAAAAAACTTCGCCCCTCGGACGGCGCGCAAGCTCACAGCTGGACGGCACAGCGTAAGGACACCCTTGCGCGCGTGCAAAATCCATTTAAATGCATCTGGGGCGCATACTTGTACAGCTACTGCGCATCATGCGCCGCATACGCACATCTGAGAAGCAAAGCGCCGGCACGCCAGCAGGCGCTGCACGTGCACCGTAACATGGCGGACGGGGCTCGTTGAATGGGGGAGAGGAAGTGTGGGCGGGGGTGTGCCACAGCGTGCGCGGCTACGCAGGCGTGGGGCACACACGACACACCGGCGCCACGAAGCGCATCGCGTGGGATGCTTGCATGGCGCTCGGCGCCCGGGTAAGCAGCTGCCGACGCCGGGTGAGCGCAGCGGGCAGGGGAGGGAAGAAGCCAGATAGAGACACGCAGCGGGGGCCGGGTGTCCTGTGCGACACCGCTGTGGCGGGTGCGGACGTACGGGGGTGGTGCGTCAGCACGGACACCCATCGTGCATCGTGCATCGCAGCTCACCACACACGCGATGCGACGCGTCCGCGGGCAGGCAGGGATGCGCGCACGCAGACGATGATGCGTCGTGTGAGGTCTTGTACGGCGGCGCGGAGCGGGGGCGGGTGCCGAGGCTGAGTATTTCTGAGTATTTGGCACCACGGCTCGTGCGTGCGTGCTCGGGAGATGGGCGGGGGAAGGCGGGGCGGCGGCGAGCAAAAGCCCAGGCGAGAACGACCCACCGACGCGCAGCGCACGCCGCCGCAGCTCGTCGAGAAGCCCAAGGACAAGACGACGCCGGGTCCGGGTCCGAAGCTGCGCGCGAGAGCGCGCCCAGGGGCGAGGCAGAGGCGGATCGAGCAGCGCACGCCGTAGATGCGTATAGGGCCAGTGTCGCCGCCGGCAGGCTACTGCGCGTGGACAAGTCACCTCGTGCACTTGCGCTCGCTCGAATGCCGGGTGTCGTGTGGGGAGCGGCGCGCCTACCCTATCTTCATGTCTTCGCCTGCCTTGGCTCCCGCTCCCTCTTCCTACTTCCCTTCTCTCACCCATCCTTCTCACCCCGCGCCTACGCGACTCGGCAATCTCTACCTCTCCCCCCTCCGCTTGCGCCTGCGGGTGTGCGGCGCAGCGCATGTGGGAGCTGGGGCGTCGGCCTGCGCCCTTCTTGGGTGTCGGTGCGCCAGTCCGAACCGCAGTCCTGGGTGTGGGTACGCTCGGGATCTCTGCTCCCTCCAACGCTGCTATTGCATGCGGGGCTATCGCTGGAGGTGCGTCGCGTTCCTGGGTCCAGGAGGCGTGGTACCCATCGCTCGGGTTCGCTGGTGCGAATCAGGCCGCCGATGGCGAAGACGCACTCGGCGGATGGGGTCCTCAGCGGCGGCGGTGTCGGCCTCGACGCAGACGCGAAAGAAGTGTTGGAGGCGAATAGTGACGCAGAGAAAGGAGCACCCACCACAAACGGGGACCGCGCGGGTGGGGTGATATAGCCACGGCAGACGGGGCTGACGATGTGGACGTGCGGCGCGGAGAGAAGCAAGGCGGCTTCCCCGTGCGGAAGGGGTTCGACCACGGCATCGGCATCGGCGCAGCTGTGGCAGATCTAGATGCGCGCCGGAGCGGGTGCGTCATGGGCGGGTCTGGTGTGCAGCGAGGGGGTGCGCGGAGAGTAAGGCGAAGTGTGGGCGTGTATGCGCGCGGCGGTGCGATCCTGAGGCGAAGAGCCTGGTCGTGCTGCACGATGCAGTGAACGACGCGGACGACGACGCGTGGGGCGAGAAGCGCGGGGGGTGGAAGCCTGGGCTCGGCACCTGTACGGCCCAAGAAACCGGCCTAGTTAGCCGGGGAGATACATATGGTATCCCCGGCTAACTAGCGGGCTTTAGAGCCATCGCGGGTGGGCGCTTTAATTACGCCTTATTTCGTCCCCGCTTACCCTCGGCTAGGTACTACGGCGGGCGGGGCACCCGCCCTGCCATCATTCCCTCTGCGTTGCCATCAATCATGGGCGGCAACATCGCTTCCCGCCGTGCCCGACACTTGCCATCACTCCCATCAAATCCCCGCGCCCGCCCGCCCAACTCGCGCGTTTCGCGTCCAAAAATCAAGGTAAAATCGCGAAAATAATTGAGTATTATCCCACATGCAAGGGCTTCATATACAAGTAATAATCATACTTAGTTAACCCACAAACGTTCCGGTATCTTAGAATACCCATAAGTCAATTCATATTTGAAGGAATAAATACATTGAGAGAAAGAACGGTATGTTATCATAATAAATTGAGGTGCATGTAGGTGTGGGGCATAGGTATCAATTGGCAGCAGCGCGTTAAGACATAGGGGCGGCGGGAGCGTGCACGATCCAAGGCGGCGGCGCTGCGTTCGGGGCGCGCTTCAAATGGCGAGGCGTGTCGGCGTCGTCGTCTGCGCCCGCGGTGCTTTCCTAGCTCCTCCTGGCGCGGGTCTTGCGTGCTGGCTTCTCTGCCCCATCCCCCTCCCCCCCTCTTCCTTTTTTGCGTCAAGGTGTTGGTGGCCACAGAGAAGACGGACATGAACGCCCCGGGCCCTGAACCTGAAGCAGTTGGGGCGGCGCGTAGAACGGCGGGGATAAACGCCCCGGGGAATATGTTGTCGGTGGCGCCTATGTACCCCGTCGTTCCGCCGCTCACCTGTGCTGAGGGTGCGCTGCCCCTCGGGTAGTGCTGGCCAAAAATATGATACGGAAAAATATATTTTGAATATATTCAAATATATATGAATACGATACGACCCCGGGATGACTGTCTGAATATGAATACAAGTGAATATGAATACGATACGATATGAATACAATACGATACGGGGCCGGGCGTATTCAGATATATTTGAATACAGTGACCCGCCTGAAGTTCCGATCTCGGCCATCAGAAACCATCATCTTTTGCTCTCGGGAGCCTTGCCAATCTTTCAATCTTTCGCCTAGGCTCCCCGGCGGATCAAGCTGGTGCATAGTAGCGGACTCTGAATCGCATCAAAACCGGGGCGCTTCTGTGGACGGTCACAGGACGACGGAACACTTTTCTATGGACACATCAGAGATGTCCCCGACCTCCGTACAGGAAGATTTGGACAAGTTTCTCGCGGCCATAAATAGTCTCCCTGCTTCTTGTCTCACTGGCCGACGGGATGGTCCTCTCGCAAAGATTTTATGGAAGCAAAATAAGGGCACTTTAAAATACATGGCGTGTGCCATGCGGGATATTCTTGCAATTCTTGGTGTAAGCATTTCCATTGAGTGTCTTTTTTCGAGTGTGAAGCACATGCTATCTGATGCTCGGTCATCCATGACTGCGGAGGCGGCGTCTGTGGATATTGTTAGGAATAGTTGAAGTCGGGGCTTGGCCACGGTGTAAACTACATGGATTTCATCAAGATTCATGACGACTAAATATATTTAGATATATTCAAAATATATTCATATTCAACCTTGTGAATATGAATACAATACAATACAAATATGATACGGGCCCAGAGCACTGAATACGATATGAATATGAATACGATACACCATTTGGTGTATCGTATTCATATTTGGCCAGCACTACCCTCGGGTCGTAAGCAAATGAGGGGGAGGGGTCGCCGGCGACTCCGCTGCCGCCGTTGAATCCCCCGTCGAAGGCGAAGTCCTCGCGATTTGATGTGTTGATGTGCATAGTCACGCCGTCATTGGTAAGTTCGTCGGTGCTGGGACCGAGCTGGGAGGTGGAGGTGGAGAACGGGAATAAGGGCATGGAGCCGAAATCCATGCCCACGAAATCGAAATTGAAGTCTTCTTCTTCTGTGAGCTGCGATCCGAAGGGCATCGTGCCCGCGCTCAAGGCGGCCGATGCCGGCGTCGCGGAAGAGGCTGGAAGGGTGCCAGTGAAGGCAGTGGCCGCGTTGGAGAGGGAGGTGGCTGGAGAGGTGGAGCGAAGGGCGGCCGACGTCGCAGCCTGAGATGTCTGCGGCTGCCCAGCAGCGGCAGACACCTCCGCAATCGGCGCGCAGGCAGCGGACGCAGGGGCGTTGGGTGCCTGGGAAGCAGACGCGGGGGCATTGGGCGCCTGGGGAGCGGACGTTGGGGGTGTTGGGCGCGCGGGGAGCGGACGCGGGGGCGTTGGGCGCACGGGGAGCGGACGCGGGGGCATTGGGCGCACGGGAAGCGGATATTGCGGCGTTGGGCGCGCGGGGAGCGGACGTGGGGGCGTTGGGCGCACGGGGAGCGGATGTGGGGGCGTTGGGCGCGCGAGGAGCGGACGCGGGGGCGTTGGGCGCCTGGGAAGCGGACGCGGGGGCATTGGGCGCCTGGGGAGCGGACATTGGGGTGCTGGGTGTGCGGGGAGCGGACGCGGGGGCGTTGGGCGCACGGGGAACGCACATTGCAGCGTTGGGCGCGCGGGGAGCGGACGCGGGCATTGGCTCCTCCTCGGAGTCGTCCTCGGAGGTGTTGGGGTCAGTCGCTTTGCTCTTCTTCGCGCGCGGCCCACGCGGCTTGTCCTTGTCACTCCGCTGCTTACGCTTCTTCACAGCGCCGGACTCGTGCAGCGCCTCGACCTCCTCCGCCACCTCGGCTCGTTGGGACCTTGTAAGCGCGACCCAGTGGATGGCCCCGCTCCGCAGCTTATCGAGGATGCGGCGCGCGGCATCGGCGGCCATTTTCGATGGCCGTACCAGTACGACGCTCGAGGGCCAACCCGCCATCTCCACGCCGTGGGTGTGGACGATGTCGATCTTGTAGTTTGCCCACGACATGGTCAGTGTCTTGTTGCCAGTGATTTTCCCTGTGAAATCAAAGGTAAGCATCATATGCGTATTGAGTAAGAGGAACGTACGCAGCGCGTCTTCCACGAGCACTGTAATTTGGTTACGTACTGCATCTATGTCGTTGCGATTATTCGCTACAGATATATTAAGAGCTTGCGTAGAAAAAAAGGTCAGAGCGTACGTACTTTTGTCGCGGTTGCAAGACCATAGCTCGAATTTCCGCACAACGTCCCATACAGAGCAGTCGAATGTGTCCTCGAAGAACTTGCTTGCTTCGTCCGACTCAACGAAAGACGGCATGGCTGGGTCGTCAGGGTGCCCGCGCGTGAACATAGCAAAACCGCGGACCGCCGTGCGCGAATGAAGAGCAATGATCTGCAATAAAATAACTGTGAGCACCGTGGCATGAACAGCGATAATTAAAACACAACGTACCACCTTTCCAATCTGGCTGGAGGTCTGCATGGCGTCCAATGCCACGGCCTTGTTTGTCGCGCGAACACCGTGCTCTTTGACGTTCCTGCTTTCTGCGAGATCGTCGAGGAGACTCTTCTTCTCCTCCTCTGTGAGCGAATCTTTATACGCCCGGTATCGTTCGCCCGAAAGGTTGATCTCCTCGTCGCGTGCGTTGTACGTGTCACCATCTGCAGGACGCGTCAAGCTATATAATCAATACTATTGATGCACTCACTTTCTCTAGCCTCCTTGGAAAGTCGGTGAGTGATTGCATTCTTGAGGCTGGGGGCGCGTTTCCCTGCGTAGTGGGTGCGATTCTCCAGTACTTGGCGGATGTAGTTCTCCGTCTTGCTGAAATCCCTCGTGAGTGTTTTGATGTCTTCCTCACGCTGGAGGAAGATCTCGTTGAATTTGGCGGTTAAGGCGAGGTCGTTGTCTGCTCGCTGCTCAGCAGCGAGCGCCCTCGAGGCCTTGCTCGCTTGGGACTCATGGCGTTGTCGTGGTTGCTGGACAGGTTTAGTTGGATTACGTGCGGCGTGGGCCGACAGCGTGGGCGCTTTCGGCATTTCGAAGGCGGCGGTGTGTAAAGCGGTGGGAGAGCGGCGGAAGAAGTGTATTGAGAAGTCTGAGAATCAACAAACATGCCGTGACTTCTGACAGGTTCTGTCAGAAGTCGCAGCAGCTCACCTCATATCCCCTCAACTTAGGGGCTTACCTGTGACCCAGTGGTCTAGAGGTTAGGACCTCCGAATTGCAGAAATAGTGATAGTGTATCCAACCCCGGAACACCATTGGTCTTTTGTTCGACCCAATGGCTAGGCAATTTTTTTACTTCTTTCCAATACGCTTAAAAGTCTTCGCTCATTTCCTGACAAGTCCGCTCTTTCTCACCTCTCTCTCCTTCGTTCTATTTCCATTTTTTCTTACACTCAAATTATAGTCATTCATATTCAAAACCAATTTATTTTCGAAGCAAATGAATACAATTTATATTGAGCAAAAGAAGAGCATGCTTCAGATTTTTATCTTACCCACGACCTCCTCAGCGAGGAACTCAAACAACTGGTTCTCGTCGCGGGTGAAGAGAAGTTCGGCACCAGGGGTGCGTTGCAAGACAGCCATGGCACGATTCCTAGCAGAAAAACAAAAGAAATAGGCAGTAAGTCAAAGCAAAAAATCAAAAAAGAACACGCGAAAACTCACCTGTTCTGGAAGACGCGATTATGCCCACTCACAGCGTACATCACCGGTTTGGAACCGTGGGCGTCGATGATTTCCTCCACCACCTCGTGTTCTGCGGTGGGAGTGTGAGGGAGCTTCCCAGCCACCTCAAACTCAGGCCAGACGACAATGGGGCCATCCTTGGTGCTGATCACCTGCGCGCCCGCCTGAAAAGCGGCCTCGACATCGTGCGCAGCCATGCGCGGGCGTGCATGGCTACTTTGCAGGCGGGCGCGCTGCCGGTCGGGACTTGTGGGTTGGGGACTACCTAGGGGCGGCAAAAGGGACGGCACGACCGTCAATGGAGAAGAGGGGGTGCTTGACTCGGGCGTCGCAGGGCACTTCGGGTGCTCTCCTTCGTGGTTATGGTACTCTGTGCAGTCCATGTTCCACGATTTGTCGAACCGCGACCAGGGTGAGGCCTGGAATGTGCGTGCATCTGGGTACTTCAGCTTCATCCGCTCGAGAGATGTGCTGCGCCGTGTCAAATGAGGACATGAGAGAGAGATAGAAGAAACGTACATCGAAGTGACAACTCCCCTCCACTCCTCAGAAACCACCGCATAAAACGGCCCCGGGTGCTTCCATCTGTCTTCATGGCCGGGGTCAGGCTGGTATATGGGAGTACAGAGCAAAATCCCCGGGTACGGCGGACCTAGAGGCATAGCGAGTGGGAGGTAAGTACAGAGCAGCCGACTGAAATCACGATGTGATTTGTGATTGATGGGTTCTTGAATTCATGACCAGGGTCGGGAGCGTAGATGGGCGTGCAAAGGAAGGACATGGAGGTGGACAGCGGCCAGCGATGAGATGCAAGTACTCACAGCTCTCATCATATATTCACGCTGTTGCAAGATTCCAAGCCAAATCTCGAATATATTTGAGTTAAGTGTGCGTCGTATTTAAGGTGAAGCAAAAATAAGTTATTTTTTGGGGCGAGTATGCCCACCGTGCTCCCCCCAAACTGTACTTTGAGGACACATACATGCGCATCCAGAACAATCCTCCCCCTTGCAGTACTTGCACGTCGGAAAGAAATGCCCTCCGTGCTCGATCCAGTCTGGAGACGCATCACACATGCAGGCGCACCCAATACAGTCCTCCTCGAAGCAGTGGGGGCACCGCTTGGGGTGGGCCGCGCGCGATGGCCACGTCGGCGCCTCCAAGGGACAGCGCGCGCGATCCTCGTTCGGTTCTTCATCTGTAGAGCTGTCGTTGAGGTCCTCAGCAGTGAGGTGCCCATTATTGAGAGGTGGCGCAGTGCGGCGAGGTGCAGGGGTCGGTGTGATTGGACTGGAAGGCCAACGTCGATGCGGCGGCTTGGCGGGCAGCAGCGGTGGTTTGGCTCTGGGAATCGGCGGCGGTTTAGTCGTGGGCTTGTGCTTGCGGCGTATATCTTCCTCTTCACGTTTCCTGCCCATGCGCACTGAATACAGATAGCAGAATGCAATATATCCGTGCATGGAATGCGCACCTTGCCCGCTTTTTTACGGCGTTGGCGGCGTGCCGTTCCTCACGCTCCTGCGAGCGCTTCCTGCAAAAGAAAGAGGAAAAAATGAAACACGGGCCTGCAGAGGATTGCGGGAAACACACCTATCGCGGTAACGCGCTGAGCTTGCTGCAGCATCATTGCGGTACTCAAGCCGTGTGAAGTAGTCTGAGGCCGCAACGCTCGCCCGTTTGCTTGTAGATTGTTCAGAATGAAAGCTGTTGGGTGAGATTAAGGCGTGGTCATACCGCTGCATACGGAGTTTGGCGGCCTCCCGACGCCTTTCCACATTTCTTGGACGAGTTTTAGATTAATGTCTACCAATAACATTCAGGGGATAGTGTTCGTACCTTTCCTCATACCGCTTGCGAGAGTCTTGGAGGTGTTGTTGCTTGAGGTCGGGATCAAGTCGTGGCCGACCCCGCGGCATGTGGGCGGGAAGCGGTGAGGTGGTTGGCGGTAAGAGGAGAGAAGCGCGATCGCAATCAAAGTTTGTGAACGGATTGAGATCCTGAAATCAGTTCGCGTCCCAAATTATGCACGAATTAAATCATACCTCTTCCTCCGGGCAGTTCTACGTCCCAATTTTTTTTTTGTGGGTTGCGAACAGTTCATAGAAACAGATAATAAATTACCAGGCCAGGAGGCCAAGGCAAAGAATTTCAATTAAAACATTCTGCCGTCAAAAAAATGAAATGTTACCCCAAGCTCATTAAATATGGTCTACTTACCACTCCCCAAATTTGAGGTGAAACGCTGAAGTAGAAGTGTGTGAACCACGCAGCGAAATCAGTTCCCGAATTTAATCAGTTCCCGAAAATATTTGGGTCCGCTTGTTGCGTCCTTCTCCTTTACCATCGAGGTCTCGCAAAAAGTTCGGCAAAGAAATCTATTCGGTGTCTAGCAGCTCATCTAAAGTACTAAGTAAACTAAGCCCCTTCTCCCAACGCGCAGCCTTGAGGTCCATGAGACGATTGTACTCCTCTGGGCTGCTCTCCGCCAGCTCATTGGCCGTTTTGCAGCCATTATCGACGTATCGAAATATCCCACCGGCACTGAATTGGGTAAACGAGATGCGTTCCTCGCCATCCTGCACGGGGATGTTCGAGTGAGCGATTGTCGCCAAGGGAAGGAGGATGAGGGCGTCAGCCGGAAACTCGATGGCAAGCTTCAAGTCCCAGAGGACCAGATGCCCGCCTTTAGTGGCGTCGAACTTGCCGAGGGCTTGGATAGCACACCACCCGAACGCCAGGTTGAGGACGTCGCGGTGCCTGAAGGTCCAGACGCTACGGCCGAAGTTGAAGGCGGCGCAGAAAAATACTGAGCCGACAAATGGGCGCCGGAGGTTTGGGTGGCTGCTGCCCAGCTTCGCGTCGCAGTCGCGGTAGTGGGCGTAAAGACGCGGTGCCCATAAGGCGAACGCGGCTGGGGCCGAGAAGTGAGCAACTGGGCATCAAAGAGGCGGCGGAATGGGGACGCACCATCGGCGAAGCCTGCCATTCGCTTGATGTGCTTGTTCGCAAGCAGCTGCTCCGCTATGCCGTCGTACTGCTTGTTGCTTAGCCAACACGGGGTCTTCTGACCTTTCCCGTACGAGAGCCCGATGTTGATGGCAGCAAACAGGCCGCGACGGTGCTTGCGCATAGACGCCGGGAAGCGCGCCTCGTCGCCAGCATCGCAGATGGCCTGGAAGGCGAGTGCAACGGCTTTGCGATACTCGGGGTGGTTCGGCTGCCCTGCAAGGACTGCAATGATGCGGCCCTTGCTGTCGATGATGGGCTTGGGGGTGCTGAAAGGTCGCGGGTGAGGTGAAAGGCCTGCGAGAATATAGGTAAAAAAGTACGCACAAGCCGTCCCAGTCCACCAGGCGGAACCCGAGGCCGAGGAGGTTGGGCAGCGAGCGGCGGACCTTGCTGCCGTACTTCTCGCCGGCGCCCTCCACTTTACCAGTGTACGCGCCGAAAGTCGAGGGGAGGGTGGAGGCGTCGAGGCCGGTGGCAAGTGGCGTGGCGGGCTTGATGTGCTCGTAGATGGTGGACGCGCTGGGGACGTGGCCTTTGCCCTTCTTCTTGTGCGAGCGTTTCGCCTGGCGTCGAGCTTTGGCGGCTTCCAGCTTCTTTGCGAGCCGGTGTGGTTTTGCGGCGCGCTGGCGATGGGGGCCTTGGTGGGGCTTCTCGGAGCTAGTGATGACCTGCTCGAAGGAGGGGGAGGCATGGCGGTAACGGCGTCGCTTTTGAGGACGGGGTGGAGGATTGTCCTCGTCAATGTCGTCCCACGGGTCTGGTTCGGGAGGAGGGGGCCACACGTCGTCGACGTCGTTCCATGGGTCTAGTTCAAGAGGAGGAGGAGGCCCCACGGCGTCGATGCCTTCAGGTGGGCTGGGTGGCAGCAGCTCATCATCGAGCGCGTCTTCCTCCTCGCTCGATGCGTCTTCATCCTCGTGGTCGTCCTGATCTTCACTCTCGGCGTGGACGGCCCGTGCAAGAAGCGGAGCGAGGTCGAAATTGCGCCCGCAAAGTGGTGTAATCTCAGTGGGAAGACTCAGGGCAGAGAACTCTCTGCCACTCCGTGTCTGTATGCAGGGTGAGGGCTGGAGTGGTGCAAAAAACCCATTACTTACGCGCCGGGTAAAAGTTTCCCATATCCCCTCGAACATCTAGCAAAGAAGCGGTCAGAATTTTTTGGGGCAACAGGGGCAAGTCGACTGTGGCGTGGGTTTTGTCTGCTGTGCAGGCATGCCAGTGACCCGGTGTGGATTCCAGCACGCAAAGAGACTATCCCGTGCCACAGACCACTTGAATATACGATAAACTCACCGTGTTGAACGCGTTGGACGCGTTGGACGCGTCTTGTGGGTGTTTGTGGGTGGCAAGAGGAAAGTGATGTGATCGTTTGGTCACATCACTCTTCACGCTCACGCTCACCTGTTTCGCCATCAACTATCCACCATGCCCGCCATGCGCTCTGAGGGCCGGCCCAACCGCAACAACGTCACGTCGCTGTCGAAGCGCGTTCAAACCACGACGGCCCAACGCGTCATCTGGCCGCGTAACTCACGTCCGAAATTCATTAACTGCGGCAAATATCCGTCTGGCTAAAGCAAGGGAGGCGCAAGAAGCGGCCGACCGCCTTCAGAGTAGGTTTTCATGGCGCGCTCTTTTGTTTTATTTTTTAACTTCACTCACCGCGATTTAATTCAGACATGTCTCGAGAGGAACGCCGCGACCACGACATCCTGCGCGGCGACTTCCCGGATGCTTTTGAAGACAACAATGGATGGGAGGACGATGTCCTTCACGGCAGGGCCACTGCCCAAATCAGCCATGCAGGAGAGGCCCTGTCAGAAGACCCAGAACGCGCGGACGCTGGCCTTTTCCTAGGTCTTCGCCAAAGTGACAGGTAATCTGTCTTCTGTTTTAAAATTATGTACGCTTGTCCTGAAAGTTGTTCTAGAGGCCTCCAGGGCCGCCGGAAATACCCCGACCTGCGCACGCGAAAAAAATCGCACCCAGCTGCAGGTTGATGCGTTTGCCAGGCAGATCGACCGGATGGCGGACGCCTACATGGAGTTTGGGGTTGCCGTTGCGGAAGAGGACGGGCTTCCATCGTCATGCGCCGTGCCAGCGCCCGAGGAGGTTCAAGAAGTATGAGATGTCCTGGTTGTGGACATGTTTTGTACGTCTTTCATTTCTTTTGTGACGCAAAGGTCACTTAATGGCCTTGATTTTGCAGCTGCGACTCATGAGGACCTTTGCCTCGTTGCCGGCGATGTCTCCGTCGCCTTCGCTTGCGTACGTCGGGGCTGGATGCCGGTGTCCCCCTTCATCCCCACCGCGGTGATCACCATTCGCGCGCTGGAGGTTTATCGCGTCGCGCGGCTGCGTTGCCCACGGCTGGGCATTCAGGCCTTCGTTCGGGCACTCTGCGACATTCACGGCGTCGCGCCCCGTCAATGGCTGGCAGCCCAGTTCTCGGTTGCCTTCGACGTCTACCTCGCAATTCGCGCGGCGGTAGATAGGCGCGTGCAAGTTGCGCTGGGGCGCGATGCCCCACACTGGCGTCTCAAGAACGCCTGCCCTTGCTGCTTGTACAAGCTCGAGGGTGAGCCTTGTTTGAAGATCCCACTCATGGGGACCTTCGACGGCAATAACTCCCTCTCGCGCTTCTGGTTACGCGAGAAGGTGGAGGTGGAGGATGGGACACTTGCCCCGGGCGCGTCGAAAGAGCGTCTCGATGATCGCGTCGCGCCCGGGGACTATTACTTGGCGTGGGAGGAGGTGAATCGGTGGGGTAAGGAGGGCGTAGAGGACCTGATGAAGAGCTTTGCCCCCAACGCGGAGGACGACGACAACGAGGAGGAGGATGGGTGCAGCAAACGCTGGCAGAATATGAAGGAGGATGTCACCTCGCGTGCGTACGGGATGTACGACGAAACGGGCTTCTTCCCCGCGCTATGTCGACACGGCTTTGTCCTCAAGGTGGTGGACATGGTGAAGAGTGGCGAGCTGTAGGCCTCCTTTCTCCCCGCTCATTATCTTCGCTAACACATTGCATTTGTTTTTACTAGATCGAAATACCCGCTGGCGATCACCGCCCACCTGCTCAATGTTCTGGGGGAGGTAGCAATCGGCTATGATATTGGGTGCAAGTTTGGGAAGGTGGTGAGGGTGCACCCGGCCCTGAAGGAGCTCGCGCGTGACAAGAATTTCCGGGCGCTGGTGGGTGCGTTCCACGGGCACGGTCACAACCGACTCTGCGGGCTCGACAACCTCATGACGTATGTGGAGGGGGGTCGGGCTCGAGGCCTTGGAGACTTGCGAGTCGTTTTTCTCGAAGTCGAACGCGCTTGCCTCCACACTGAGGCCGGCAAACCGTATGACTTTCACCGCAGTTTTTCGGCCGCTTTCCCCATGACTTTCATTGCAAAACACCGTGAAACTGAGTGCAATTCATGCAGATTAGCAACTATGAAAGGCAAGTACTTTTTGTAACTTTTCATGGGGTGCATTCATCATGTTCGGTGGTGCCTTTCACAACAAATCCACATGAAAGGAAGGGTTGCTGAGAATACACCGCATTCACACATTGAAATGGGGGAAGCCATATGATATGCTCATGAAATATATTGCAGTTCTATGTGACTAAGTACTACAGGGTTGCGCTACATATACCACTTCCTCCTCTGTGAACCACGCTTCCTGCCCCTCGCATATCGTTGTCAGTACTTCCAAGACAGGTGGTGAAGCTGTGGGAGCGAATAAATGCAGCGGTGCGACACAAAGAACATACCTCGGTGTCGGGCATGAGGAGGGGAAACAAGCAAGAGACAAGACGACATACTGAGTGAGGATCAACAGAAATGTGAAGTTCGGAGCTGGGGCAGGCTCACCGGCAATATAATCCTAGAACCGGTATTCAAGGGAGGGGCGCCATAAAAACAGTACGGGCCATTGCCTGTTCGGCCTCGTGTTCGGCCTCGTGTGCAAGATCAAGAACTGCGTACCTAAAAAAATCTATGAGTCGCGCGAAGGTAGAGACACAGAACACATACCTTGAAGCCAGTGAAGCTGTCTGCCCGCATCGTCAACACGCCTATCATCCGGGGGTTGGAACGGAAGCTTCTTGCAGGGCGAGTCAGCTGTTCTTCCTATTGGCGAGGCACTCCTCGACCTTCAGAGTACACGTTGGTGGAAGAGGGCTGGACAACGGAGACACTGACTGTGTGGTGTGGAGCGGGTGGAGAATCCAGAGATGAGCGGTCTTGAAGTACGGCAGCCCCCGCTGCAGGTCTGTGATCAAAGAACTGTGTCGGCGACTCAAAGGCCCAAGAGGCTAGACCACTGGGTTGGGCTGGAGGATATTGATGTTGAGGACAGACACTGCCAGAGTGTGGTGGGAGATGGGAGTCTGAGAGAAGAAGGATAATCGTGCGCACAGCAATTTCGCAGGCTATATGTCATTGATTCCCACGGACTCCACTCCGTGCCTCGGAGTTGTGTATGCATCTCCGACCACACCGAAACCTCGTCGATGGACATATGGGAGAGGCAAGATGTGATGGGTGGATCGGGAAATGAGGTTGAGTAAATATTTTACTGTTCCCATGTCTCTGCAAATTCTTGGCAAATTCACCGTATCTTAGCATGAAATATTCACGGACTTTCCCCATGAAATTTATGCCTCTTGGAGGCCTGCCCAAAGGTATGTGAACTCGATACATGAATTCTGAAGTGTGTGAAAATATTTTCACGCAAATTGTCCACGAATCCTTAAATTCATGGACCAGCTATATGAAACTCACTCAGTTTGACAACCCCAGTGCCACCACCCGGTATGCGAGCCGATTCCATCGCCAGCAGGCGATAACGACGTACCTGAAGCACACCGACACCTTCGACACCTATCAGGGTCTAAGTAGGTTCTTTTTTATGAAGGAATTTGCCGCAATCTAACCTGAATTCTTCCCAGCCCTTTTGCTCTGTAGCAAATACCGGCACGCTCTCGAGATCAAGTCCACGTACGCCGCCCTGCGCCAGTCAATGCGGGAGCTCGGCGTGCAGTCGCGCGATGAGTTTGAGATGTGGCGAGTGAAAGAGAAGGCGCACCTCCGCTCGCTGTCAAAGGAGCCCGAGCAGGAGACCCTGGAAATGGAATATTTCCAGAAATTGGTGAACCTGAGGGACGCCGAGTACGTCCCCCTTCCATCCTTCCATTTAGCTATCCCTTCCTTTCTGACGTACGCACGCAGGGAGCGTGTTGCTGCCATTCTTGGGGTGGAGCGGCCCTTTGTCCCCGCTGAAAACGAGGCCGACTACGCGCAAGCAGCGAAGGCAACACGGCGCATCGAGACACAACGTCGACACGCCCTCGAGCTCCAGGTGAAGGCACTGGCAGCTGTGCATGACCTCGAGGAACGACTGGACATCGCTGCTCGCTGGATGCCAGGCGACGAGAAGTGGGAGGCCGTAGCCACAATGGTCCGCAGGTGACGCTACCAACGCGCACTTGACCACCTTCAAGGGCTCATCATCTCGCGGATGTTTGAGCTGGCGAAGTGCAATATGTCTGGCACAGGTAAGTTTTACTCTGCGCATGATGGACGAGCGCTCACCGAGAATGAAACAGGGTATAAATTGCGGAAGCATATCGCCAAGGCACTCCAGGCACGCTCCAAGGCAGTGAAGAACGCCATCGCAAAGTACAATGAGATCGCAGAATCCATGACACCGCCCAAGCCGGCGCTCAGCTGGGAGGAGGTCGTGGAGTACGTGTTCCTCTCGGACTTCGACCTACTGCGCGAGGGGCAGGAGGACATTCGCGGGGAGCTATGGGCGCAACCCGCAGGCCGAGCAGCCATGGATCAGCACTTCAAGCTGCTCCGCGCGGATGAAGAAATTGTGCGCCTGGATGTGGAAATCCGCCGCCTCGTCACATACATGGCGGATGAGGAGGCGTTTCTCAAGCGTGAGGAGGAGCGTCTGCGGGCAGAGGGGAAGGAGGGGCTTGCTGTTCAGGCGGGCTTGCTGTGTATGGAGCGCGGGCGGTTCACCGCCCTCCATATGTCCCGCTTGGTGAAGCTGAGCAAGGAGCCCGGCTTCACTGGCGATATACTCCCCGGCGTCAGCATCTGTCGGGAACGCCACACCCCCGTAGTGAGGGACAGCGACGCTGAGATGCGCGCGCCTTCGCCACTGCCACCTCCCGAGGATGATGGCGCAGCTGCGCCTGCTGACGACGATGAGGCGGATGTGGAGAGCGACGACGAAGAGGGCATGATCACAGAGGCCTTCATGAACATCGTCCGCATCTCTCGGGACGAGGGCGCAGAGGCCGAAGGGAGGTAAAGCCATTTCTAAGGTATTTTTATTATAATCGTTGTATTTTTATTACATTTATGTTCCCCAGTACACAGCACTGTATCCGTAGAGTATACTCCAATTTTTTTGTGATTTTACCTTTATTTTTGGGGGTGAAACGCACGAGTTCAGCGGGCGGGGGCGGGGATTTTGATGGGAGTGATGGGAGTCGTCGGGCGCGGCGGGAAGCGACGTCGCCGCCTATGTTTGATGGCAGCGACGATGGATTGATGGCAGGGCGGGTGCCCCGCCCGCCGTAGTACCTAGCCGAGGGTAAGCGGGGACGAAATAAGGCGTAATTAAAGCGCCCACCCGCGATGGCTCTAAAGCCCGCTAGTTAGCCGGGGTACCATATGTATCTCCCCGGCTAACTAGGCCGGTTTCTTGGGCCGTACAGGTGGGGCTCGGGAACGGCGCGGTGTGAGCAGCGCTAGAACAAAAGAGAAGGCGAGATAAGCATCACCGCAGCGCACACATGCTGACTGATACGCACTCCCAGTCGCGGTCGGGGTCGTGTGCTCAAATAGGTCTGCGGGGGTGTGCTCGACGCCGCTCAGCGCCGACGGCTGCAACGACAGCAAGAACGACAGCGTTCGACAGATTGACGGAGGTGGAGCGGAGCGCGCGGGATGATCAGCCCGGGACCAGCGGCAACATCGCAATGTGACGAGTTCAAGTTCGCCTTGCATTCGCTTCATGTTCACCTCATGTTCAGTGTTCTCTCGGCAGCCAGGAAAACGGCGCAAAGTTCCTCGTCTGCTGGGAAGGTACCGAGCTCGAGCTGAAGCCTGAATTTTAATCAGCTTGGGTGGACTTTAGATTGAGCTAGGCAAAATGAAACCGGGCGGTGGATGAAAAATCTGGGAGGGATGTTTAAAAGAACCGGCTGCAAGTCCTCTACGGCATCTCTAAGCGGATTCGATCCCTCCGCGACAACTTCATGTCAAACTATTAATTAACATAAGCGGTTTTTCAGCCGCAAATCCGGCTTCAAAGATGTGTAGTTGGGAATCGTCTTGATACTGAATTGTCGGTGTATATCAGAGCTACACCTGCGCCTCGCCCACGCTGACTGGTGCGCTGCTGGGGAAAACGAAGCCGGTGTGAACAAGGAAGTGCTGGCAGGTCTTTACGACAGTGATGCCACGAGTCCTCGAACTTCGAAGTACCTCAATGATTGACAGGAAGTGATGCGTCTTGACCGCATCTGCACTTCGCTGGCAAGAGGTTGGTGAGATCAACAAGACATGTGGTGTTCTTTTGCTTTCTTGTTACTTTATTCCACAGAGATTTTAATCCATCTATATACCGCTAAACCGAGGCTTGAGTTAACCTTCGCCGACGAGTCATTTTATCCGCTCATCTCGGTAATTCATCGTGTGAACGTGCGTGCTGTCTTTCAATCTGATATCGTACCACGCGGCAGCAGTGTCCCTTGTCTTCTGCTTCCACGTCGACTCCCGTCCTCGTCGTTTCTTTGCCCGTTAGCTCTGCTCTTTGCATAAATTTTGCTGATGTCTGACATGGTGTTGTCCAGATACACGCCCTCAGAAGTGAACAATTCATATTAGCAACAATGTCTCGTGATCCCGGGACAATGCATGTCCATGGTGTGTTGGTATTGGTCAGACATTGGCACTATTGCTGATTTTTGCCAGGAGGGTTTGGTGGCCCGGGTGGAGAGGGCTACGGACAGGGTACTGGTGGTCCCGGGGGTATAGGACTGGGGTATAGGACTGGGGCCCACTCTGTATATGGAAAGAGTTGAAAATCTGAGTATTGGTAAAGTCTGCCCCGTCCTCTGGCTAACTATTCATAACTGAACATTCATCATGGTAGGGGGCCAGAAGGAAGCAGAAATCTGGTGCATTCTTGTCCTTCTTTTAGAAGTTTTGTCCTGATCTTCTTACTCAAAGGGACCAAATGGAAGGTAAAGGCTCAGACTGTGTATTGATTCAGGGATTGAACACTTGATAGATACAAAACGCCGAACAATCATTGAATGGGTGTCTCCACTCAATTTCTTCCTTCGACAGCAGGACATTTCCAAGACCCGCCAGCAAGGAACTGGAGAATGGCTGCTTGATGACCCTAAATTCAAGAGCTGGATATCAAATCCTGGACAAGTTCTATGGTGCTCTGGAATACGTATGTGGCTGAACCTTTCCATCAGTTTCTCAGCCTGAATACTGAAATATTCAGCTGGGGCTGGAAAATCTGTTCTTGCGTGGGTCTCAATCCTGCTGATTGATTTCTGCTGATCCAAGAAATCTCAGCTCTCTTGTAGTGGAACATCTGACTGACCAGTCAAAGAACAAGAATACTGGAGTGGCATGCATCTATTTCAACCACAAGGAGACTCAGATACAAACCCTGGACAATCTGCTTGCAGGACTCTGGAGGCAGCTTATCTGGAAAAAACCTCTTGGTTCTGCAGTTCAGCTATATGAGCAGCACATTGAGAAGAAGACAAGGCCATCACATGAAGACATGCAGAAACTTTTGTCCTCTGTGCTCATTTGGTTCACACAGATTTATATCATCCTTGATGGGGTGGATGAATACCCAGCAGAATGGTGGAGTCAGCTAGCCAAAGCCTTGACCAATCTGGGACCTGTGGGCCTATTGGTTATGTTGAGGCCCCATATTGCTCCAACCAAGCTGTTTTTGAATCTTGTGACTCTTGAGATAAGGGCAAGTGATAAAGACATTCTATCATATGTGAATACACAGGTACAGGAGTCTGAGCGGCTATCTGAGCTCATTGCAGACAAGCCAGAGTTACATGGTGAAATTTCCTCAAAAATCTGCAGCAGTGTAGAGGGCATGTAAGTTCTAGTTTTCATTGCAAAGAATGGTGTGACCATTTGTGATATCAGGTTCTTACTTGCCAAGCTTCACATTGAAGCTCTGAGCAAAACAGCCACTATTAAGGCAGTTCGTCTAGCTTTGCAAAAGCTGCCCAAAGATCTGGATGCCACTTATGAGAATGTTATGACCCGAATCAATGCACAGGGTGAAGAGGACAGGAAAATTGCTCAATCAACTCTCACCTGGGTTGTCAATGCAAGGAGACCATTGACTAGCTTGGAACTTTGTGTGGCTCTGGCCATTGAACCAAAAACAACAGAATTGGACAATGACAATATGACTACAATTGGGATTGTTCTTTCTGTTTGTGCTGGTCTGGTTATTATGGAAGAACACAGCTCTCTGGTCCGACTTGTCCACTTTACTGCCCAGGGCTATCTGAACAGAATCCAAACTGAAATATTTCCAGATGCACACTTTGAAATCACACAGAGCTTGCTAACATATTTGCAATTTGTGCAGTTTTCAGACAAAAAGGCAATTTCTAGAGACAAGAGCCCGCAACTTCTTGAATATTGCCAATATTGTCTGGTACATGCTCGATGGTGTGAAGGACAGCTGAGGGATGAAATTCTGGGGTTTCTGAGAGAGGCTAGGAAATGGCAAGAACAGAAGTGGGAATTGGATTGGTGGGATCATCCTCCATGGAATTTTAAGGATTGGCCCGACTCTCCATCCCCTCTATGGGTTGCTGCCTCAGCAAATCTTGTAGAGACAGCAAGTCATCTCATAGAACTTGCTCAAAAATGTCCAGATAGTCAGGAGCTAACTGTGGCAGCCTATTATGGCCATCAGAAAATATGCCAACTGCTCCTCAATAAAGGTGCAGATGTGAATGCACAGGGAGGGTTCTATGGAAATGCACTCCAGGCAGCAGCCTCTGGAGGCCATGACAAGATTTTTCAGGTGCTCCTGGACAAAGGTGCAGATGTGAATGCACAGGGAGGGTTCTATGGAAATGCACTCCAGGCAGCAGTCTCTGGAGGCCATGACAAGATTGTTCAGGTGCTCCTTGACAAAGGTGCAGATGTGAATACACAGGGAGGGTTCTATGGAAATGCACTCCAGGCAGCAGCCTCTGGAGGCCATGACAAGATTGTTCAGGTGCTCCTTGACAAAGGTGCAGATGTGAATGCACAGGGGAGGAGATATGGAAATGCACTCCATGCAGCAGCCTCTAGTGGCCAGGGCAAGATTGTTCAGGTGCTCCTTGACAAAGGTGCAGATGTGAATGCACAGGGAGGGGAATATGGAAATGCACTCCATGCAGCAGCCTCTGGAGGCCATGACAAGATTGTTAAGGTGCTCCTTGACAAAGGTGCAGATGTGAATGCACAGGGGAGATATGGAAATGCACTCCAGGCAGCAGTCTCTAGAGGCCATGACAAGATTGTTCAGGTGCTCCTTGACAAAAGTGCAGATGTGAATGCACAGGGGAGGAGATATGGAAATTGTGAGAGGAACCCCCGCTTCAGACAGTTTTCCATCTGAACCCGGTCCAGATGCTTTGGGCGCTTTGGGCACTCTGGATGCTTTTCCATCCGGACCGGCTCCGGATACTTCGGATGGTTTTCTGCCCGGTGCTCCGGATACTTCTGCGCCCTTCTATCCGACTGCCAAACCACCTGAGACATCTGTCCACTCTCGCTGGCATGTGTTGTGCGATCAGGCCCACAATCATTGTAGATACATCTGGACACGTGCTACTAAGTAGTTACTAATTAGTATATAAGGTTTCGCCTAGCATGGGAATCCTCATCCTTTCTTCTCTTCGGATTCCCCTGCTAGGTGCGTAGTATTTCTACTCCTGTATTCTAGTACCTATATTTATACTTCGGATTCCCCCGCTAGTTTCCGCGCCCCGCGCCAAGCTTAAGGTTGCCCTTACAGAAATGCACTCCATGCAGCAGCCTCTGGAGGCCATGACAATATTGTTCAGGTGCTCCTTGACAAAGGTGCAGATGTGAATGCACAGGGAGGGGAATATAGAAATGCACTCCAGGCAGCAGCCTCTGGAGGCCATGACAGTATTGTTCAGGTGCTCCTTGACAAAGGTGCAGATGTGAATGCACAGGGAGGGTTCTATGGAAATGCACTCCAGGCAGCCACCAATCAGAGCCATTACAACATAGTTCAGATGTTCCTTGACAGAGGAAAAATAGGTATGCCTCTCTATCACCCTATTCTCAAGACCCCACTGATTTAACCTATATATATAATAGTAATTGTCAGAGGAACCCCTCCTCTGGCTCTGGCTCCATCCTTGGCTCCAACTCCTGTTCCAAATACTGATGGAATCTGATCTCTCTTGAGCATATGCCTATAACTTTTCACATCAATAACAGTGTATACTTGATCTCTTCTCATGTACCAAATACATATTGTGTTTTCTTGACCAAGCCACAACTTTGTTTTCTTCCATTCAACTCTAATTTGGGTTTATATTAGAGAGCTTGAGCCCAAGTGGCATGCTGCTTTTAGGTTGTGCAAAAAGCGGCATGCCACTTTTTCTTTTCTTCCTCTAAAGGGCATTAACAAGGTGCAATAGCATCAGGGTGTGTGAATTTGAGCTGCACACAAAAGTTGTAAAAAAAAGTGGCATGCCGCTTGGGCTCAAGCTCTCTATTTCCTCCAGACTCCCCTCCATCCCTCTGTCACACCCAGCTGCTTGTCAAATTTTCTTTTCCATATTTCATGTGCTGACAATGACACATGATGCCATCAGCACCAACACATGAAGATCCACCATCAGTGTGCATGATCATTAACAATAGCAATTTCAATGATTCTGCTAATCTGGAATTTGGTCTGAGGTGGATGGTGGGTCAAGTAGAATTTTGTTTTTGTGCAAAATTGAAAAACATCTTAGACTCTTACTTATGAGCCCCTGTGCAATTGTTAGATCTTATAAGTTACCTTACCCTCACAGTAGAACCTTGAAAGCCTCTCTGCTCTAAGTGCAGGCAAACTTGTATGTTTAATACGACGTACCACAGACTACCATACCATCTGACATCCACCAGCTCCTCCTCATCCTCCTCGTCCTTCTCCTCCTCGCCCTCCTCATTGTATGCTTCTATTGGGGGCAGCATAACGGACTTGTGAGCTGAGAGCTGGACAATCATGGGTCACCCATGTTTGTCAAAGTGCTGGGAGAGGGTGAGAAAGGGAAAAAGAGAATGAGGAGTAGAAACATACACCAGTGGGAGGCGGTTTCACGGGAGGTGCACCCCGACGAACAGTTTTCCTGCCTCGCGCAGCAGATCAAGCGGGACCACACTAAAAAGAAGTTAGAACAAAAGAGGAATGAAAAGTAGTAACATGCATGCAGTGTACAGGAGCTTGGAGAGCTTCTGCGATTGCTAGAGCATCCACAGAAGATATCCCCTGCTCCTCAACCTGCATTCCAGTGGTGTTGGGAGACAGGGGAGCATCCACAGATGCTCCTGGTTGCACAGAATGCGCCATGGAACTAGGTGCAGGTGATGAAGAATGCTCAGGGGGTGTTGTGAGCACGTAGTGCGGGGAATACAAAACTCCTCCTGGAGCCTCCTCCAATAGTACCACGCAGGATTGAGGAAGACAGGCTCATAATTGTGTATGGCTCTTCCAACAATTCTTCGTGTAGACCACAGGGAATGGCAAACGATGAGGGCAAGAACAGATCGGCCTGAGTAAAAAACATTAAGGAATAAAAAACCAGCAAAGAAAGATTCAACTCATGAAGTCTGGGGCCTCAGGATGGAACTTGCACTCCCAGGCTGCATTGTACAGCTCAGAAGGCAAATAGGTGATGAGGGTGTGGGCTGTGTTGAACCTATGGGCGACTTCAGGAGAAATTCGCCCCACGTGGAACTTGTCGGCAAAATTTTGCTAGAAGAGAGCCAACAAGTTAGTACGAGCAATTGCAGATGCAAATATATCTTACAAAAATCACGATCTCAGGGTCTATCGCCTCATTGAGGAGATATACAGTGCGGTCAATACCTTCAGCACTTTCAACTTTGCGCTTGGCAAAGACTGCCAAGAGGTCCTCGGAATAGGGGATGTGCAGGTGGGTGTGTCGAACAGTTTCCTGATCAATCGTGGTTAGTCGAGAACACTTGTTACCCGAGTTTAATAGAACTCACAAAGACAGGCACACCTCGGTCAAGGATTGTGGCCAAGTATTCAGGATCCATGCGTGCAATATGCGCAGGAACCCGGATGAAAGGCATTGGGCGGTAGATGGCGGGGTGCACCAGGAAATAGAGTGATGGCCAGGAACTGCGGTTCACCTGTATCAAGGAGAAACCGTGTTCCCCCAGATAGAGAGTCAAATATGGATGTCCAGGGGTTGGGAGGATGTGGGCACTGGTGAGAAAGTACAGCAGAGGCAGGAAAGTGAAACAGCTGGGACTGTGGAAGAACACATTGGTCCCCACCTGGGCATCATCAGGAGTGTTAAAAGTAACAAACGGGAAGTCCGAAAAGGTGGAATGTGTTTCACTAGGGCCAGCCACGACTATAACAAGTTTAATAGAACTCACGAAGATGGGCATGGCCAGTTGATGTAACACTAGACTCCAACATAAGCCAAAAATGGCTTGTAGTGAGGATAAACAAATAACCAACCAATTTAGCTGACTTCCTCGCTGGCCCACCATTACCTGCCTCGGTAACTATCTGTCCACTTCAGTTCCTCCTTGAACCGTTTGATTGATTTGTCTGAAAGCTGTGATAGCCGTCGCCTCTTGGTACCTGAGTATGGTTTCTTAGTCAATCAACAGATTGACCAAGCTCCACCTTCTCTTGGCAGTCCTAAAGATCCCAGATGATGCCAAAAGGTAAGCACTCTTCAAACAGATGTTCCTTAATTATACACCCTTAGTCCTGAAGATCCCAGATAATGCCAAAAGGCAAGCACTCTTGTTCAAACAGATGTTCCTTCGTTATACACCCTTAGTCAGGGATGTGCAGTAGCCCCAATCCATTTCCAGTGTCAGCAACGGCCTCTGGGTTGGCTAAACAGCGAGTAACCCGGCGAGAACCCCAACCAGGATAAACCCGATAGACGCTAGTAGCCCGTGTGTTCCCCGAGCAGTAGGACCAGTCGTACGACGTCCTCCCTAGGAGGTCGTACATCGTAGGTCGGGATGCAAGGCGGAACCCGGAACGAGTCGAAGAGGGTGTGATATCCACTCAGGTATACAACCCGGGGCGTGGATACAACCCGTAGTACGATGTGGAGGAAACAGAGCAGGGTGGAGACAATGCCTATATCAAGCCAAGGTAGAAGCCTGAGATTAGATGAGGTAGAATCTACTGTACATGGAGATTCTACTGTGCTTATATAGGCTTCTAATAAATTAAAGTGGTCGCGGTCAATTGCGATCAGTTTCTGTACCGCAGCATTAAGGAGTGTTAATGCTGATACTCCTAGACTCCTTGGTGTTGGTTTCCGTGGCGTCGGAGGACTTAGGAGACCCGACGTTCGGGTTTCCTAGTCCTGAGTGTCGTCGTATCCAGTGGTTCAAACCCCGATCGGTTTGCAACCACTCATGTACTGAGTGTACGCTTCTGTGTCAGCCATTGGTGCGTCCAGGGACTAGGATCTGTCAGTATGGGTTCCTATTCCCTAACGTCTTCTGTATCCCATGGCGCAGACTCCCCGAGTCTGCGGCTTTAGAATCCGAGGCCGGATTTCAACCGTGAGAAGGTCACGTGGTGGCATCATGAGAGTCCCGTGTTGCTAAGTCGAGTCTGTATCCGTATGGACATGTCACGCGAAAAAGGAGAACCCGGGCGATTCATGACATCACTTCGGAGTGGAACCATCCTACCAGATCAAATATCTGGTCTATCAGGAGTGCCCGAGGCAGCAGGAACTGTAGTTCCTCCTCGAAATCCATAATGGTGAGTTTCCCTTCAGTTGCATTCTGAATATGGAAACGAGAGAACGTCGAGCTGTTCTCAATGCCATCCCAGTAGGCATGCTCAAGCATAGTGCGTGCGCCTATTATTAGCGCATCACTGAGCTCAGCCGTGTAGCGCTCCTCTAATGTAACGAAGAGGGGGTCACATCCCATAGCCCTTCGCCGCTCTCTCGCGTATCACAAGCCGAGCTCAAAGCGAGGGTCTTGGAGGTGAGTGTTGTCTATCAAACACTCGTTGTCAGTTATTGAGTCCATTATCACATATTGTGTTTCTGTTGTGCGATAGACACAGAATCAACGTTCTGTACCACTCATCTCCACGCCCTCTGCGTCTCCTGGGTATGGTTGACCCAGTTCCAGGGCCAACTCGGCGTTGAAAGTGTACAGGTCGCCGATAGATCGTGGGGGAGGTGAGTATTCCACCTCCTGATCTGAGCCGCCGATTGCTTCATCGGTTTCGAGCAATAGCCCAATGGATCCAATCGGTAGCGTGTCAAGCACTTCTGTGCTCTCGTATAGCGCCGCATCCCGCTCATCCGTGAACCGAACAGCGTGAATGCCAAAGCCCGGAGGCTTACCCTTTTGTTTGGAAACAATGTTGGCTGTTTTAGGGCAATTACGAGTGAAATGTCCTACATTGTTGCAGGTAAAGCAACAACCTTCAGCCAGCATCTTGTTGCGTTTCTGGGCTGACATGGGTTTCTCCTCTGAAGATTTCCCTTGTTTCTGTTTAGAAGAGCTAGCCGCTCCCTTATTGCGGGGATGGGAGGACCCGACTTGGAAACCCACAGAAGAGGTACATAGAAATGACCCTCCTCTCGAGGTACCTCGGCCACGCCCTCTACTTCCTCGTGTGCGCTCTTTTCTGCCTCCAGGGTTACTGTACCTGAGGTGTTATTAGACGCGCCCGCATTGGCGGTTGTGTTCCTGGATTTAATGTCCAGTTTCAACCAGACTTCAGCTCATTCGGCAGCGAGGACGACCTCATCCCACTGGGACACCTCTGCATCGAGATCCTTTCGGTAAAGTTCCTGTTGGATGTCTGCACGCAGGCTGCGCCAAAAACCAGCCACCTTCTCCTGGTCGTTAGGTAATCCAACTACGCGCCAAAGTTGCTCAAATGAGGCGATGTGCTCCAGAATGGGCTTTGCGTTCTGGTAGCAGCGGTTCAATTGATCGCGCATTTTATTCCGGAAGTCGGCGGGGAAACAAAAGTCAAACAAGTTGAGGAAGAAGTCCTCGAGCGTGTAAGTCGCTGGTTTTCGGATTACTACTTGTTCATAGAAGTCTAACGCTTTCCCAGTCAAATAGTACGACAGGAAGAAGAGCTGATCTGATGCAGGAACCCGTCCGTCCCGCACAAACGAGGTAGATTCGCGACACCAGCGGTAGAATAGCGTGGCGTCAATGGACCCGTCGTACTTGGTAGGTGGGATGGGTTTCAAAAGCATCTTGTGAGGAGCTTTCTTTTTATTCTTTGCAGACTTCTTACGGTGTTTTACAGCCTCATTGCCGCTACTCGGGTCCGACTCGTGCTCTGAACTCGACGAAACTGTGTTGGAAGATATAACCCAGAAGGCGAGGTGTGCAGCGCAGAGCGACGCGACAAGACGATAGTCAAGACAAAGGGTAATTGATGCTGGTCATGTGTACATTGTAATCTCGTAATACAGAATGCATAATTTGTCTCAATTCATCAACTCCAACACCCCCCCTGAATTGAGACAACCCCCAGAATCAGATACTGTACTCAGTATGATTTCCATCCTCCTCAGCAATTGGTGCAGCAACTTCTGCCTTCTTCTTTTTCTTCTTCTTCTTCTTCTTTTTTCTCCGGAGGACTGGAAATACTGGATGCGGTGAGAGTGGGTGACGGGGGAGGGCTGTGAGAATCGATGTTGTGACGGTGGCAGCTGCAGCATGGGCGAAATCAGATTTGCAAGCATGTGGTGTGGTCGAGTACCAGGCTGCAAGTACGGTGGGATCCATGGTGTCGGTATTGAGCTCGTGAGGGAGATCGAGGACAGCAGACATGGCATGCAGGGAATATTCGGTTGATGGTGGGCTGTCTCCAGCTTCCACGGCGGCTGCCACACCGGCGTTCTCTTCGCAGTCACGAAGGATGTGACAGCGGACATCATCAGGCATGGACGATACACAGTACTGCGCAAAATGGCCAGGCAAGCCACATCTGTAGCAAACATCTGTACGATTCTTTATATTCGTCCAGTCAAACTCTCTACCAGCCATCGAGCGGGATGGGGCCTGGTATGAGTGATGACAAGCAGCAAAGGCGATTGGATCTCCAGATGTCGCACCCCCATGATTCTCCAATCGGGCTCGTGCGATGGCTGAATCAGGTTTCTGGAGATCTGCCAGTTCCCAAGTGTTAATCGCAGCGATGATATCAGCGATGTCCCGCTGAGGTGATTCATTCTGCAGAACAGCAGTGATAACAGAGTATGCGCTGGATAGACCACCAAGGATCTTATCGCGGACCATGAATTCGGGGATAGAGACGGCGATGGCAGGGAGGCGGTTTTGAGCGGTGACTGCAGCCTGCATAAAGGTGTCTGTGGGCAGAGAGAGATCATGGGTGAGGCTGGTGAGCTGGGACATGAGGATTGAGCGGGTGGACGCATCGGCTGTGTTATAGTATGTCTCGAGCTGCGCCCAAAGCAATCGACCATTGCTTCCCGGAATACCAGTGTTATTGACCTTGGCTTGAACGGCCGGGCTGAGCGTGAGGTAAATCAGGCCATAGGCCTTCATGCTCTCGTTCATCCAGTTGCGCAAACTGGTCGCACCGGTCGGAACTTGGACCGCTGGGTCGAGGGTGTTCCAAAGAACCTCTGCCAATAAAAGAGCCCTGGCGTCGGCTTTCCAGGTCCAGAAGTTCGTGCCCATAAGCTTCCCGATGTCGGAAGCCTTTACCATCTCGAATTTACGAGTTGGATGTGGGTAGATGAGTGTGGATGGAGAGTAGATCACAAAGGATAAGACGGGGTGACCGGGTGCTGATCGTGGCAGCTTTCAATGAAAAGCGGACTAGAAAATGTCTTCTAAGGCAGTGGTGCGCAGGTAGGCCCATAACCTGTTGGAAGATATGACCCAGAAGGCGAGGTGTGCAGCGCAGAGTGACGCGACAAGATGATAGTCAAGACAAAGGGTGATTGATGCTGGTCATGTGTACATTGTAATCTTGTAATACGGAATGCATAATTTGTCTCAATTCGTCAACTCCAACAAACTGCTAGATGATTCCGAAGGGGGAGTAGCACCACCCCGGGCTGTGTCACGGATCGCCTGCTCCAAAAATTCCCCAGGTCTAGTCCTCGCCGGGGTCATTGATTTAGCAGGTTCTCCAGTGTTCGCTGAAGAAGGGAGGCGACGTGAAGTCGCGTCCAGAATATTTTGTTGTACTATGCACTTCGCCTGGCTGGGAAGCGGACGCTCAGTACGTCTCTGTGGTTCCGGATATCTCAACTCACTGAGCCTTCTCTCAAGCTCAGCAATCTCTTGCTCAGTCGTCTGGCCAGACTTAACTACACCTTTGTTTTTAGGTGGGCGCACTGAGACATCTTTTAACAGAACGCTAACCCCTTCCTCGTGGGCATAGGGGTGCGGTATCTCCTCGTACAGAGACGTGGTTTCACTCAAGTCCAAGAGAGGTGTGTCATCGAATAGCCCACGCTCAGGCGTTACACTTTCTTGCTTGATTACACGGTTGATTTCCTCGAAGTTTGCCAGCGCCTCTCGTTGGGCTGCCAAATCATCTTCCGTGAAGTCGATGAGGGAAGGGACCTCGCCGAGATTGCGCGGGTTGAGCCCTTTCCCTTTATCTTTCGAAGAACCTTCACCACTAGGTACGGCGGGGCTCACAGGAAATCTGGGAAGGTGGGCTTTACCACGTGTTCATCAGGCGGGGCGCTACTAGCTTTGCGCCACGCCGCAGCGACTGCCCTGTCGGCGTAGAAACAGTAACGTTCTGCCATTCTCATGAGCTGCTCACTACTCATATCGGCCTCTGATTGGTTGAGGGTCAATTCGGAGGGTAGGGGTGCCACGGATGGTATCAAGCGTAGACTTATTATCTACAGGCGACACTGGCTGCGGGCTATGAGTACGTGCCGTTCTACGTGTAACGGGCGTCCAGCCGTCATCAATCTCCTTGTCAGGAGCGATGGGGCCGAAATCCACGTCCCTCAAGAGGGGCGCGGCATTGGACATAATGTCGGGCTCACTGTGAGCGAGCCCCAGGCTGGTGTTACCAGACCCGTCTCCCAATCCGCCAGGCGTAGAGGGAGGTCTCCCCGACACCGCCGAGCTGAAACTCAGCTCGGGGGTGACCAGGCGAGATAGTTTGAGGATTGGTGAGTTAGTAGAGGGTGCTCCATCCAGGGAGCGGGTTGGGGATACGGAACCTTCTGGCGTACCTCGGATAGGCGGTGGCGTGGGGGCTATCCCTGCACGCACTGCTTGACGAGTGGCTGGGCGTCCAATATCCATAGCGTAGATTGTAGTCGGTTTTGGGGGCGTCGAAGCAAAATGGCGATGACGGTTGATCAGACCGAGGGAGTCCAACTAAGCTGAGATGCGAAGCGAGCAGTTCAAATATGTGACGGAGAGCTGGATGCTGGTACGGCACAAGAGATTTGAGGGTGGTCAAAACGAGGTAACTGGCGTAAAGTTATCGATTAACTGACCAATCTGATCTACGCTACAGGCTTATGTATCGAATCAGGCTTTGTAACTATTTGGGTGATCGTAGAGATGGTTAAGATGTCAAGATGGAATGGAAGTGAAAGAGTGTGAGCGTTCGCATGAAGTGAAGTGAACTAGGATGTAGAACGAGTGTGGTAGCACTTATAGCGCTGGGTAAATATACTGGAATGGTTCAGGATGTGATTATGGACAAAAAGGGATAGGGGGTTCAAAGAAGAACGTGTCCGTTACACCGGTAGTATTCCAGTATCGGAAAGCAGTTGCTGAATCCTCTGCCTCCAGACTCGAAAAACCCATGTGTCAGATCCTCGTTCCACACCTCCTCCGTAACACCGTTCCCAACCAAGCTGCTCAAATTGGCTTTCACCTGAGTCCCCCCCACAGATGTTATCCACTGACAGGCCCCAGGCCATCCGGGGTTGAAGTGTGTTGCATTCAAATTGACCGAACCTGAATCAAATCAAACTCATTGTTAGGATTCCTTGAAGAAAAAGGGGAACAGAAAAGGGAAAGGCTATACCCCATTATCGAAGCAATATCCCTGTGTCATTCCCACAGCACCGAAGTTCCCCGCTGAAAACAGCACGGACACACCTATAACCCCAGCTTCACAAACTCGTTGCACTGGCGCTGGGTGTAGAACAGCGGAGACAATACTCGAAGGCGAGTTTGATATGATGTGCAGAGGGCTGATGGTTCCGCAGGTATGCCCCTGGGGGCCATCAATGGGGAGGTTGGGGAAGGGAGGGTTGTACGCATAGTCATCCCCACCATCGGACATGCAGTACAAGCTGTCGACTGCGGAGAGCCACTCGTTGAAGGAGAGGACATTTCCTGGTGATAGACACCACACAATGTTGAGCTTCACGGTATGCTTGCGACTATAATAAATGCCATACCAGTAATCAAGGTCCTGACTTGCAGCATCGTAACTGGATGTGGCTCCACCAAAGCCATCGTATATTGAAGCATTTACCCATCTTCCCCGACGTCCATGCCTTCCACTGTATACACCCTCCCTTCATGTACCTATGTCTGTCAGGCCTACTCTGAGTGTGTGGACAAACAACTCTCACCACCGTCAATTCAAACGAACAACGGTGACTTTCTGATCAGGCTGGGAGAGAAGTTGGCAAAGAACATATCCAGCTTCAATTGCAGATACGTTGCTGGGGCCTGGCTGACTACAAAGTGAATCAGGTACATGGGTTCAGCTCCACTCAAGAGAAGGCAGGATAGTTGGGTCACATACCTATACCAAGGCTATTCCGATCTGCCGCCTTTGGGATGTACTGTAAGGGCAACCTTAAGCTTGCCGCAGGGCACGGAAACTAGCGGGGGAATCCGAAGTATAAATATGGGTATTAGAATACAGAAGCGGAAATACTACGCACCTAGCGAGTGAATCTGAAGACAAGAAAGGATGGGGATTCCCACGCTAGGCGAAACCTTATATACTAATTGGTAACTACCCAGTAGCACGTGTCCGGAGGTATCTACAGTGATCGCAGGCCTGATCGCACAGCACGTGCCAGCGGGAGCGGACAGATGTCCCAGATGGTTGGACAGGCACAGGGGCGTCCAGGGTGCCGGACGGAAAGGCATCCGGAACGGAGCCGGAAGCGTACGGTCCAGAAGCGGAACCGGAAACGTCCGGAATGGGAGTTCCCCTGACATGTACATGATATTGTGGAGGGAGCGTGTGCATGCTGGAGTGAAGGTTTGATCATGTCCAAGGGGGATGACTGGAGCGGATTGCACCCTCAGCATGACCAATCTTTCAGAGGGCCACAGGGTTGTTCCAACCCTGATATTCGGCTGAACAGTAGGGGTGATGATCTCGATGTGGTGCTTAATGTGGGATGGGACAGAACATGAATCACACGCTATTCAACAGTGAGTTCAGTCTTCATTCATTTGCACTTCTTTGTTTTTTCCCATTGTATATTAGAGAGCTTGCGCAAGAGCCACCGGTAGCCACCCACTCATCAGGCATGTGCAATCGGGTGGCTCCACAGTAACTCACCCGATTTGGTGGCTATCTGGTAGCTCATGTATGATCTCATAGGCTGCAATATTCGCTTGTATGAGACTCTTCTGCCTTCATAGTGACTCACCCAATTTGGTGGCTATCTGGTGGCTCAAGTACGGCATCAAGCATCGCAATATTTGCTTATTTGATGCCCCTCTGCCCCTTCAGACATGCAGCAGGAGGTTTATAAAGGACTACCTGTTGACCCTATACCATACGAACAAGAGTTACGCAAAGGGTATGTAAATTTAGCAGCCACCCAATTGCGCATGCCCAATGAGCCACCAGGTGGCTACTGGTGGCTACCGGTGGCTCTGCGCAAGCTCTCTAGAGCAGTGTGGTTGCCACATTTTCATTTCATTTCAATCCCTCGCCCCTCAAGGTCTATTTTCGATCACTTTTGCATTTCCGCCTCCACGTGAATTCCCAATGAGGAAACTATTTTCGGCTGCCTCGGGAGCTCACTGACATTTGCCGAGATCCCAAGGCTCGAGCGCTTCTGTGGCAAACAAGCGCCAAGCAACACCTCTTTGAAAGTTTCCTCCCGCCGTCATCCTCCTTCTTTCTCTTGCCTTCTGCCTATGTGTTACAATGCCCTTCGGACCTCCAGTGCTTTTTAGGCGTGCGTGGTGCCTGATTCTCGCTGGTGATAGCTGATCCCGCCTTGCAGCATCCTGTTGATCCACTGGGCACACACTGGGCACACACCGAGCAGGGACTGCGCTGCATGGGAGCGTACTTGGCCTGGGATCAAGCTCGACGACTTCATGCAGCACTTGTCGTCCTCGGACGCCATGTACGAATTCTATTCTGCTGAGTACAGGACCTGGATTCGTATCCCACCCGCGTACGTACAGATTGTCCGCACGGACCAGCCGTTCCTGGTGCGGCGCATTGGTGTCCTCGACGGCATTGACCAAGACAGCTACATTGGCCGCCTACACACCTTCCTGGACCTCCCGTTACTTCCTCCATCTCCTCTGCGAACGCGCCCTGCATCGGCATCGACCCGCCAACGTCCAAGGCCCCTCCAAGTCATCGAGACCGAGGCGGACGACGATGAGGTCGAGATCGTCGAGCGACCCACCAAGCGCACAAGGATCATCTGGGCCCACCAGGGTCGTCAAGATCGAGGATAACGACGGCGACAAGGTCGAGCTCGTTGAGCACTCTAGCGGGCAATGCCGCCCGCTGTCAGCATCCCCAACTCCCTCTCTCTCCTTCTCCGTACACACCAGCAACAGTGCAGTCTCAATTCGCTCTCTCTCCCCGTCTCCGGAATTCCCTACTACGCTCTATTACCACAAATGAATGATGGCCACATGTATCCTTCAGAATAGCTGTAATCCCTCACTTATAGTTTTGTACTTCCGTTATAGTCTTGTAGTCTGTGATGCAATAAAACAAGTTCTTTCCTGTGTATTGCATGCAGAAATCCAAGATTCTTGGTACTGGCAGCGTCCGCAAAGCCACTCGTGACCGATCTGCATTTGTGTCCTGCTTCTACCACCTTGCGTATTTCTCGCTATCTACTCACCCGCCTTTCGTCAAACAATGAAGGGGTACCAGTCGCGCTTTCGTCTCGACCGTTCCGTTCAAGACACAACAATATCTGGCGAGGCTCAGTCAAGATCTTCCTCAGCCGGCTACTCTGTGTTTCGTGCTCACAACGATCCAACTCCTGCTGGTCCATCGGCAGGCTCGTTCGAACACAATCTTGCATCTCCAACATATCAAGAACGCTGGGAATCATGGTCGGAATTCGAGAGCTGGCTCAAGGAGGAACAGCGCGCAAACGGGATTGAATTACTTCTCGTCAACACCTACCTGGGCTTACCGGAGTTCGAACGGAAATTACGATATGTGTGTTCTCGCGGAGGTACTGGCGGGCTCAAGGCATATACCAAGCTACACCCCGACCGTGAACGCAAGATCGAGAACAAACGGACTGATTGCAAGTGTCGCCTCATTGTAAAGCAATACCCAGGAATCCTGACCGTACTGGGTGATTATTGCCGTGATCACGACCACCCTCTTGGAAATGCAAATCTTCCTTTCACCCAAATACCGAGGGAAACTCGGGAGCACATCGCGGGACTTCTACGGCTGAAGGTCGAGCCGGACGCAATTGTAGGCCCTCAAGTTCACTGACATAGCTGGAATTTCCTCAACGGCACGGTGCAGCTCCAGTTGATCCATCAAGGAATCTATGACGAGGATACTATCTTCGAAGACGAATTAGATGGCGATTCTGTGGCAGCGCGAACGGAATTTCTCCAGCTACGTGACATCAGACGAATTCAGAAGGAAATCGAAGCCGAGGACATTCGATTGGCACCTGACGATGGTCTCTCGACACTGCGGTGGGTCGAAAGTCTTCACGCCAAAGGTCATTTGCTCGGTTTCAAATCCAAAACGGACCCTCCGCCTCCTGGTTCTGGACTAGCGCGCGATCTATTTCTGCTGATGGTCCAAACTCGATGGCAACAGAAAATGTTCGCCAAGCATGGCGAGAACCTGCGTTGCATTGACGGCACACATAACACAACGATGTACGAGAATCTCAATCTCACGACGTTGCTAGTGCGTAATAAACGCGGGCATGGTGCGAGTTTTCCGTTTTGTCATTGTCCACCAAATGACACGTTACCAGGAATACCTATCTCTTGGATGTTAGCATCGAACGGGATGCAACGAACAATCGAATACTTCCTTCGGGTCCACCACGCTCAAAATCCACTGACCATCCCACATTATATCATGTCCGACTTCGATAGGGCACAGATTAACGCTTGCGCCGCCGTCTACGCCACCGCCTGGATCCTCTTATGCTGGTGGCATGTCCTGCATGCTTGGCAACAACACTTCAAGATTTCGGACCATCCAGAACTCTGGGAACTCCTGAAGCGGTGGATTCGCATGACGAACAGAACAGATTTCGATGCTGCATGGATCAAAATTCAGTCTATCGCCCCAGAGTCCTTCATCGAATACCTGCGCACATACTGGATGCCACAAGACATCGTGTGGATGTGGTCGGGAGTGTTCCGGACGATGCGCAACATCTTTGAGGCGTGTGATACCAATATGCTGATAGAGGCGTCAGTCAATTCTTTTCCGTGGCATATTAATTTTGTTTTCAAGTGCTGACTGTTCCTAGTTGGCATCACATCCTCAAGGGGAAGTTCTTCGATGGGAAACGGAATTGTCGCCTCGACCACCTCTTGCACACGCTCCTTAATGCAGTCCTTCCATACTACGCCTTGAAACAACGTCGGCAAGAGCTCAGCTTTGAAGGTCCGGATCTGGAAGTCAGGAAGCGCAAGGACATAATCAAGCGCAGCAAAGTTTACACCAAGGAGATGATTCAGCAGGTCTCGGACTCCAAATACCTTGTCCCCTCCGAAGCAGACCCCACCAAGTTTTACGAGGCCGACCTCGATGCGTATACCTGCCAATGTCTCGATTATCCCTTGATTTGTTTTTGCAAACATCTATGCGCTGTCCAAGAACTGTTCGATGAACCGGGTGTCCCTCCCGACGGCATCAGGCCATCTCTTCCGGATGTCTCGTCACTGCTGCCAAGACTTCTCAATAGCCAAACACCTTCTGCGCCTTCCGGCCCCCCTTCTGCACCTCCCTCTCCCTCTGGTCAAAACACTCTTGCCCGACTGGTGGAGAAGTTCGACCGTGGAACGGCTCGTCTTCGGCAGCTATGCAAGAAGAAAAAGGACACCACTCTCGGATCCCTACCGGCGCTTGAAGCAGCTCTCGATGCCCTGCTTTTCGAGACAGACAGCAGCTCTGTCCTACCTCACGCACAGCACCTCGAACCGAATATGTCGTCACAATGGAAGAAAACACACAAATCAATGATGCCTGGGGTGAAGATGAAGCGGAAACCAGCCGGCAATCCTTCCTATGGCGCGGGAGCGAGCAGCGGAGGTAAAGCGAAGGAGCCGCCACCAAAAAAGTAACTTCATACACTTGACTCATCACCACATCTAACCTAATTCTTGCAGGGCAAAATCTACCTCGACGACGAGAACTTCCGTGGCTGGACTACCTCCATCCTCAAACTCGCTACTACCGGCTGCAGCTGCTACACAAACCCTACCCTCATCTACACTAAGCTATACTGCTTCACATTTATTATTACCTGCCGCTCCTCATCCCCCACCTGCTGCCGCCGTGCTTGCGTCCTCCGGTTACCCTTATCTTCCGCATGGTTACCATCCCTCGCAACCTCATACGAGCTCATCTCCTTATATCTATTCTCATCAGACTGGACAATACGCATGGTCGCCGTACTATTATCCTCCTCAAAATGCCTAGAACTACCCATGTCATCGAATCTGTATAGATGCGCCGATTATCTTGTCTCTGTATGTGTGCGATCAGGATGACAGAGTATGATGACTCATGGAATGGCCATCAATGCTCGCGACCCGAGTGCCGAGGCTGCCGAAAATATCTTCCCGATTTGGACCGCACGTGGAGGCGGATTTTTTCCTACTATTTTCGATGGCACAGAGAGGATAACCAATTATTTTCTGGCAAAACATGTGAAAAACATTGAGAACCAATTTACAATGTGCTCCATATTTTCGAGGCTACAGCATGCAAAATGTGGTCAAAATATGTTCTCCATAGCCAACATCATGCAGAAGATATCCAAGTCATGGAGAAATTATTTTGAACATCTTTCGTATATTGAACCAGCAAACATTCAAAAGGCATTGTAAATAGGTTCCCAATGTTTTTTGAATGTTTTGCCGGTAAATAATTAGTTATCCTTCCTGTGTGGGATCGTTGATGTGCCGATCGGTTGGACCGTTTCGTCCGGGAATGTCCGATCGCACGCGTGCTGTGCACAGCCACTTTAATATTATGGAGTGCAACGCGCCCTGAACCAACCCTGAACAGTTAGTGTTTTGTTTTCAGTTAAAGGAAGAATAAAAAAATAAAGTACGAGTTATGCTGTGCGCATCGGCCTCCCCCCAAGTGCCACTGTGCGTATGACTCTTCACTAGCTTCACTGATGGGGCACTGCGATTTGTGATGGCTACGATTTTCAGCGGTGACAAATCTTAAATGACCACTTCACCTCCGCCGCGGCGCCACCGTCCTCGCCCTGCACTGACCCAGCGCCGGAAGGCATACGTTGGCTAGAGCCCACAATGCAGCTCGCGTCAATAAGAGGGCGCGCATAAAAGACTTCTATGATACCCATCTGTCTTGAGCGACCAATGAGCGACTACAATGCCCATCGACCGAGTCTTGATTGTCGGCGGGGGTCTGACTGGCCCCTCCCTCGCCCTAGCCCTCGCTCGCCAAAACATCCCATCGTCCATCTTCGAGCTTTGCCCGACGCGCACCGTCGCCGAGGGCTCCATCTCGCTGGCGCCCAATGCTCTGCGCGCCCTGGACCACGTCGTCGGTGTGTACGACCGCCTCAAGGCTGCAGCCTTCTCATACCGCCGACTCGCAATGCACGCCGATGACGGCTATCTCTTTGGCCACCTTGTCCAACACGACGACGAGTACGATGCGCTGCGCATTCTGCGATCCACCCTGCACAACATCGTGCTCGACGCATGCGAGGAGCAGCCCGGCCTCGTGCAGGTTCGCTACGGCGTGCGTATCACCTCCATCGAGGACCGCGACGACGGCGTCACTCTGCACTTCGAGGACGGGACAACTGCCCGCGGTGCGTTTGTCGACTCTCTACTTTCCATCATGTCTCACCCCGTCCAGGCGACATCCTCATTGGTGCCGACGGCATCCACTCCAAAGTCCGCGAACACGTCCTCGGCGCCTCCGCCCCTACCCCCACCTTCCTCGGCTCCTGCATGCTCACCGGCACCCTCCCCCTCGCATCCATCAACGCCCCCCCCAGACTGGACCTTCCCCGCCGTCCTCTTCACCCCCGTCGGCCTCGTCTCCGTCTGGCCACACAACCCCTCCGGCACCGAAGCCGCGTGGTGCGTCGCCGAGGACCTGCCCCCCAAGGACCGCGCCGCCTGGCGCGCGTACGAGGCATCAGGCGAGGCCGCGCGCGCAGCGAAGCGCAACTACGCGGGCGTGCAGACGCCGGTGATACGCGCGCTGATGGACGGCGTGCACGACGACGCAGTGAAGCTGTGGACGCCGCACTGCATCCCGGAGCTCCCGCGCTGGCACCGGGGGCGCGTGTGCCTCGTCGGCGACGCGGCGCACGCGCTGCCGCCGAACGGGCAGGGGAGCGCGATGGCGTTCGAGGACGCGGCGTACCTCGCGCGCCTGCTTGGGGCGCACCCGCTCGGCGCGCCGCGCGACGTCGTGCGGGTGTTCGCGCAGTTCGAGCGCAATAGGAGGCCGCGCATCGAGCGCGTGCGTGCGCTCGCGCACGGGACGGGCGGCGTGAAGGGCGGGACGGCGGCGGGGTGGAAGTACACGCTGAAGAAGTGGGGGATGGCAGCGTATTTTGCGTGGAATGGGTATGAGCTGCGGGATGAACGGATCTCGGGGTATGATGTTACGACGCAGGAGGTTGGCGTTGGCGTGGCGTAAGGATGCCGGGCGTGTGTGAGGCTTTTTTGTGAGGTGTCGTGTACTTATATTTTAGCAGTATCTGTACGACTTGAGGATTCTACATCCCACTTCCAGTTTGTATCGGTGCGAACGGGTCTGAGTCGGGATAAGGGGGTGTAGAGTAGGTAAGTTCGACTGTGGCTTCAAGAACGGACATATCAAATGCATCAACTCCGCCTCCATTTGTAAATCCCGATGGCCTATTGAAAAAGAATCAACGAAGAGAGAATACGTTCCGATTCCTGCGTGTGATTGACGGTTCAGGACCAAATATAACTTCCTCTCAAGCTCTCTACATTATAAAGGTAAGAATTACTTCAATACACCCAAGTGTGCACCTTATCTATGTCGGGCCCGACTCATTACACAACAATTAATACAATAACGACGCACACTGCTTCAACGTATCCATTCTCAGATAGCTCGCTGACAATCAATCTATTCTCCGACCCGACATTAGCAACACGGCCGAGACCACAGTCGCCTTCAGAAGGCGTTTCTGAAGCGCCCGTGGCGTCAGCTGGAGCGTTATGAGGCTTCCAGCGCCCTGCGATGGCGATAGCGATAGCGATATCCGTGCCAAGGGCTGGGAGGCCTCCGAGTTGGCGAGAGGAAATAGCTGGAAACCATGATAGTATGTAAGAATCCACCACGGCCATGGCGCGACGAAAAGCAAGCGTACCTCGACAAATCCCCCGTTCGGCCGCCAGCTAAATTGCTCTCCACCGGCTATCATCGTCCTGCATCTGCCGGCATGTATTGGGTTAGATGATGGGGCAAGAGGCAAGAGAAGGGAAGGAGGGACTCACGCGCGGTCAGAGGAGAGGTAGAGCCACTGGGACGTGCGCAGCGGCCATCCTAGGTCGTCGAGCGCGAGCGTCGGGTGCGCGCCGGCCCATGTTATCACCGCGACGCGGCGCCGCCCGCTGGCCTCTTCCACCACCGTCGCGGCGTCGTTGCTGGAAATGTGGAAGTGCGTGCGGTTGTCCGGCCCGAGGACGACAGAGTTTAGTATGCTGTCGGAGCGGGGGGAGCCGGAGGGGACGACGGTGTATGTGACGAGGGAGTCGGCGGGCGGGGCGATGGTGATGCGTGTAGGGAGGTGGGACGGGTACGGGAGGGCGCCGTGCAGAGACGGTTGGGTACTCCAGGTCGGCAGGGCCTGCAACTGCGGGCTCAGATGGCCAGTGGACCAGCCTTGAACGAATGGGTTCATCGCTTGTGCGGGGCGGAGGACCGTATTAAGTCGGAGGCAAGAGGGCGCTGAGGAAGAGAGACAAGACGATGTTCATCCAGATACCGGTCTTTTGAAGGGGTGCTGAAGGCTGGACATTCTGGAGAACGTCGGCTTGAAGCCTGGGCGCGGGGCTGTTACCGTCCGGAAAAAAAGAAAATGGGATGATGCACAAGTATAGGTGAGACAGCATACCAAAGAAGGGGCGGGGAGATTCCAAGAAGGTATTCTGATCGCAATACGCACAGGCGATGTAGTATTGGCGAAGAAGCATCCATGACAGGTCAGAGGCAATGCTGAAGAATCGGAATTAGGATTAGGTGGGCTGAGCAGCACGAAAGGCACAGCTTCGGTGGCAAGCTCCGGAGAGGCTAAAAGTAAATCTGCTTTCATCTGACAGGTCGACCAGCTAATAAGTGTTTGAGTAGATAAAAGAGCCCCGGTGACCCCGGCCGCACAGAATCACGGCGGATGCAGAAACCGAGAAGACGGGGGTAAAAGTAGGACGCTTCCAGTGGCGTATCATTGCGGCTGCAGACAGAACGAGCCAAGGCTAGGATGCCTATTGCCGTGTCGGTGGCAGTGTGATTAATTTTGAAGGAGGCATTAGCACTTAGCACTTGGCGATAGTCTGTTGTTCCCAACACCGTTCTGGATCCCTTGGTAACCGATTTTTTTGTACACCGACGTACAGCGGGTGAAGATTGATATCAGTACATTTTGGTTCAAAATGAAAGACAGCAGCCGCCCTCCTGATGTGCCAACTATGAGGCTTTGAGTTCAGTCAAGTTGGCAACTCGTACCTGGAAGATTTGTCCGTCGATAACGTCCCCGTCCTCTATTCCTAGCTAGCAGAAGGAAAAAGGAAAAAGAAACTTAGATCAGAACTGAGTATCGTCAACGGACCTACCTCCTCTGCGGTGGTTTCCTCCCCTCGAATATTGACCCCTTCGAAGTTGAACTTAACCGTTTCTACATACGATGAGTGGGTTTGCCATGTCGTCGCCAAACTTCTATTCACTTCGGTCTACACCTATCTTTTCCTGACCATTTGATCAGTTCACGCCCAAAGACAGTCTGAACTCGAACTCACACAGAACGTATTCAGGACTTTGAAGAGGGGCTTGTTTTTCTTGGTAAGAAAAGTCGTTTCTGTACGCAGTCATTTGATGAGCGCTCAGCATGAAAAGTAGTGGAATGCACACGAATGCCGTTGAACTCGACGGTGATGTGGATCTTGGACACGTCCGGCTTTACATCCTCGCCCAATGCCGTTGACATGGAGGTAAGACAATGACGGCGTGACAGCCAAGTCACGGTGACGCTACGGCACGTGCCACAAACTGAACTTGACTTCTCTCTCCCTCTTACTTTCAAGGTCCCAAAACCCGGCTGCAACTCGTACATCCGATATCAGCGAACGTCCTGGCGGTATGCTGCCGCAGCGACCAACCAGGAACGCAAAAACCTAAGCTAACAAGAACTTAAGTATTGCTTTTCGCAGCTTCCTCGCCCCCTTACATAATTCAATATGCCCCGTCCTAGGCGTCCTTGCGCCGGCCTTACAACCGGACGTCCTTCACGCATAGGGAACGCACAGCGCGCTCATGCGCATCAGTTGCGCATCATGACCCCCATTGACGATCGGACGCCAATCAGCGCGTGAGTTTATCCTATCGGATCTGTCTTCCAAAGTTCCATGTCCTAGAGAAGCGATAGATCGGGTGGCATCTGCTTGACAATGACCGACTTCAAGCTCGGACTTTCTGGGGCCGTTTGACTCTTTCTCGCTAGTTTCTAGCCACTCGTGTTTTCGCACTCTAAGAGACTCTAAGTGACAGGGAGCTTGATTCTTTCATATTTCATATAAGTTTTCTCGCTACTCGGACAGGGAGCTTGACTCTTCCATAGAATTTTCTGAACCCTTCCAGAACGACTAGGGTTCTGGGAGATCGTCTGATGGACAAGGCAAGTTACCGCTTCCTCGTTGCGTCGTTGTAACTCACTACCCAAATAGGACGTACACATGTACCTTCCCCTCTTGGACAAAGCACTTGATTGAGGCCCGCGTCTTTGCTCCTTGAAGCCGGACCCGCGGTCGGGACTCGGGAGCACAACCACCAAACACGCCCGGCTGGTCCGACTGAAGATATTTCGCACGCACGAGTCCAGCTTACACTTGAACTCGCGAGAAAATAACAATCGCACGGGCTGGAGACTGACGGGTTTCGAGACAGTTCTGTAGCCCTTGTTCGGTGTTTCGCCCACCGACTGCGAATCCCGATGCCTCCCGAGCTCCTTTCGTCGAGAAGATATCGATTCGAAGATTCGATGATTGCATCATCGGGCCTAATATCAATGTCCGAACGCTCTCTGGGCCCGCGGCCAAAAAAAAACCTTGAATCCTTTTCGTGAGCTCTGTTTCTGCCCTACATGACGGCCAACTCTACTGTATTCAAACGGCCGCCATTGAACGACGAGTCTCTCCTCATTCCGGCAATCCTGGTCAACCACGCCAAGGATAATCCCGCCCATCCCCTTTTCCGCTACGCCGCCGAATCAGAGGGTACTCTGCGAAGCATCCCTTGGGCGGATGCCGTCTGTGCCTTTCACAGAGTCGCGCAGATTGCGCGCCAGCACGTAGCCGATCATGCGGGGAAACGCCCGGTTGTCGCGATTCTGGGCTCCTTTGGTGAGTTGACTTGTTGTTTTTGCTTTTTTTAAGAGAAGGAATGGACTGGGAAGCCCCGATGATTTAGACCACATTACGTATTTCTCACTCGTCGCTGGGATGCTGCGAGTCGGGTACCCCGTCTTTCCGATTTCGCCGCGAAATTCGAAACTCGCGATTTTGCACCTCCTTCAATCCGTCGACTGTGCTCATGTATTCACGAGCGCCGATAGCGCTACACAGGCGATGGCGGACGAGCTGGTCTCAACAATCGCGGCTCAAGGAGGCGACCTTAAGCGCATCCCAACCCCCACTTTCGAGGACTTGTACAAGACGTCAGGAATCTTGGAGTTTATTCCGTTACCGCAGCCCAAACTGGACGATGTCGCTATCGTGATGCACTCATCTGGCAAGTCTGAGCTGTTGACGAACAGACTCTCCCGTATATGTATTATATGGCTTCTCATCCTCCAACAGGGTCGGTCGCCTTTCCCAAAGTGATCAAAATAACGCACCGCAGTCTGAAGCATGGCGGCCGTTGGCTAGGCCGGTGTCCTCAAGGTTGATTTATAGTAATTCTATTCTAATTGGGGCATATAGATTACGGAGAAGTGGATCTCTGCGGACACGTTTGGTCCGCCCACACCATGCCGACATTCCGTACGTCACTCCCTCGCTGCCCGAAATCGATTTCAATGTATAGTTGCTTAGATTTCTGCGGTGTAATGCAGTTCGTGTGGGCGGTATGTGATAGCCCTGTGGATCTCCTACTCAAACTACTCTAACCGAGGAAGTATGCAGGCGTTCACCGGCATCACACTCGCCGTCTTCCCCCCCGTCTTTCCGCCCGTCGTCCCCACGCCTGCGCGGATTTTCGACGACGCCGTCGCAACCAAAGCGAGTGTACTGTGCTGCGTCCCGTCGTTTTTAGAGGTTGGTTATTTCATTCCATTCCGATACCACGTTCCCGCGCCGTTCTAATCTGATGTTCAACAATACGGGCGTGGGCAAGGGATCCCACCCGGCTTCCTGCGTTGCAGCGGTTCAAGAACGTGGTAAGTAACTCGGCTTTCAATATTAGGTGGAATGAAGCTTTATTCATCGTCAACGCGAAATGGTAGGTGTTTGCGGGAGGGCCGTTACAAGGTTGGATTTGTTGGGTTAGGAATATATATATATGAACTCACGCCGTATTCTCGACAGCGAGCGCCGGGGATTTCTTGGTCCGGAATCGCGTCAATGTTGCTCACCTGTATGGCCTGTAAGCGTCGCTCCGCTGCGTGGCATTAATCTGACTACCATAAACAGGACGGAAACGGGTGGTCTCAATTTGATGATGCCAGGTTCGTTTCAACTGTCCAAGCCCTGCGTTCTCACAATTGCGATGCTCCTCCACAGCGAACGCACCCCAGGAAGGCTGGGGACTGGTTTCATGTAATCCCACTTCCCTTCGTCTGTTCCGCCCTGACCTGTTCGTCCCAGTTATCAACGCACATCGACCCGGTCCTTGTCCCCGTTGTCGACAGCCCGGGCGTATACCGACTCATCGTAAAAGTATGTTTGTTTTCTCACTGCTTTTATGGGTGTACGTAGCTGACCTGAGAAGATATGCGCAACGCACACTCCCGCAGTCTTCAACACCACGGTGGATAGAGTTTCGGCGTTTGACACCAACGACCTTCTCATCCAACATCCACAAAACAGTAAACTTTGGAAAGTATACGGCCGCCAAGGTCAGCTGCGCTTTGTTGTATCATAGAGACTGGCGCTGACTTCGAACGAACGCGCAGATGATCAAATTATGCATTCCAACGGTGAAAAGGTTTGGCGTCTGCGCTTCCGTTATCTCTGCCGTGCTGAATCGCTTGCTCGGCAAGACTAATCCCGGTCCGCTCGGTGAGTCAATGGTCGTCCAAACGATAGGCGGTTTGAGGATGAGGCTTTGTAGAGGCGATTATTCTCAAAAATCCAAAGATCAAGCATGCTCTCATGTTTGGCCGGGGCAAATTCAACGCAGGTATAATACTCTTTCCAACTGAGCCATTCAGTCCGGCGGATACGGAACGAGTCCTTGATTTTCTCGAGGCTATTTGGTGCGTGACTCTTATTTCGCAAAGTGCAACTACCCATGAGCGCAGGCCGGTGGTACAAGAAGCCAACCAACTCGCCCCGTCGCATTCGAGGATATTCAAAGACGTACGAGATTTAGATTTTCCGGTCGCGCAGCGCTTTAGACTAAAGCGAGTTTAGATGATACTTGTGGCCGATCCCTCCAAGGCCGTCGAGCTCACAGCCAAAGGCACACTACGGCGAGAACCAACCCTTCAAATATTCCAAGACGAGATTCGAGAGTTGTACGCTAACGTGGGGAAGTCATCCCGGACACGGATAACTTTCCCGGAAAAGTTTGACGTCCCTTCGAGTCTTCGTTTCGCCAGAAGGGTCGTCACAGAGGTCATGCTTGTGGCGCCCGGAGACGATGAGGATATCTTTCAGCATGGCTGCGACAGGTATTTATCTCCATCCCAATCCACGCGGTCTGATTTCAAAATTTCCTAGTTTGCAAGCGACGTGGATACTTAACACCATCCTTCATGCGCTCAGAGCGTCGAATCTAGTCGAAATTACAACTCTCCCGGACGATTTCGTCTATTCGCATCCAACCATTCGATTAATCGCCGAGTCTTTGACTGCAGTTACGTCGGGGCACGTTTCATTACTGCCGGACCTCTCACGGCGTGCTGCGACGATGGAGGAGACGGTACTAAAATATGCCCGAGAATTTCCGGCACATCGGCCGAGTGCTGAACTACCGGACCAGGAGACCGTCCTCATTACGGGCACGACCGGAGCTCTCGGAAGTCACACACTCGCATTTCTACTCACTCTTCCCGAAATTTCCACTGTATATGCACTCAATCGCCCCGGTGCTAATGTAGTCGAACGCCAGCAGGCGTCTTTCGCCAAACATGGGATCGATGCCGAATTTGTCTCCTCGCCGAAACTGCGGATCCTCGAGAGCGACCTCACAAAACCGGACTTCGGAATCTCCCCAGATGATTTCATGGAGATCAGGAAGCGAGTTACCTGCATTATTCACAATGGTGAGTATTGACACACTCGATGTTATGCTTTGCGATGACGGTAAATAATAGCATGGCAAGTCGATTTCAAGATGTCGCTCGCTTCCATGGAGCCGTGTATCCAAGGAACGCGAAACCTGGTCGGTTTTGCGCTGCAGAGTCCACACTCTCAGCCACCGCGGTTCATTTTCGTCAGTACCGCAGGAGTATTCGGAAGTAAGCATCCACATTCTGCTGTGTGCTGAAAGCCTTACGAATTATTCAGACTCCTACAACGAGCCGACCGCTCCGGAGGCGAGGTTGCCTTATGCGATAGAAGCGGCCGGGCTGGGCTATGCTGAGTCCAAATGGGTGACTGAACAGATACTGGAAGTTGCGGCACAGACGACGGGTTTGAAGCCGGTCATCGTTCGCCCTGGCCAACTTTCTGGGGGTCCCGGCGGTGCATGGAAAACGAGTGAATGGTTTCCGACTCTATTACGGTCGAGCCAATTGCTGGGCCATTTACCTGCAATCCCTGGAGTGAGTTCCTTTGAAATCAACGACGGACGGTGGATCGATAATTCTTCCTAGCTCATTTCGTGGGTGCCCATTCACCATGCGGGGCAGATTCTTGGCGAAATGAGGTTGAGTGAGAAGCGCTACTTGCATCTAACTCATCCCCAGCCTGTTCCGCTTGTGGATGTTCTCGTGACCGTAGCTCGGGATCTCGACCTTCCGCTGGTACCGTATTCCGACTGGCTCAAGTCACTCGAGATGGTCGGGGCCGAGGGATCGGAAAATCCGGGGACTGCCTTGCTCGACTTCTTCCGCGCGAATCGAGAGGTGTCTGCGGCGGGTGAAGCATTTTTCCCGGCACCATTTTCCAATGCGAACGCTCGGGAGGTGTCGGGTTTGATGTCATCCCTCGAAGCATTGGGGGATGAGGACGTGAAGCAGTGGGTAGCTTACTTACGCAAAGTACGGTTTATCTCGCAATGAGCATACAACACAAATCGCGCGCTTCCACCTGTACGTGAATCACAGCATAGTCTCCGCTTGTCAGTTCATGTTGGGGCGGCTCTCATGAACTGAACATGACGACGGTGAGAACATTGAAGTGGCTATTCAATGGCAAGCTTGCATGAAGTTTTCGAGCCTGGATTCAAGACAAGCTCTGTCCGACTGGCGTCGGATATGAGAATGCTTGGCATCAGCGCCACTGTTCCTTCTGCGCACAATCATGTGCCCGATTTGCCGCGCATCAGCGGTAGATCGGCACATTCGGCATCACGTCTAAGCTGCCGCCGATTCTTCCTGTTCAATCTCAAGGGGGCGGATTCGGGGCATCGTCAACGTCACGTTGGCCAAGTAGCTGCAGGCTTTGAATATTAAGTCAGGCAAGAAAGCATTGATCGCAACCAAAGAGCGAAAAATTAACATCGTGGTAACAGGTCATCCTACTTGCGGTATGCCCACTTGTCCTCTTCCGAACCCCCATCATAACCATCCTCGACACTGCTTGTGACACTCGAAAATGCCGCCTGAGAAAAATCGATCGAAGTCCTCGCCGCGGCTACGTCGCGAAATCGGCCCCAGTTGATCCACCACTCATCCGCATCATCCATCGCATCGTATCCAAATCTTTGGAGGCGTTTAGCGCGTCCAATAGCGAAGCAGTTCGAGACGACTCACACCATCTTGAACTCCTCCAGCATTTGTGAGAAATTGCCTTCCATCGCATTCTTACCCGCCGCATGGTTCGCGCGCATGCCCGCATCACGTTGGTCGTGCTTTTCGCCCGCAGGCATCGTCGTAGCCTGTATGTATTCCATGTCTATCTCTCGGATGCGAGAGCAACGCGCTTCTCTGAGGAAAGCGAAACTCGCATGTTAGAAAGGACTAAAGATTGCGGGATCGTACATATGTACCTGTGTTCTTGGAAGGCGTACAAGAATTCCGATATGCGGTCGGGGTCGTTGGTGTGCGAAAATATCTTTCCAATAAACGCTGCGTCTTCGAGAGCAATGGAGTAAGGATGGAATCCCCCAGGCTTTTCGACAGGTTGAATATGGCATAACTTCGCTGAGAGACGAAATACTCACTGGACACGGATGTGCTGCTTCGCCGAGAACTAAGACCCTGCCGCTCTCGGAGACCCAAGATTCCAGTGGATACGGATTTTTCAACTGGACACAGATCGCCGGTCCTGCGAGAGCCGCTAGTTTCCGGAGACTGTGAACGTATGGGCATCATATCCAAGCGAGGGAAGCACCAACTGACCGTTCATCGCATTTACCAAGGACGTCCATTAGCTTCTTCTCCGGCTCTTCCGACCAACTACCGTCCTGAGTGCTGTCTGGCGTGTATAGCCAGAGACCGAGATCGTTTTCACCTCCCTGAAAACACGAGTAAGCCTTATGTCCGTAGTGACAACAACACCACCCACCACCGGGAAAATCCATGCACCTGTTAAGGGCAAAGGTCAGCATATTCGGCGAAGCGTAAGGGGTGCTCGATCGCCAACTCACCTCGGTTTGAACCACACCATACTGAAGACTACAGGGAGCATATCAGAGAACGTGAAAGAAACAATAATTCATGGCCTGACCCCAATGTCGTCATAGAACCATTTCTCAAGGCCATTCTGGACGATGAGCGACCTCTGGATGGTCGCGCTGGTGGCGTCTCAAAATTCAATTTTCACCGCACGAATTAATCGCCGACGTACATATATACTGCCATGCCCGTAGGCTCGTCGTTCTCGAACGAGGCGTCTTCCTCCTCCATCAAAGTCTGGCGCACAATCCCGCGCGCCCCATCGGCGCCAATAATGGCGTCGCCTGTATGAGTCTCGCCAGACCGCAAGGTCACTGTGCGGGCATCGCAGTCTATACTTGCGACCTCCGCCTCGAAGACCACGGATACTTGCGAAAGACCGTCTACGGGCTTCGTTGCCTCATCGTAGAGAATACGGATGAGGTCTTGGTGCTAAATGAGTGTTTGAGAGGAACCGAAGAGCACGTCGCTTGAAAACACTTACCCTGAACTGCATGTAACCGCCCCTTGCCTCAAATAACAACTCTTCGTTCCAACGATTTTCCCCTGTGCTCATTGATCAGCCCTCGAATCTCAACGGTGAGTGTGACCGACCAAGGAAATCAGGTTCCGGCCGTTCGCCGGCATGGTCTAGTCCCGCGTCACTTCAGTCCAAGCTAAACATGGCAAACAAAGAGAACCCACATTTCAAAAACGAGAAGCCTGGCATACCCGCAGCTTTGCCTCTCGTCGCGGGCTCGAGCCCCCAGTCCAGGAGTATCTTGCTGCCGTTGGGACATATCCTGAAAGTCTGAGTGAGAATAATTTGAATTGCAGGGAGCTCGACGTACCGAGCGCATCCATTTAGTACCTGCGACATCCGCAGAGTCAGCGCGTGAGACTCGAGGACTATCGATGCCAATCGCTTACTGCGCCTGCTCCGCCCAGTTGCCCTTTCTCCAAGACTATCACGTTGTGCCCAGACTTCCTCAGTGAAATAGCTGATGCTAGGCCTGGCGGAATCTGGTAAGTTGCGGACGTGATAAAAAATGGTGGCGTGGAGAACTCCAAAAACTATACTATACCTGATACGGATGCTCCCACAATGATCTGTTGTGCGTCGTCAGTGTGAAATTTGGATTGAATTCCGTCGGAAGTGCGCACAAAATTGAGCCCAGGCGCTGAGTCGGGCATTGTTGTTCTCTAAGTTTTGACGGAGCAGAGAGAAGTGAGGAGACTCGGGAGAGTCGCTTCTGCCATCTTGCACAGGGTGATGAAGGGTGATACGGCGGAAGAAGTTTAGGTTCGTCGCATTGGTTTCACTGGCCTCGCAGCAGCAAGGAGATATCAGACGAGCTCCAGATGGCTGCAAATCAGTGTGATCCTTCCTTGCTGCTCGATCGATATTTCTGATCCCAGCGCAAGCACTTACTTGCAACGTAGAGATCCTGTACGTCGGAGGTGTTCAGTCAACCAACACAACGACTGCAAAATAAGTGTTAGCTTTGAACACAAAAAAATATCGCGCTGAGCCCCTAAGCCCGAAAAAGTTCGCGGTAGAACTGTCGCGGAATGTTGATTACGTTATTTACATCTATACGCGACGATCGGAGATCTGGGGTACTCGCCTCCGAAACCAACATCGACGGAACCAGGGATAGGATGCGCCCCTGGACTCATTCTCCGGATAAAGACCCCTCACGAACTCGTAGACTCCGCTCAGACACAAGTACGGCCGTTCGGCGTTGTGGATTGACAGCATCAATTAATATTGCGAATGTGACACTGACAGCGTCCGATCGCGAGACCAGGTTCATCAATCGATCCCGATCCCGAACCTAACCATACGTGCTGTTCTTCGATTACGTTAGTCAGGCCCATTCGCATTGATCGGATTTCGAGCACGACCAAGGAGAGCTCGTCATCGACCCGGCGATACGCGCCCGTGCCTGGAATTGTTCTAATTTCGATGAAGACCCTCCCCGAAATTGCCAACTCGATTCGTCCGTACATGGCGGGTGCCCGTATGAGTGCGCCCGTTGTGGGTTGACGGCATTAGTATTTTCGGCGTCTCACAGGCTCAAAAACGCAAGATCAATCACGAACCTCGCCCAAGACTTATCAAAAGCCATCTGTTGCCGCGGCTCGAGCCAGATTCAGCTGCTTGAGGTAGGTAGGTAGGTATATTCCGGCGCGGTCCCTATCAGTGAATATAGAAGATTCGTAGACTTGGCCAACGTGCATAGTCCCCTTTTGCGCTCTCGATATTAATTTTTCCAGGTGGTGATCGATTGTTCTGAATCTGATCTGAACCTTCTTCGGCAGGCTACGCGTTATTCGGGTGTAATAGGCGCACAGAGCAATTTGGCGAGGATGCGCTCGTGGATGAATGTATCCGCGAGCGGGTCCGCAAGTATCGCCGGGGTATAGATCGCTGGCCTTCGAAGCCCTGGTGTGAAAACACGTGCGGCCGCCAAGTGTAAGTAATATGTTGCGCAGGATTAGTATTTCGGACGACTAGCCCGGGTCGCGAGTCGGGCTCAGGCTTGAAGCTCGACCTAATATAGCATTACGACATACCTGGTTGAGGCAGGGCCGGCGGTTTGCGTCAAATTGCGGGACGAATTCGTTGGGCGCCGGGCCGCCGCACGACTCCCTCAAGGAGCAAGGAAGGACGCGGGTTTACCATCAGCTACTCCGATCCGTCCCAGAGGGGAGGCTAACATGTGTCCTGTCGACTCGTCGGTTAATTAGTGCCGCTCGGAAAGCGATCACCTGGTAGTGAGGAAGAAATGGCATCCTGCAGTACTCCCGCAGTGCGCCAGAGAATCTGAGGTAAAGCAGTCGGGGATTAAGTAACACTCGCCCAAAAGGCCTTCCCCCAGACAGTGATAAAGAGGCAGTTCGAAAGAGCTCCAACGAGAGGTCTGCCAGGGAGATGCCATAAATCAGGGTCCTGCGAAGCAGCGAATACATCGTTGGGTCCGTCGTCCCGGCGATCAGCCTACCGCTCGTTCGCTTCCCGGCCTTCCGGGTGATACACTCTCCAGATCTGGCATCGATAGGCATCGGCTATACATTTGAGGCGTCTAGTCAATCTATCCTATCCTATCCAGGAAACACAGAAGCGCGCCCGCCGCCCGCTGACCCATTCATTCATCAATCAGGTTGAGCGTCGTGTGGTGTTAGAGAAAGATAAACAAAAAGGTGTGCGCTCATTGCAGCTCTGGCCCACGACAAACGATATGGAAGACAAGGGAATTGCCATTGTAAGCCGTTGAGTTCAGGGAATCAGTGTCCAGCTGACCAAAGCAGATTGGAATTGCGGCACAATTGCCCTCGGGGGTCCTTGGCGGCGGAGGACTTGGACTACGCTTCATTCTGGGATTTTCTCGCGAAAGGACAGACAGCAGACGAGCCACTGGAGAGGGCTGTGCCAGAGCTGCTCCAGTACGTGCAAGCCCAATCTTGTGTCAGTTAAATTTCTAAAGAACATTCGTTAGGGGTAAATCACCGGTAAAGCTTCCCGCGCGGGGCGCGTTTCTCAAGAATGCTACTGCATTCGACAATATCGCGTTCGGGATCAGCGCGAGAGATGCGCGCGTCATGCCCTACAGCGCGCGCCGCCTGCTCGACTTGTCGTTCCAAGCGCTTTTAGATTCTGGGATCGAGTCGCGCGGTCGGAAGATTGGATGTTTCATGAGCGGAAATAGGGTTCTCCAAGGGCAGGTGAATTGTTGTTAATGCTGTTTCAACCGTCCTCTAATTTCGAGTTGCCCAGAATGCAATTGACGCTGATGGAAGCTTTGCCTGGATGCAATATTCGCTCGCAAATCGGATATCGTATACGCTTGACCTCACCGGACCATCGGTTTCTCTCGACACCGCGTGCAGCTCATCTCTGACCGCCCTTCATCTCGCTATTGCGTCAATCGAGAGAGGAGATTGTACCGCCGCGCTTGTGGGAGCCGCCCAGATAAACCGAGAGTAAGCCAGTGCATGGAAGAATTCTCGATCTGACCTTTATCCAGCCCCTTCGAATGGACAACCTATGTTCAAGGCGGAGTGTTGTCGGAGGATGGAGTGACGAAGCCGTTTGATGATTCGGCCGACGGGTGAGTTTTGTTCGGTGGTTTCGGATCTGATCCGACTTCGCGTTTCAGCTTCGGTCGTGGTGAAGGCGGCGTTGTCGTCGTCCTCAAGCGTCTCAAGGACGCCATCCGCGACAACGACCATGTGTATTCTGTTGTAAGTCCGGCTCTTCTCACCAAGCACATCTCTCATGTCTTTCCCCCAGGTCGCGGGGTCCGCAATCAATGCCACCGGATCGAGCATGCCCCTCAACGTCCCCGGTGCCGCCGCACAACAGGAATGCATCAAGGAGGCGTATTTAAGAGCTGGTCTGAGTGTTGGGGACGCGGATTATGTCGAACTACATGCCACAGGTTCTGACCAATTTATTCCCTGGCTTCGGTGAATTCTAACGATTCGCCAGGGACAGCCGTAGGCGATCCTATTGAGACCAATGCGGCCGGCGCTCTCTTTTCCAAGGATTTTCCGACCGCGTTTGGAACCGTCAAGGGCAATATTGGGTATGTCGTCTTCGTTACGGTCTTGGTGGGTACAAGTAACATTATACTTGCAAGTCACCTCGAAGTCGCCGCTTTTCTGGCTTCCCTCGTCAAGACATGCTTAATTTTCGAGCATGGAACGATTCCGCCGACCGCGAATTTCCGGAATCCGTCCCGAAATATCGCGTGGGAGGCATCCCGTATCGTTGTACCCGCCGAATCTACTCCGCTGGGCTGCCGAGCCTCTTCTGGACGGTCGACCATCTCCTTATCCAGCTCTGGCCTTGGCGGTGCGACGGGCCACGTTGTTCTTCAGGCACCTCCCCCTCCTCGTCCAACGATTACACAGTGCTCGTCGACTCCAGTTTTATTCCTCGTTGGCGGTATATCTTCGGCCACGGTCAACGCAATCTCCCAAGTCGCATCGCAGCTGGAAACTCAGGACTTGCATGGCCTTGCGGTTACTCTGTCTCGGCGAGCTCGACAGCTTCCTTGGCGGACCTACTTCACCGTTCCTCTTTCTCCGCGCACATCCATCCCCTCTCCAGTTCTCGTTCCCAATCGGCCGGCTCCCCTCGCTTTTGTATTTAGTGGCCAAGGTCCGCAGAACCTCGACATGGGCCGCCAGCTCTTCGCCGAATTCACTGTTTTCCGAAACACCATCCTCAGACTGGACGCCGTGTATCAGCGCGTCAAGGGTGTTTCGCTGATCGAGTCGACCGGGCTCTTCTCCCCTCCGTCTTCCCCTCCTACGATCATACTCCCCGACTTCGGGTGGCCGGTCACCATCACTTGCAGCTCGATTGCGATGGTGCAGATGGCCCTATTCGATCTCCTGCAATCCCTCGGCGTCGTGCCAGATATGCTGTTGGGGCACTCGGCGGGGGAGACGGCCGTACTTTACGCCTCCGGAGCCGGTCCGAAGGAGATGGCTATGGAGATCGCAATTGCGCGGGGAGACGCTATGACGTGTACAGAGAGTCGAGATGTCGGGATGGCGATGTTGGCATGCAGCGCGGAGCATGCAACCGAGCTCATCACACAATGCGTCAATGGCGCGGACTCCGGCGTCGTGGAGCTCTCGTGCTTCAACACCCCGGAATCTATCGCGGTGTCCGGAACGGCTGCGACGCTCGACAAGCTTGTCGATTTGTGCAAGGGGGAGGGCATTTTCGCGCAGCGCATTCGCACCATGGTCCCGGGGCATTCGTCGTTCATGGACCCCATCGAGGCCGACTACCGAGCCAAGATGGACGAGATTTTCGTTCGCTATCCAGGATCGCACGCCCCCCGCATCCCAGTCTTTTCTACCTGCAGAGAAGAGCAGCTCGTAGCGACCTTCACCTCCAGCTACTTCTGGGACAACTGCAGGAACCCCGTCCGTTTCACCGACGCGGTTTCTGCCGTTCTGGGATCGTCCCCAATTTTCATGGAGATGTCCTGCCATCCCGTCCTGTCGTCGTCAATTTTGCAGCACGGGGTCGCAGACTCTCGCGTGCTCTGTCCTATGCGCCGGATCTCGACCAAGAAGTCTCCTGCCATCTCCTCAACCGAAACGGCGGTTTTCTTGGACACTCTCGGTCGTCTCTCGCTCCTCGGAACCAACTCCGTAGATCTCAGTGGCTTATACGGGTTCTCCGCCGTGACGTCGAAGCTCATAGACCATCCTCTCACTGCACGCGTCATTCCCCCTCCGAAATCGGCTTCCTCTCCGCATCTCCTCCATTCCGCATCAACCCATGGCGGCCCTCTTTCATCGTCAAACCTCAAGATCAACAAGCTCAGCCATCCGGACCTGGCGGAACATGTCATTAACGGTGGGCCGGCTGATTGCGCATATACACCCAATCAACTAACTTCGCCTTTCAGGAGAACCCATCCTTCCCGCCACTGGCTTCATCGAAATGGTGCGCCCATCGTGCAGGGAGAGACGACTATTGACGTCTGTATAGCTTCTGGAGGCCAATGCCAACTTCCTTTGGGACATTGAATTCATGTCCATCCTATCCCTGGGATCGAGTTCGCCCCTCGATATGGGGCTTCGACAAATGGACTCTGAGTGGTCTGTTGCGACCACCCTGGTATGCTAAATTTTCCATATATGGCGAAGTGACCTCACGACGAACTCTTTGGATAGGCTTCCGGCGAGCGAGAGCATGCGCGTGGGTTCATGGATAAATGTATTCCAAACAAGCCGCCGCCGGCCCTAACCTTCGTCGATTTATGGAAGCGGTTGCCTGCGCTAGACTTCACAGGTACGTCGTAGTTGCGCGGATTGATTATCCGCGAACTTCAACGATTAATCCGTTACCGTTACCATAGGCTTCTATACGTCTCTTGAGCCGCTCGCAGCTTACGGCACGCGTTTCCAACGCGTCGTGAGATGCCACGGTGGCCCCTCGGAGGCGCTCGCGGAGATTCGAGGTCCCACCCCAGACGAATTGTGCGTCGACTGCAGTCATCAATAATTATTTCCCACCGCTACTCTATTCTGACATGCCCACAATACTGTAGAGCGCAGGGATACCTTCTCCACCCGATTATCATGGACGCATGTCTGCATGTCATGCTCCACACCGGTATCTCCAAGCAACATTCGAAGGATGTGATGTATCTCCCGTCGCGACTCGAGCACTTGATCTTTTATCGCCGTACATACGGCGCGGGGAATTGGTTCTCGCACCTCCGTCTTCGTCAGTGGACTCCAGGTAATCTTATTTACCCCCTCGTTCGTGGCCGTCTCTCTGATTACTCTCAGATTGCCGGTACTACGATATTACAATTACAGACTCGAGCGGGGTCGCACTAGCGGAACTGCGTAATTTGATGGTCAAGAAATTCACTTCGGCTCAACCGGCATCTGTGCAGCGGAGATTCGACTCAATCTTCCAATCATTGGCGGTTAATGTCGATATCCCTCCTCTGGGTGCCTCTTTCCCGGAGCGCGCAAACAAGGCGCAGATACAGCTCTTGTACAACACTTTGGATGCGCTCGCAGTCGAGATGATATCCAAGTCTTTGCGGAAGGATATCGTTCTGGGCGAAGATGTATGTACTCGCTTTTTTGGGTGAACTCCGCACTGATTTCATTTTCTCACTAGGAGTCGCGCCGCCGATATCTTGGTTTTGCGCGACGTGCGCTTGGAAACCGACGAGATGTCTCAGTAACTCAAGAAGAGTTAGAGGTTTTGCGGGAAACTTGGCCGCATCATTTTGAAATTACGACTCGAATCGCACCGGTGCACGAATCTGTCTTCAACACACCCAAGGTACGTAGCGCCTTCGTAGACTGTCTTCTGCGGATTATTCAAAATACCTCACAGCACGCCGTCGATGCATTGTATTCAGATGGCCTCATGGCCAAATTTTACTCGAAAAGTAATCAAACGAGTGATGTCTGTATCGGGGCCACCCGGGCGTTTTCGGGTGTACTTGACGCGCTTCAGAAAAGCGGGAAAAGATCCATCAGGATTTTAGAAGTTGGCGCTGGTTCGTCGTTGCTGAATGAATATTGGCCTGAATGCTCATCGACTTTTGCAGGGACCGGGCTTTTGACGTACCATCTCATAGACGAACTGAAACAGAACCACCCTGATCTCTTGGTCGAGTATACCGTAACGGACATCTCGTACGCCGTGCGTTTCGCTTTGTTCATGAAATATCGGTGTTGTCTGATCGTCATTTGTCCAGCTCGTGGCCAATCTCGCGCGGAACATATCATATGGATCCGTCATCCCCAAAGCTTATGATGTTGGCAAGGATCCCGCGCCTCAGGGCATCCACACCGAAACCTACGACGTCGTCGTCTCCCTTCATGTCCTTCACACCGCCCCTAACCTACGGGCATGTCTTACCTCGCTCCACGATCTGCTTGTACCCGGAGGCTGTCTGCTCACCGTCGAGCTCGATGGAACTAGCTGGACCGAGAATCCGGGAAGCGTATGGTTCGACTGCATCTTCGGCTCTTTTCCAGAGTGGTTTGGCTACGCGGATGGCCGGGATCACTGCTCCATAACGCCGGCTTCCTGGAAGCAGCACCTCGAGGCGACGAACTTTGTCAACGTCCAAACCTGTGTGGAGGATGGTGACCACGGGCGCGATTTCTTCTTCGTGGCCCAGAAATCCAGCTCGTGGGATCACCATGCTCTCGATCCGCCCGCGCTTTCTCCTCATTCGTACGTGTACGAGTATGGGAAGGAGATTGAGCTTCAAAGGCAGCTTGCCGTCCACGACCCGGCATCATCGACTACGATTTACATTTCGACATTAAAGGGCCGGAATGGGGACGCCGCGGTGGGTTTGTGTACAGCTCTGCGGAAGGAAGTTCCGCTGTGGGACATCCGTCTTGCTATCTTCGAGTCTTCGGCGCACATGGCGAATCCCACCCCTCTGATTTCGCAGCACGTCGGCATATTTGATAGCGGCGAGAATGTTGTGCTCTTCGATCGGCACGGCGCTGCCCACGTTTCGCGTGTCGTTCTCTCCGCTCCACCTCCCATTCTTACTTGTTCTTCCGACACAAACCCAGAGACGATGGATGATGATCCCGACTACGTCACCATTCGAGTAAAGCATTGGGCGGGGATGTCTGTGACATATGATGCATTCGTCGGCGAGATCGCTTCGAGCCGTTCGGGGGACTGGGGCGGTATTTTCGTTGGTGGTATAACGGAGCCATCCTCGGGCGAGACACTCCACGTTCGCGTGGACAGGGTTGTTTCTGTGCCGTCGAATTCGGGCCTTGAGTTCGCCAGGGAAATTGCGGCCACTATCCTGACATCTTTCATTCATCCCCCTTCAAGCCGGGTTCGCCTAGCAGTCGCTCTCGAAAACCGTGGCTTAACCAACATACTGGAACAGCGCGCTTCGAATACGTCACAAATCCAGGTAGTGCCCGCGGACTTCCGAGACGCACAGACGTCCCAACGTCTCGATATTCTGTTCACCGATTCCCAAGTCTACGCACAGCATCGCCATCTGCGTCGCTGGATCCCTCGGTCTGGCAGTGTGATTCTGTGGGACGAACTCTTGGAAGAAGAGCTTCGTCAGGATCCCTCGTATATCCAACGTACCCTAGCTAACCTACCCGAGATTCGGGTACACCGCTTCGCAAGCGTCCATGAAGCCACACCGCCCGTTTCGCCATCCCCGCGCCCCCGCGCTGCTGCTCCTCCGTTCCGCGACGACCGAGTATACATTCTTCTCGGTGGAATTGGCGGTCTCGGAGTGGATCTTGCGGTGTGGATGTATCAGGTATGTGTAACCGGGCACGGAGAGATTATCCTATTCTAAACATATTCTAGCACGGAGCGGGACATCTGGTACTCACGTCGCGCAGAGGGCTAGCGTCTCTGGATCCCGTCGCAGATGCCCTGACGCTCGCCAAACTTGCGTATTTGACCAGCCAGGACGACCTGACTCTTCGGATGGAAGCGTGCGACGCCACCGATGTCGACCAAACACATTCCCTCCTTCAGAACCTGCCTGTCCCCCTCGCCGGTTGCTTCCACATGACATTAGTCCTGTCTGACGAGGCGTTCTTCAAGCAGAGCACCGAGTCGTTCAAATCTGTCTACGACTCGAAACTCGCAGCCTTCGACGCATTTTCAACGCACGTTGATATTGGGTCGCTAGATTTCTTTGTTGCTCTATCATCCATCAGCGGCCTCGTTGGATTGAGGGGCCAGTCCAACTACGCAAGGTCTGTTGTCCGTTTGACACGAGGTGACCAGGGAACTCATACTTCGTAGCGCTTGCACTGCTTTAGATGGCGTTCTGGCCAACTACCCCAACGCGTTTTCGTTGATAACTCCCGGAATTTCAGACGCTGGATATTTGGTTCGTCCGCACATCGAACTGAGGAGGGTCTTCTGACGGTAGCTGTAGGATCGCGCGAGCTTGGGGAAGAACTGGCTTGCCAGCATGTCGGCGGAAGGTACGCAATACGGCCTTGATCTGTATCTCGACTTATCATTTCGTAGCGCTTTGGGCATGTTTGGAAGATGGACTGCGAAAACTGCACGATGCGCCGTTTAACCAGTACATCCCGGACTTGGATTGGAACTCTCTCGATGGAAACTTAGGTCTTCCCAACGCCTGCCGCCACCTCTTTTCGCCGAATCGGCAACGCCAGTCCTCAGCGAAACCGCAACGCAGAGAAGGGGAGATACTCAATCGGGTACTGAGCCTCCTCGAGGTCCCGGTGGAGGATTTCGACCGCAACCAGCCTTTGACTGTCTACGGCCTCGATTCTATCAGCGCGGCGAAGCTGTCTTCGATTCTTCGCCCGTACGGGTCGTTCTCGCAGATGCAGCTTCTGGGCGGTGTTCCATGGTCGCAGATCGAAGACGAGATCCAGTCCGCCGCGCTGGGCAGCCAGAGCGATGCCTCGCTTCCTGGAGACGAGGGGTCAGCCATGGCTATCGTTCTCGACGTTCTCGGAGTCACGCTGGAAGACTTTTCGCCGGACATTCCCCTCAGCTCGTACGGCTTGGATTCTTTGGGGCATCGCGGTTGGCCACTGCGTTACGGCCGTTCATGACTGTCACTCAGATGCAGTTAATGGGCCAGACGACCTGGGCCGAGCTATCTCTTCACAGCGCAGCTCCGGGCGCCACGCTACGCGACACGCCAGAAGACCCCCTGGTCGAAATCTGCGGTGGATCCGGCGTCCCTCTCATCATCCTGCCTGGCGGCAACGGCTCCATGGCGCTCTTCTTTGCTCTCCGGCCTCATTTCCGCAGTGGCCCCCTTTGGGCGCTCCAAATCACCGACGCGACCCCGCTCGAGAGCTTAGACGGCCTCGTTGCGTTCTGGAAAGACCAGATATGCGCCAAGCGTCCCCGCGGGCCGTATCGCATTGCCGCGTACTCCGCATCCACGCTTGCGGGCATTGCGCTGACGAAGCTACTGGAGGACGCCGGGGAGGAAGTGCTGCAGCTCGCGTTCATCGACCACTGCCCGGCACTATGGACGCGCGTGGAGGCGGAGGCGCTGCTGCGCGAGAGGACGGTGGACGAGTTCCGCGCGATGTCGGACGAATCGGTCCTGGACATGCTGCGGAACGATCCCTCCACCGGCGCGCGCGCGGTGACGAATTACGAGGCGGCGCTGCAGGGCGCGCCGGACGCTCCGGCGGGGGCACGCAGGGAGGTCGACATCACGCGGGTTGTGATGGGGCTCATATTCGAGTTCTTGCAGCAATTCTATCCAACGAAGTCCGTGCCGGCGCAGCTTTCTGCGAACACAGTCGCGGACACGGCGGGGGCCAATTCTAAATCGTATCGCGCGTTCCTCGATACGTTCGAGGCGTGGTTGGCCTCCGTGCGGGCGCCGCTCATCGTGATGGTTGCGGAACACGGGATCGTGCACTCTGCCCCAGGAGGAGCGACGCCTGATCTTGAAGCGAGTGGGTTTCCACAGGAGGTGGACGTGCATCGGATTAGTGGGGTGGGACATTACGGGTTGTTTGCGGATGAGCGCGTGGCAAAGATAATCGGCGGTTGAATTCGTTTCATTGCATAAATGGTATTTATTTTTGTTGTATGTTGTGATATGGTTGGGCAGTTGTATAATGTTGTTTAATAATGGTCATTTGATATATGTATCATAACGTTGACGCCAACGCCAAGCGCTTCTGGTTTGCCTGTAAGGTAAAGGGAATTGTCCCTGGTACTAGACGGCAGAGCAGTGCCAGTGGGTGATAAGCTTTCCAGAATTTTGGCTTCTTCGTAGCATAGCAGTCGAGGATTCAAATACGGGGAACTGATTTCCAAGTTCGAAGAATGTGCAACACAACGACTTATATACATATAAACCTGACAGCAAGGGTATTGGCATTCCGGTTCGCAAGTTGAAGATGAATGATGAAGGTGGAAAGCAAACCATCATTGATTTCGAGGCGTCGTTCGACACGTGTTTCTTGTGAGATAGAGCTATGTCGTAGCATTGTATCGGGTCTGTAGTCATCTAAGCAAACTTTCAGAAAAGAAATACAGCCTTGAATACAGCGTCAAAAGAATAAAATGTCACGATGCGGCCGACAAGCCGAATTTGATCGGTGATCCCATCAGTCTCACGTTTTTCGCTGCGCCCGTCCCTCCGCCACAACCTGGCGGCGGCCAGTGACGATCCAGATTTCTGAGAGCGCCTTGGTGCTCCACTTTCGACCTTCTCCTTCGTCTCTCCCAACAAGGGCAGTGTCCACCGCTGAGACTCCTATCTATCGTGGGCGCCGCTGCCGCACAGCAACAAGGTTCTTGCTCTCGTAGTCTTGTCCGTTTCATAACGACTGTTTCACGTTTCCACTCCTCACATTACCTCCGTCTCGGCCCCGCGGCTCTGAGTCTAACCGTACTCTGATCGCCCATGACTCGCCTGAATTGCCTTGGACTGGGAGCAGACCATCTCCTCCGCTGATCATGAGGATCATTCTCATCCTGTCTCCACACGCTCACCTTGTACTTTCCAGAGCTCCTAGGCTTTCTAGTACCGATACAGCCACCTTCTTCTTCTCTTCCTGAAATTTCCTTATTTGGCCACTCCTTTGTCAAGTCCGTTCATCTTGCAGCGCCCACGGTCTCTTCAGCTCTAGCCGGACTCCTCGCTACTCGGCATGAGCTCTCCCTTGTGTCCGAATTGGATGCTCAGTTGTTCTTTCTGGTCACACCGGCGAGGAATGGAACACAACGCAACGCCCCTTAGCGAGGTGACCTTTGTTCTCGCCCGCTCTAATATACAGATATTTCCGGCCCACTTGCCCGAGCCGCACCCTTCCCACCACTGTATCCAACACCCCGTCCGCTGTCTGCCTCAACGTAGGGTAGCCCAGCGCACCTCGCAAGATAATAAGAATAAAATAAATAAATGCTGCCCATCCTCCCCGTCCTCTCGTTTCTCTGTGCCGGTCTCCTCGCTGTATTTTTAATTATCCTCCTTCGCCGACCCACACTCAACACCTCAAACATCTCCATCGTACTGTGGCTCCTCCTCGGAAACGTCGTACACGCTGTCAACGCGCTCGTCTGGTCGTCTAACGTCGATACGACCCGAATTCTGGTTTGGTGTGACATCGGTACGTGCGCCGCCACCTCAAATTGAGCTTATGCTTAATATTTGTCTCGAACAGTAACGAAGCTGCTCGTCGGCGCCACCGCCGCGCTCCCAGGTGTCTGCCTCTGCTCTGCACGCTACCTCGAGCTCCTCTCCTCTCACCGCAAAATATACCCCAACACATACTCGAAACGACTCCACACGCTCATAGATGTCGCGCTGTGTTACGTCCTGCCGCTCCTTTATATGACTCTCCGTGAGTGACCCTTCTTCCCTCTGTCATTATTTTGTCCTTTCGTTCGGCGTTAATCGGGTTCCGCAGATTTCGCTGTCCAGGATCACCGGTTTGACCTGGTGCAGGACTTGGGCTGCTCGGCGTCCATCCACAGATCCACGCCCGCTATACTCATAATGACAATCCCCCCGCTGATTCTCTGTAGCATATCTTTGGTTCTCTGCTGTACGTTCTTCCTAAATTCCATTTGGTTCATATCAAGTTGAACTTGTTGAACTGATGATCTGACGTTAGTGTTATCCGTCTGGAACTGCGCCCGCCTCTCCTCCTCCCGCTTCATATCCCACCTTTCCGCCCGGTCCGCCCTCTCGCCCCCGCTCTTCGTCCGTCGCCTCGCCAAGTCCATCCTCCTCACCACAGCCGTCTTCATCGTTACGCTCCTCCCGCTCCTCAGTCCGCGAACCCAGCGCTGGGCCACGTTCCACGCCAATTTTGCGCTGATTTACATTGTGCGCAACCCGGACGAGGTGCGCGGCGCGCAGACGGTGTGGTGGGCCATTCCGGTTGTTTCGATCGTGTATTTGGTGCTTTCGCTCGGCTTGGGCGCATGCGACGAGGGCGTGGACGCACTCAGCTGGGTCCGGCGCCGCTTTCCGAGCACAGGCCCGCCCCAGCGCCCCGTGCGCCCGGAGTTGAGTCGGTTGACGTTGTAAGTTGGTTCGATACTTTTCTTCAACATCGAATATTAATTCGCTCAACTGGATGTGCGTCAGCAGCCAACACGCGATGGTGTCCAAGTCCTCTTTGCTTGTCGAGACGCCGAGCCTCGCGACACCACAGCCCGTGCAGCTGCGCTCGGGCTGGGACGACATGCTCGACGTCAAGCAGAACAGCCGCCGCAACGGATTCATTCCGACGCCGAATCGCAAATCCGTGGTCTCCTCAGCAGACTCCGACTACGCACCAAGCTCGAGCCCGAGCCCCACGACCCCGGAGGATGACGATGCGTTCACGTCCTCGACGCTCACGTACCTCGCCTCCCCCATCGCGCAGGCGCTCGGTCTCGAGAGCCCCATCACTCCGACCGCCGGGAACCCGTTTCCAGCCGCGACGGGTTCAGTAACGCCGACCAAGTCGGGATGCGACACGCCCCGCACCCACACGCCGTCCCCGCTACGCCCTGCACCCCTCGCTGCTGCCCCCGCCCCGGGACCGCACCTCCACCTTCACCCGCCCGCGGCAGCCCATCCCAGAAGACCACCGCGTCGACGATTTCCTCCATCTGGGACGCACCGTGGCCGCTGCCGCCCGCCTCGCCCTCGTCCCTCCGAGCAGCGCGCCCGCAGTCGCCGACGCTCTCCGACCACATGCGGCGGGCAGTGCCGGTGTATGTGCCCGCCGAGCCACCGGGGGTGCCGCCGTTCGAGGGATCGAGCGTTCCCGGACGGCGGAAGGTGCAGGCGCAGGGTGTCCCGCGGAAGTCGATTCTGAAGCCGCCCTCGGTGGTGCGTGGGCTGGGGCGAGCGGGGAGCCGTGCGGGAAAACAACCCACGGATGTTATCTACATGACTCGGAGTGTGGAGGAGACTGTGACTGCGGGGGCGGTATGAAGTTCGTGGTTTCGGTTCATGAACGACTTTCGAGCGACTCGCGCTTCATGCATTTACAATTTCCCTTTCGCTTCATCCCGTCCAGTACGATACCTTACCTTCGTTGGATCACATTCGATTACACAGTCATCCTAATTTCTGCCGCTGTATCTACCACCCCGCCTGTATTTTTCAATGTCGATAGTTGAACCCAACTTGAGTCGACTTTGCTAAACTTTAGCCAGGCTTGAAAGCTTGAAAGCTATTCTCGCACAACGAACTGGGTGATGCGAGGGCTCTCATTCTTTCGTAACTCCTTCACCAAGGTAAAAACCTCTGCAGGCGAAGAGCAGAACGTCCCGATAGCCATTGGATGTCCTGGTGTGGGCGTATACTCGAGGGTTCGACTCCCTTGGCGGGATTGGAGGCATTTGATGTTCTTTTTTTCAGAGGATATACCAACTCCGACACAGCGACACACCTTGCAATTTCGACACGCCACAAAATCCGTCACATTTTGTCATAATTCACAAAAGCCGACACATTTATGACCACTTTCAGCCAACACAACACGGTTTCAATAAATCCGACACAGCCTGTTTGGGGATGGTCTGGGATGGTTGAACTCTGCGTCACGGTGGGAAACATCTTCTTCCTCTCTCCCACCACCGTCGTCCCCGATGCCGATGCCATTCTTGGTCGCATGCACCTCCCCACAGGCATTCCACAGTCCCAATGCAACACTCATGCCTGTGAGACGCAGGTGAGGAACCACAAGAAGGCGGAAGCCTGCAGACGGGGAACTCGGAAGTCACCGCACCCTGAAACGCTACGTGGAGGCCGCCGTGGCGGCGCCATGGGCCGGCTCGCCAGTGCGTTTTCAGATTTATGCCACCCCCTCACTGCTTTTTTAAAAATGTTGCTCAGAGATCGGACTACTTGCTGCCGCTGGGTGTTTTCATTCCCGGCGGCCGAACATCAATCCTGATCATGCGTGAAGGGGGAGTTAGGGATGTTGAGCGGAGCACCACGAGAAGACATGTGCTCAACGTTGGTATTGACGCGCGGGTTCTGGGGCCGCGGTGGCAACCATGGGTGCGAGGGAGGGCCGATGCCAGAATCATGTTGCGCACGTCATTTACCATGAACGAACATTTAGATAGCTAGCGAGCGATTATCTTTTGCTCTCCCCCCGTTGTTAAGATTCATCCCCCAATATTCGCCATCTCGGCGAGCGAACAATGAAACTAATGATAGCACAATATGATCAGGAGTGACCCCTGGATGGACTGTATCGATGGTACTTGTAAAATCTTACACAAGTTCAGAAAGTCAAGCAGCAACAACTTGCGAACTGACAATGTGATCCTATCACCACGAGGATCGCAAGTTCGACTGGAAGCAACTAGGAAACTATTTCGGGGAATATGTGTCGGGCTTTATGAGACAGCACAAAGGTGTGTCGGTTTTTCTGCTGTGTGTCGGATGCACAAAGTGTGTCGCGGTGTCGGGTTTTAGGGAGCCTCCTATCGACCCCACGCATCACGACTTTCTTCGGCTGATCTCGGCATGGTTCAGGTTGAACAGGATTGAGGAATATATTTCCATCAGAGACATGTTTTGATTCGTGAATGGTAGTAATCCTACGGCTGGATTCAATCCTTTCGATATCCAACACTCGAGCAAAGTCAGCCGCTATGCACAGCTTCAGTTACAAGCAGGTCATTCAAGAATCCCATCGCCGCCGTGCGGAAGTTGTCAGGCGTGATACTTGTGATGTTGGGATCGCTCAGCGTAAAAAGTGGAGGCGAGCCATCCGACAAGGGCGCGTCCCACCCGGGCCAGAATACGGACACGCCTCGCCCATTCGAGGAGCAACCGGGGCCGAGAGTATTGATGAAATTAACTTGCGGAAGCCACTTGGCTTGAGCATGCACCAGCAGGAGAAATGTGTTGACTTACTGAATACATCAGCCAGAACGAAGTTGGTTGCATTGGCTGGTGGGAACCACATCCCGATATCGACACCGTGGGCGGCACCCAAGATTGGAGTCGTCTTCCCCCGCTTGTTCACTGGTGCGGTATCTTGTAATGGATCAAGCTTCTCGTGGGAGAGAAAATTACTCACGCCAACTCCACGCGTTTTGTGTTTGGGATGCGTGCTGTAGAAACAGGCGGCGGCCCCATTGAAAAAGTAATCGCCCTGAAACGCTGCAAGCCGTTTGAACTGGGGTCTGCAAAGAAGAGTATAAGCTGTGATATTTGATATGAAGGTACAGCCTACGTGAATTGATTCGCAAGCCCGGTATCGAACGGAGGTCCCTACGGGAGGCTGGCTAGGTCTGATAAGGTACTGAACTACGTGCCTGCGTAGGGTCATCTGGATAGAGCTTTGCAATCTCTGTGATTTGGGCTAGTGTACTCTTGGGGAAATAGCTGTGCACAAATTCAACCAGCGACATAGAAGATAGTTCAAGAACAAACTTGGAGTGTAGTACGTAGCCCACAAACTCGTCGCTGGTTCTGCAGGACCTTGTGAGCTGAAAGTGGGATTATGAGTCAGGCAACACACGTAATGTTGGTGGGCGATAGTGAAAATATGCTGTCAAAAAAGGACAGCAAGGGTCAGAAACTTGTGTGCGTGTGACTATTCATGTGACTACTCACGTTCCCTCGTAGTCAGTGTCTCCTGTTATGATGGGAATCTGAAGTCCCGTATAAGTTCAGCGAACCCATTTGGATAAAACAATCCGGGTCGACCTTGGCATATAATCCTTTGGAAACTGAGATCAGGGGGTCTTCCAGAATTATATCGCCATCAACACGCGGGCCCCAGGTAAAGTGCAGACTCGAAAACGACAAGAAGTTGGGTGTATTGTCAGCAGTTGCCTTGAAAGCGTCGAGAGGAATATGTCGAAGGCAGTCAAGGGTATTTTGAGATTTTGCACAATCGTTTGCTGCGACCAGCTTATCGTAGTCCGCCTGCCCGTCGGCGACGGAGGGGGCGGTTATAGGCGAGCCAGACATCTGTGCGTGTCAGCTATTTCCTCAGATTGAATGAGTACACACCATAAACGCGCCGCGGAAGAGCGCAGTTGGTTCGAATCGCTTGTTAGACAGCAGGAGGAGGGCAGTTGATACTGCTCCAGAGCTGAAACCCCCGCTTTAAAATTGCACCAGCATCAGATACACACTCAGAACTGTTTTGGCTCCCACTCACATCACCACCTCCGCAGGATTGCCGCCGAATTCAGAAATGTGCTCTTGTACCCATTCAAGTGCAAATATCTCTGTCCAACGGTCAAAGTTCAAGTGCAACTGCAACTGCAGAAAATGAAATATACGGTCTCTAAATCCAAGATTACTAATCCCCGCATCACCGACCTCTTTTCCTCCCAGGTATCCAAAGGCTACATTTAAACAGGTGAGCGCAGGATGTAAGACCAGCAAACATTCAACGAACCGCTGAGTCGATAATTTGGTGTTACGATGATGATAGGTTCTCCAGTGGCAATAGAACCTTCAACCAACGGTCCGACATCTGTGTCCGAGGAGCTCCCCTCCACCCAGCCACCTATTCTGCGTGAATATTGGTTGTTCTGCTCAGACACATGCTTACCGCCGTAGAACCACTTTATTTTCGATATCAGTAGAATGCTGGTACTCGAACCTGAGACGCACGACTAAGACAGGAAGTCCAGAGCGAGGGGTGGCCGACCGGGGAGCAAACACGTTGAGCTGCACCCAAACAATACAGAAACTCACAATCTTCTGATACTTCCGGTTGCATCCTAATTATACCAGGAGGAAACCCTTTTATGGGAACAAGAACAGATGTGTATATTCAACCAGTACCTGCGGTTTATATACACTGTAGGTAACTATGTTACTTGGAATATGAAATGGTATATTGGCTCGTATCCAACGAGACAAGGGGAATTGAAATATAGGTAGGAAAGAAGTAAGTAACTCAACATAGAAACGGAATGAAATAAGGTATCGAAGAGCGCACCATCGGGTCTCCTACAACACTCCCCCAGACCCGACGGCTACGCGACGACGGGGCGAATGTTGAGTTCAGAAAGATATCGCTCGTGTGCGAGGCGAGGAAGGGGTTTAGTGAATAAGTCAGCGGGGTTCTCGTTGCCGCGGATGAAGTCGACTTTGAGCTCCCCCTTGTGTACTAATTCGCGGATGTAGTGATGACGAATGTCAATGTGCTTGACCTTGCTGTGCGACTTCGTGGTCTTCGACAAGTCGATAGCGCCTCGATTATCGCCGTACAACAAGCCGGGGAGTGCCTGTTCCAACCCGACCTCTGTCATCCAAGCGTACATCCACTTGAGCTGTTGCGCAGCCCGAGTAAGCGAGATGTACTCAGCCTCGACAGTGGAGAGTGCAACCGTCGCTTGTCGTTTGGAAGCCCAGGACACAGGTGCGCCGGCCATGACAAAGACTTGCCCAGAAGTCGAGCGCCGAGTATCAAGACATCCTCCGTAGTCGGAATCGAAGTACCCGAATGGAGTGAGGAGTGCATTGCGCCTGTAAACGAGGGCGTAATCGAGGGTGTTCCGAATATAGCCGACAGTGTGTAGTAGAGCTCGCCAATGCTCGATTCCGGGATTGGTTTGGAAACGCGAGAAGATACTGACGGGGTATGAAAGATCCGGCCGCGTAGCGAGCTGTCCCCACATCACGGAGCCGACGACCTCGCGATACGGCTTGCCGACCATGAGCGCACGGTCTTCGGGTGTTGTGGGTGACATGGTTGAATCGAGGACAATCCCGACCGGAAGGGGAGTGGATCGGAGTTTAACATTCTCCAAACCAAAGTCGGTAAGCATCTTCTCGAAATAAGCGCGCTGGGAAAGGGTAACAGTGCCCGCTTCCAAGTCCTGGTCGACGCGCATGCCGAGGAGGCGGTGAGTGTTGCCAACATCCTTTATATCCCAGATCTTGGCCAACTCCGCCTTCCGTGCCTCCCCCTCCGCGACAGACGAGGACGCACCCCAAACGTCGTCCGTGTACGTGTCCGTTATAGTATATCCTCCGTTGTCGGAGAACTTGACACGCACACACGGATCCGCCTTGGACGACACGTACCCGAGATCGTTGTACGTTTTCCCCAATGTTGCTGCCCAGTCACGCCCACCTTGCATCGTCCCGTATATCGTCTTTTTCAGACGGCATGCCAACCCTTCCTTTCCTGGAATTTCGTACCCGCGGGGTTGCTCCATATAAATCTCCTCCTGGGTCTCGCTATTCAGGTAGGCCGCTTCGAAATCGATCTGCCACAGGTGGAGGTTGCACTGGGCAGCAACTGCGGCGGTCATTCGAATTGATTCGAGACGAGCAACTGCGGCCCATGTCTCCTCGTAATCGATACCGTGTACCTGTGTGAAGCCCTTCCCAACGAGCCTAGCTTTATCGCGCAGCCAGTTCCCCTCGCCGTCCTTCTTGACATCGTATACCCACTTCGAAGCCATGACATTCGCGCCTGGAGGGGGTTGCTGGAGTTCCCAAGTCCCCTTCTTTTCATGAAGTGCCATTTCGGCGTCCATAGCCGCCGTCCAGCGATCAGCGTCGATTTTCATGGCTTCGGCATAGGTCTTAGGTGCGTAAAGACGGTCAGGTTGGTACGACATGAGCGTTGCTGCGACGGCATCGTCCAACTGCGCGTTGAGATTCTCGATGGGGTTCCAAGCCGCGTTCGCTCGCGGTTTCCCATTTCCAGCCCAAGCTTCCTTTGACGCTTTAGCGTTAGTTTCACGAGTTGAATACTCAAGTGCTTCAGCGGCGCGAGTGGTGGTGGTAGTGGTACGTGCAGACCGACGAAGGGGAGTCGGAGCAGGAGCAGCAGCGGGTTCGGGTTCAGGAGAGCTTGGACGCGAGTTTGGCACCGATCCGTCGGTGGCCGGACCGGAATCCGAGCCTTGTTCCGACCTGTTACTTGAAGTTTCTGGAGCAACGCCAAGTTCTTCGTCTTCGGCCATCCACAGTCTCCTCTCCCCATCTGCGGTGCGGTGAGGAATCCCTTCATCAAACTCGACATTGCGGCTTTCAAACTGCCCGCCATGCTCGTCGATAAGGATGTAATTCCCCGCTCCTGTTCCGTAGCCTATGAACGTCGCAGGGATGGTGCGACTTTCCAGCTTGCTCTGGCCATCAACTCTCTGACCATTCACCACATTGACTTTGGCGCTGCATTTGCATCCGAAAACACGCATATGCGAAATGTCCTGGCGGCAACCGTCGAATGACTCCTGTGGTATCTTTCCTGGATGACGACGGGAAGGCATCCGATTGCGTGCGTAGGTCGAGCAAGCCCCAGCTGCTGCCCAATAACGCTCAGGAAGCCCCGAATCTGCAAGTAAAGTTCGGATATCCTCGGTAATGGTACGAATGGCTCGCTCTGCGAGCCCATTCTCAGCGGAGGAGTAGGGGGCGGTAGACTCGTGGATGATTCCGTGTGTTCTAAAGTATGTTTTCCACTTGTTTGAATTGAACGCGTTGTCAGTGCGCACTCGTTTGATGGTGTGACCGGTCTGCCTTTCGGCCATGGCACGGTACTCGTCGAAAGCAGAAATGGTGGATTCATCGCTTTTGTCCTTCAGGTACGCCGTGTGCTTGTGTGATGTGCCGCTGTCAACAAACACCATCATATATAGGTTCCCGCCCGGAGATGCAACACGCGCTGGACCCCACAAGTCGGACGCAACAAGGTGAAGCGCAGGTACGTCTGGGTCCGAGTGACCATCGTACGCGCGCGCATGCTGACGACCTGCTCGACAGCTGATGCATTTGCCGTCAAGATTGTGGCTAGTGATGTCCAGACCGCCCACCAAATCTTTCGCGCTCATTTCCTCGATGGTAGCGGTACTGCCGTGAGCCATACGGCGGTGCCAGTCGTCAAGACCCGTCGGACGATTGGTGGAAAGATTAGCATGTGTGGTACTCGCCTCGAGAACATACATTCCGGCTGACCCTCGGCCGCTCAACAGTGTTGCGCCTCCCTCACCCTCCCGAACCGTTACTCCGCCACCTCCAAAGGTCGAGTAATAACCGGCCTTGTCAAACTGACTGACGGAGACCAAGTTTGCGGAGAGGGAAGGAGAATGAAGGGCGTTTCGGAAGGTGAGGTGCAGAGTTTTCCCATCAACCTTGAAGACTTTACTGACTGTCCCCTTTCCTACGATAGCAAAATCGCCTTCGGACGCCAAAGCCGACTTCCCGGTTCGAACTGCGATAGCCTCGTACGAGCTAAAGTCGGTGCGATTACAAAAGAAGTGGTCGCTCGCTCCCGAGTCGAGAAATGTAACGGTAACAGCGGGTGAATGATTCTCGAACGTTCGGCTCACGAACGCATTTGAAGAAGTTGTTGAGTTGACAGAATATTCCTCCGTGGCCGGAGATTCAGAAACAGCCTTCACTGCGGGTTTGCTGGTGGGTACTCCAGGAAGGAGAGGATCCTCGTCCTCGACCTCCTCAATCGTAGGCACCCACGGCCGCTGCGGCAATGCGGATACCGTCGCCATCAGCACACGGTGAACGGGTGGGTCCTCCGTGGTTGCTTGCTTCGCCTGCGGGCGGTTCCGTCCGAAATTAGGTGGGAACTGGCCCTCCTTGCCTCCTCCGGGCCAATAGCAGTTCTCCAATGTATGGCTTGTTTTATTAACTGCTTTGCATCCCGGGTTTGTGCAACGACGCTTCGACACAGAAGTATTGAGGGCAGTGGGATCAACAGTGACAGTGGTGTTCTCGGGCATCTTGGTGTTGATCGCAACCGTTTTGATGAGTGCAAATGCATCATCGAGGTCGGCGGCTGCAAACAAAGCGCCTTGAAGACCAAGCCAGCGTGGGTCAGAGGGCAGAGAACGAATGAGCACATTCTTCTGCTCTTTATCGTCCACCGTCCCACCCATCATCCTGACTGCGTGCGCCTTGTTGCGAATGTCGTTAAGAAGTAGGTCGAGGTCGGCCCGCGAGCTACCAGTGAATTTAATCGACTGAAGCTCGCTCTGGGCAAGAGAAAGACCTGCGTCGCTCTTCTTAGCGCATGCAGTAATGACAGAGTCCCAGCATTCTTTTGCTGTCCCATCGCGCTTTACGCCGAGACCGATTGGGTCAACAATGTTGGTGACAATCATGGAGCGCAAAACGCCATCACGGTAGATGAATTCCTCGCGAGATGGGGCATTGGAGAAAATGGCAGTATGGTCTGCTGCCGTTGTCCCGCTGGGTACAGTGACAAGCGCAGGCTTGGTGATAGTGCCGTCGAGGTAACCTGCCAAGCCTTTGCTTGCAGCATGTTCCTCGATGAGCACTTTGAACGTAGGATAATTGGACTTGTTGCTTTGGAGCTTTTCCGTGGCCAACAGGACCGGTAGGTTGATCATTTGGGACGCCATTAAGACGACTTGGTATGACCGTAAGGTTGTGTAGGGGTTGTAAGGGTGTGGGTGTGAGTATGATTTGTGGTGCGTTGATGTTGCTGTTCTTTTGGGTAAATTCAGAAGGCTACGAGGCCCATAACCTTTTATGGGAACAAGAACAGATGTGTATATTCAACCAGTACCTGCGGTTTATATACACTGTAGGTAACTATGTTACTTGGAATATGAAATGGTATATTGGCTCGTATCCAACGAGACAAGGGGAATTGAAATATAGGTAGGAAAGAAGTAAGTAACTCAACATAGAAACGGAATGAAATAAGGTATCGAAGAGCGCACCATCGGGTCTCCTACAACAAACCCAGCCGGTATAGACAACGTCTGTTGAGGACATGCTGGACCGAATACGGTGGCGTTCTGTATCCCATGCAACAGCTTTGGTGCCTGTGGCAACTCGAATCGGCCGCTGTCATTCAACTGTTCTTTAGATATGCCGGTGAGGATAACGCTGGACACTCACGCAGGCTGGGAAAATGGAACACCGAGGAATGTTGACAGATTTCCGTTAGCAGCGCCTCGAAAGACACCATATTTCAGAGCTACAGTTGGAGCCTCTGCATTTGCGAGCTTCGACGCATGAAAAAAAATTGACAATGCAATGAGTGGTCAGAGCATCTTCAATGCGAAAGGGAGTTTCAGTTGTGGCCTTTTAAACCTACACATAGCCAGGCATAGTCACATCTAACCCGTGCTCGCCGTTCGTCGGCTACTAAGTTACTAACTAAGCGGCTGAATGTAGTGAATAATTGGTAAGTTGGGGGATGCTTACTCAGGCTGCATGCTTGTCGTGTGAGTATGAGCCTGTTTCGATTCGACTCATACCGAGTCATGGAGAAGCCACAGTCAGAGACCGAGTCAGAGACAACTCAATGGGTGTCAGATCCTATCCTATACTTGAAAACACAATGTCACGCGGAAAATCACGCGGAAGTCACATGATTTTCACGTGCTGTCTCGAGATGTTGCCACGCCTCGAGGCGCCGCGCGCTGCGAGCGTTAGCGAGCGGCAGTGCGACGCCGAGGGCTCGGAATCCACTGTGTCTGTGCGGAACTAGGATTCGTGCTGAAGGTGGGTTGCCTATTCTTGTAAGTACTTGAAAAGACAATGTACACAGCCTCCCCAAGGTCACGGGGTATCACATGATATCACATGCTATTCTCGTGACCTCGGTGATGTTTCCGTTTCGGGTATCCCACGGCTCGGAATTCACCGTGTGCGGGCAAACCCCGAGGCGCCGTGCGCTGCGAGCGTTAGCGAGTGGCAGTGCAGCGCCGGAGGGCTCGGACTCTGGCGTGTCTGTATGGAACTGGGACCAAGCTGTGTCTGACTGCCCGTGGCGAAGACACAGGTGCCTACATCTTGTCTCTCTGAAGCGGCCAAAGCCAAGCCACAGCCGCCAAACTGATTGAACTCACATGAGTTAATGCTGTGTCACTGTCACACGGTGCTGACAGTTCCGCATTCCATTTTCGGCTGTGCTCCGGCGGATGGGCGCTCCCGAGGAAGCGGAACGCAAAGGAACGAGTATAAAAATGATTCTGCAGCACCCAATTTTTTCGATACGATGCAGAGACCCTTGAATGAATTGATTTTTGGGGAGCTGAATGCTGCCGAGCGGAAGTTGAAAGGACTATAAATTTCTGACTGAGACCGTCAATCTATGGAGATGCTGATGTGGCATCGAAAAATCCATCAAACGTGAAATGCAGGTTCAAACAACCACCATCAAATTTGGAAACTCCGCAACTCCGAGACGGCTCCGGGACCCAACTCACTATTCAGAATACTCGTGCACAACACATCCTGGGAAATTTGCCACGGGCATTGGTCGTGCACGCCATACAGTAATTCCCACCTCCGGCCCTGAGTGCCGACTTTTTTTTTTGGATGCCGAATCTTCCGTTGGACCACGTCGACTTCTTTGTTTGTCGATATACTGGCCGTGCTGCAATGTATACTTCTCACCTCCTCGGGACATTGACGATACGCAGGGGGATTTCGGCCCTTGGATGTGCTTGGATGTGCTGGTGTTTTGGTGCAGGGACTTGCTGACGGATTGGCCTGGACTCGAGATGCGATTATCGTCACGTACAGCGATGAATCACCATTTTGGTGGACACACAATTCAGGCGAACTTTACCTTCCATGCTGACGGATTGGCCTGGACTCGGTTATACAACTCCAGTTGGACGTTTCGGGTCGAATTCTGTACTGGCACTGTTCTGGGATCATGGGCAACCGATTTCATAGCGTATCAGAATGGATTCACGATTTTTACGGACACACGATGCAGGGCAATTCATTTACTTTGTGGCTTGGACCATTCACACACGTATATTGGCCTGTTCCATTTGGCATGGCATTACAGGAGATTTACTTCACAAAATTTGCGGTGTCAGACCTGGATTTTAATTGGCCATATCCCACACCATCGTTGGATTTAGGCTGTGTTCTTGTCATATGTTCTCTGGTTGGCGTGGCTTTGTTTGCAATGACAAGGCATCCATGTGCGGAGAAGCTAGAGTAAGCTTGAGATCAGCTCATTGTGGGTTAGATATGTATCAAAAACAAACTACTTACACTCCAAAGTAATGAGCGGTCGTCCCCCATGGTCCGACGTGGATACCATGGGAGGGTCTATGAGTCGATGAGTGGAGTTGGGTGTGTAGGTTAGCTGGAGGGGAATGTAGATGTGGGGGTAGGTGGATTGGTACAAGATGTAGGGGTGCTAAAAGTGGTGAGTGGCGGGTCGGCGGGGAGCTAGGTGATATGTAGCGGCAGCTTGGGGCTGGATCGGGGGTAGGTTGAGTTGGCGAGAATTTAGGGGATTATTGAGTGGGGTAGGGAGGTAGGTACGTAGGACATTGGTTAAGATGGAGCACCTGGGTGATGCAGGTTCGGCATCTCGGTATTACTGAAGTTGGAGAGCTGGGTGTTTGGGTCGACATAGTAGAGGTAGTTGGTAGGCACATTGATTGGTGTGCTCAGAACCTATATAAGAAACACACAAATAACCCCACTTGACTTGTGATCGGCGCAGAAACAGTCCAGAGACTGTTCACAACAACCAACAAACAAATCAAATGGCAATATCTGCATGTTTCTGAGATCCTGATGAGTTACAGCCCTAGTACAGGGCCTTTTAAAGGTTGTAGGGAGGGGTTTCGTATCTCAGAGAGACCAAAGAGCAAGCTGTGTATAACATGTTTTTAGACACGGTGGAAACATAGTTTCCAAGCAAGGTAGATTTATAGCTTCGCTGTGGAAGGGTTGTACAGTTGCGGACAAACAAAGCCCACAAATGATCTGTAGCCTGATCTAGAATTATTTCAGGCTCAAATTTATGCTCATCAGATCCAGAATTGCCCAAAGAGCTCAAAAAACCACCTCCGAAGTTTTTCCCACAAGAAATGCCCGACGGCCAAATTTTTGGCCCAAAACTGATTTGCAGATTTGGGATTTGAGGCGGTTGATGAACATCAGGTTTTTTGAGGGCACAGCCACATTACATAAATTACATCATGAATCAGCCACAGCCTCCATCATGGCGAAAAGCCCTGGTTGAGATTCCGTGGTGCAGTGTTTGCAGCCTCACAGCCCATTCTTCTGCCTTCCTGAAGCTCTGTATAGGTATAAGAACATAAAGAAGCAGGGGTATTTAAGGAAACATCACGGAGATCAACCTCATGACATAACATGTGATCCAGAAGTAATCATTTTTTATGCAAGAACCGCTCGATAAATCTTTCCAATTTTTTCAGATTCAAACTCGCCTTGAAAATCTGTGTCGATTCCGCATTTTTTTATCTTTTTCCCACGATTTTTAGCCAGTGGCCAAAATTTTGACGGTCTATCAACATTAAATGGCACTTTCCGGCACAACGGCTTGACAGAATTACATGATTTATATACCGATGTGAAGCCCTCAATGAGATCTATCAATTGGTATCTTCATCTCAGCTAAAAAATTCGGTTTTTTTTTTTGGTGGACTTTGTTTGTCCGCAACTGTAGTCCCGGCCGGTAGACTGAGGAATAGGCTAAATATAGGAGAAATATAAAGTAGGGGTGGAGGAGGATATGTGATAAGAGGACGATGGGAATCAGGGTATGGATAGGAGCACAAAACGAGGGTGTATGCGAGTAGCGCTAGAGCACAAAAGTGACCGAAAATGGAGTACGCATGATTGAGTGGCAACCGCTGCCGTGAGTCGATGGAGTACGAAATGTCACGGGAATTAGAGCACGAGAGAAAGCACGAGAAACACAGAGTTGGCCGCTGAACCGCTCAGGACCGCATGAGAAGCACACGCGATGAGAGTAGACGCCACGAGGTATATATTGATCCGTGTCGACAAACAAAACAATTCTCGCAAACTAATCTGAATGTCTCAGAGAGTAAGAATGAAAAGTAAGATATACTAAAATCCGCATCTCGGCCATACGACCCCTCCACATTGCAGCGTGTGTGTGTGTCCAAGCGACAGAGAAACAAGTTTAAAGTAGTCCCTAGACTCAAGTAAGGCCCCTAGTTTATAGGCCAAGTGCGTTCACAGAGCTTCCCCTAAAAGGTACTTTCTGAGCAGCACACAGCAGTCACGTTTCCAAAGTTTTCCCTAGATGATACTTTCTGAAACCCGCTCTGCAAACAACAACAATAATGTTTCTTTCAACAGAGTCCCCAGTTCCAACAGATTCACAGAGTTCTTAACAGTTTCCAGGCAGAGCCCAAGTGTGTTTCCAGAATAATATATGATTCAGAAACAAATAAGATTTCGACTAATAATGCTACTCTATAAGAGTGGCATTCGCCGAGGACAGATCAACCCAATGCGCAAGTGTATAGCCTACTAGTTTGGGGGATGATGCTGTGTCCACCGTAGAAACACCTCCAGATACTTATAAACTGCAAGCCACAATTACAAAGCCCAAAACACAATCCCAATGAGTCAAATGTCTGTTTATCCGCCTCTTTAACCGTGTTTCTGTCAGTTGTTCTTCTGAGTGTCGCCTCCAATTGGTTCCCAGCCATGAGCACAGTGGTTGCGAACGGTTTTGAATATGGAGGTCAACACATTATTGCTGATTACCAATCCCATCACACCAATTCTCCACACAATGTGCCGGCGGGCCACTGGCTCCATCCCAATGCCGGCCGATGCCGAGGAGCCGGTTGCTAGCTCCGCTGCAATTTGGATTGATGCACGTGATGCAATCTTACATCAATCCGGCATCCTTGCCGACATCTTTGCAAATTGCGTCGTATCTTCTTTTCATCTTCTTCCTTTATCACGGAAACTTTCTCAAAATGGCCGGGGGCGGAAAGAAAGTCGACCACAAGTAAAAGTAAGACCACTCTTATGTTTCCGAAATTCATGGAAGCCATTCGCTCGCAGAACGGTAACACGCCGCGACGAGACGGATGGCACAGGCGACAAAGCATACGAGGAGGGAGCCGTACGGTTCTGCTCGATGGATCAATGCTTCAATCACCGAAATTTGAAGGGATGCGCCCGGTGTAAGTAAGAAAGCTCGTACCATTTAATATTTTGCGACTCGCCTCACCCTGAGCGTACATCAGATGTGCTTACTACTGCGTGAGGTGCGCTTCTCGTTCTGAATTGAATATTGTCTTACAGTCCGAGCAGTCCAAAGAGTGCCAACGTAGGTCCGACAGTATTACTTCAGACCGTTTGCCTATCTTTAATCACGGATGACAAAACTGGAAGCAGCACAAGCCTGTGTGCGACCACAACGTGGCCCAGCTCGCCCAGATTGATGCCCAGGAGCAAAGTATGGAGCGCCACCTACGGCACTGGGTCATGCGCTTCGATGCCTCGCTGCACGTTGCCTGCATCCGCGGGCTCAATCTCAAGTACGAATGGGAGCGCATCGGCCAGGGCGGGCTGGTGATCTTCATGGAGCCGCGCCCGCACCCGAATGTCGGCTCCCGCTGGCGCATCCAGAACGCAGGCATGTTCAAAAACGAGTTCATCGACAGCGTACTAGATCAAGTGGGCATGCTGGATCAGTACCGCGAGCAAGTCCTGCCGATGCACATCGAGGCGCGTGAGCGCCTGCAGAAGAGCAGTGGCGGCACCTCAGACTACGCCTCCGTCTTCATCATTGCGACCAACATTGGTTCGGATGCGTTGGAGGGGGACCCCCCGCCGATCTTTCGATTCAGGGATGGTGGCGTTCATGCCGATGGCGCAGTATGCCGGGGACTGGCTCGAAGATTTGAAGCGCCAAGTCCACGACGACCATCCTTCGAAACATGTTGCCCGCACCGGTCTCTGATTGTGGTGTTCGACCTTGACGTATACATTCCTGCGTCTTGTTCTCTCAATTGATGTGGTGGTCGTTGAATTTCTCGTAGTAGATGCAAGCTGAATGCGATCGATGTGCAAGGCTATCGGTGATCGTCGATGCGGCCATTCTCTCCCGGCCTCGCTCGAGGACGGCCAACTTGCGTTTATGCGGATCGTGAATGAATTCATGAATCCGTCAAGAATCCTTCCCATTGCGGCTATCGAGATTCCCGGCCAGACCTGTGTGGACGGACTGGAGAATCCCTGAATAAGAGTCTGAGAGACGACATTCGACATTCCACGAATGGCCAAACGAATGTCCAAAACACTGAGGATGCACTTTCACACGCAATTCCACGCGTGGAAACTGTCTGGATGCGTGGGTATGCACGACAACGCGTTATCAACGGACTTTTGTCCAATAATGACCGTCTATATATCACTCTGATGGAATGAATTCTGCCGAAAGATAGATGGGATGAAGAAATGGTCATATCAGCTAGTGTCTGATTTCCGCAGTCACTCGCAAAATATTTTTGTTCCCAGTTTCAAAGCCAACGAACGACGAACTGTCAATACGAGATTTTGCGAGATTTATCAAATCGCCCGTTCAACTTACGAAACCACCGGCTAGAGCTCACGAGCTCAGCGGTCAACCTTGTAGCATACGAGAGATATCAGCTCACAATATTTCCTTGCCGTCTTTTATCTACTATGAATATATTTGGACTGAGTCGAAAATTATATCTTTCGGCCCGCCATATTAGCCACTTGTATCAGTGGAGGCAGATTTGCAATTGTTCAACTCGTAGCTATACTTTCGGGGCCATGGGTAGAATCATACTAGCGTATGTCCGGTTGATTGGCAGATCTCGGAGTGAGAAAGATGAGAAGATTTACATAAAACGAGGACACTCCCAGTTCTTGTCCATCTCTCAGCCTTTGACACAATGCAACTTTCTATACTTCTTCCTGTCTCCTCGGCGCTTATTTCGGTGGCGTTGACTGCGCCTCTCCTGAAGGTATATTTTCTTTTCCTTGACAGCAACGTCAAGACTGGATTTTTGTAGGCAAATGTTGAAGCTCCCCGGGCCCGTAGCACGGAATTCGTCGAACTCGATGTCATCACGGAAAGGGCCAAAATCTCTCAGGAAGTCTCGGTGAGCTTCATCATGTGACGACCCTTTCTTGTCCTAATATCATTCAAGAATTTGGAGGGGAGGGTGAGACAGGGACGGCGTTAATCATTGTCATAACTAAAGTTCAACAGTTTGAACGATGTTGTTTTCTTCAACACACCAAGATGACCCGATACCGCCAATTTAAAAGCGGTATATGAAGCCTCTGTTGACTGTGGAAATCACCTCGCACCTATTGGGCCCTGTCGCTGAACGTCGAGTGAGCAGATGAGGATTTGACTCTCTGCGGAGGCATGAGGTGTCTTCCAGTCTTTTTGTTGCTCAGTGTCTTGGTCTTGGTTTGGTTTCGTACAACACAATTGAAATGCCTTCCATGTGACCGAGCCTATCCCATAGTACACCTGATGCACAAAGTCAAGTGTAGAAGCCTCTGTGGACCACGGAAGTCTCCTCACACCCGTTTATCAAGTGAATCACACTTACGGTGAGAAGATGGGGGCTTGATTCCATCCAGAGGGATAATTTCTGGAGGATCTGTTTTGCCTCGTATGAATCTGATTTACATGGGTTCCTAGTCTGATTGTTTCAATTATTTCTTCGAGAATGTACTCGCTCAACTTTTGAATCACTGGCTCATTGGGCATATTTATGTTTAATGCGTTCTCCCCTCCCTTTTGACAACCACAAAAGCATCCCGTAGGGCTGATGCACACGGGAGGGAGGCACGCCTCTGTAGATTATGGATGTCGCCTCGTAAAGTTGTAGTGGGAAATTTGAGAACCTGGATTTGCGAGGAGATGGGGTTTGATTCCCTCCAGACGCCATGCATGTCTTTTGTCCCGTCTTACTCTGACCTGTTTCGTACTTTCATCAAGTTCAATTGACAATGAGAACAGGCTGGCAGTACTCTGACTTTTCCCTACACACCTTGAGAGATCTAAAGTTGAACCAGGCGCAAAAAATTCAACAGATCAAGCTACGAGATCAATCAAATTCGATTCGACTAATCTCCCTATATTTAAAATCACGCTGTCTGTCCGAAGCCTTTCAAGCTCCGCTTCAAATCTTACCTCCGCACCCATGCCGATGCTTCTTTTATCGTATTTAGTAACGAGAGAATCCCTGCTGGTTGGAGAGACGCGCCATGCGGACGTTGATTACGTCCGCCTTGGCGCGCGTCGGGTCAGTTTTGAGAGAGGAACTGCATCGTAGCGTCGGTGGTGGGTGCCTTTGCGGCCAGATCCGTGCCAAAGTTGAACCTGGGACAACACAGGATGAAAAAAAGCGTAATGAGGGGAGCGCCAGTAGGGAGCTCACACGGAGTAGATATTCCGCAGGACCGTGCTACTGACGTGGAGCTTTCCGGGTATGCTCCCCAGCTCACTCGTATTCATCCAAGGGTTCCGTATCTAGGGTGGCTAAACTCACCTGTCGCCGCTGCGTCGCTGACTCGCAAAATCATTCTCGACTTCACTGTATTTTCTCATCCAGGAATTGTGGTAAAGAATGCCATCCAGACGATCTAGGCCTTGATCCAAGAAACCCTCCCTCGTCCTTCTGATTTCCACGCTCGCAATATTAAAGCGCGACTCCGCGTACTTGGTGATGCCAATCCAAGACGTGTGGCCCGAGGAGAGACCCAGGATGTAACATCGAAGTTTGAATTATTTGACCTTGAATGCGTGCGAGCCGACCCTTACAGTACACCTCATGCACAAATCCATATGTTAGATCCTCGGTGGACCAGGAAAGTCACCTCTCACTCGTAAGTTATCATGATCGGTGAGGAGAAGAAGGTTAGATTCCCTCTAGAGGCATGATCTGGTGTGTATTCGGAGCCTTTTTCTTTTGTGCAAATCACTGGGCCAATCATGGTCTGGTTTTCCACTCGCAGCTGCTTGCCGCCAACAGATAGTGATGTAATTCGATTTGTCCATCACACCCACATAAAATAGCATATTGTTTCTTCAACATGTCGAGATCACCCTATATAAATGAAACCTTTGTTGACTATGGAAATCTATTGGGCGGCAGGCAAGGGTTCGACTCCCTCCAGAGGCATGTTCTTGATTGAAGTCAGCCTTTTTGTCACTCGGTGTCTTGGTTCAGGTTAGTCTGATTCCTCCAAATGAACCGGCCCGCGGATTGTAGCTAGGCTTGTTCCCCACCGCATTGAATCTGATTCACTTCGAGTGATCCATTGCATGCTGTTTTGAATGGTCAGGTTCAAAACATATTCCACCTCTGATCCATCCAAAATGATCTCATGCGGCTGATGTACGAAGCCATGCGTTGAGGCCTCTGTGGACTACGGAAGTCGCCTCACACTGTTGTTGCCTTTGCCTTGGAGCACGCATTCACGAGGAAATGTTCGATTCCCTCCAGAGACGTATATCGTCAAGTTATGTCTTTTGTCCTGACCCGTCTTGCACCTTCATCAGTTCGGTTTAAAAGAACGGGCTAGCAGTAGCTCTGAGTTCCTTTTGCACACCTTGAGACATCTCAATATTTTGTCTGGAGACCATTCCATATGGGCTGAAGAAGAGACTGAGAAGAGAAGCCTCTGTGGACTATGGATACGCTCTGGCAACTGCCATTCGCGAGGGGATGGGGGTTCGATTCCCTCTGGAGGCATGCATTCGGCGTTGAGGACTTTTTTTTTTCGTGTTTCGGTACCATTATATAAAATATGTATTTCAACCTCTCTCACATATTTACCACTGAACTCGACTTGTTTTCAACTTGCGCACCGACTTCGCCGTGATGGGATCACGCCCATGGTTTACACGTGTTGATAGGATCAACGAGGACAATGGTGTAAACGTAAAGCTTCCGCTCGATCGTCTTTGTCTCGATCACTCAAGACAATAGCCAGAGTGACTCGAGGACTGTGGGGATTAGTTATAACAGTGCAGCTTTCGTGTGTGTTCGCTCTTTCTTCTCCTTCCCTCCCCCGCCCCCGCGCTCTCTGTCTCAACGTCGTCGGCCGCCGTCCTCCAGTCCGCGGGCTTGCGCGTAGCATGAGAATCGATGACGGCTGCGATTGCGATACCCCGGCCTTTTTCCAGTACGAGAGGCTAGCCTTGTTCCACCCTGGCGTTGCCTGGTTTCTAAGCAAGAGATGAACAAGTACAATGTAACAAGGCCGACGGCGACATTGCATCTACATCTGGACGCTACTTTGTCTTTTCTGCGCCCTTGTCCTCGTTCTGCGGTCCCTCGACGTTGTCCCCGATTTGGGCGTCCTCTTGTTAGTGCTCTGCGACGTCGCGTGAGGTGGGGCGGGTCGTATGACATTCCAGACTCGCTCGCATCAAGAAATGATGGACCCCATTTGGCGCTCTCGTCCAAATCCGGACGCTACTTTGTTACGTGGGAAACCTCTTTTTTAACTGCATTTGGGATTCCCCTTGTGTTTTGCGGCTCATTCGTGCATTTTTGCTTATTGCCGAGTACAAGGGGAACACCGTATGTACAAGGATGGAAGAGTGGGGCTTTTGCTCTTAAACTGGCGACGTCGCAAGAGATCCCTCATCCTGTCTCCCGCCCCGAGCTACCCCATCCTCTAGCCTCGCCCGACATGTCGTACTTCTACACCGGCGCTCCCAACTGGGTCTTTTCCTTGTTTGCCTTCATCGGCGTTCTCTGCAGCTCGATCCCCCTTCCGTGGCATTTGGAAGGTACGCTTCTTCGCGCCGATCTTGAAACCTAACTAACGCCCGCGCCTAGCCTGGAATACCGGGACGTGCCTCTACATGATTTGGTCGGCGCTCGCGTGCCTCGTCTTTTTCGTCAACTCCATCGTCTGGAACGGAACTGTCCTCGACTTGTCCCCGACCTGGTGTGATATCTGTGCGTCTCCCTTCCAAGCTTGAATATATTCAGCCGCTTATGTCCGCTCAGCACCCACTTCCTCAACGGCTTCAACCTCGCCATCCCTGCGTGCTCCCTCTGCATCAACCGCCGCCTATACCAGATTGCCTCTGTCCGCACCGTCACTAAGACGCGCGCTGAGAAGCACCGCGCGATCATGATCGACCTCGCCATCGGGCTTGGCCTTCCGCTCCTTCAAATTCCTCTCCGTACGTCCTTTCCCTGCCTCATTGTATCTCTTCTTACCCTCGCTCCCAGAATACATCGTCCAAGGGCACCGCTACAAACATCTTCGAGGACGTCGGCTGCATCGGCGAGACCTTCGAGACCCCCGTGGCCATCGTGCTCTTCCACCTTCCTCCCCTCCTCGTCGGCTGTGTCTCCGCCGTTTACTGCGTCCTCTCCATCCGCGCCTTCTACGCCACTCGCGCCCAGTTCAAGGAACTACTCTCCTCCTCAAACAACCTCAACCTCAACCGCTACGTGCGCCTCATGCTCCTCGCGGGCACCGATATCGCTATGACCATCCCGCTCAGCATCTGGGTGCTCTGGGTGAACGCGCGCATCGTCGGCATCTCGCCCTGGATCTCCTGGGCGGACACGCACTCGAACTTCTCGCGCGTGGTACAGGTCCCCGGGGTGATCTGGCGCTCGGATCCGTACACGGTCGCGAGCCTGGAGACGACGCGGTGGGTGACCGTCGTGTGCAGCCTGCTGTTCTTCGCGTACTTCGGCTTCGCGGACGAGGCGATGAAGAACTACCGTGGGGCGTGGTGGAGCGTTGCAAAGCGCGTGGGGTACAGCGGCGCGACGTCGTCTGCGACCGGGCTCAGCTCGTCGAATGCGTGCGTTCTCATCCTTCCTCTCCCTTTCTGCTTCGTTACTGATATCGTTGTTTTTTTCAGCGGCTCCTCGAAGTACCCGCAAATGTCCGTCCGCGGCACCCTCCCTGTCTTCATCCGCAAAGACACGTCGCAGAAGCGCGACTCGTTCGACAGCTTCACCTCCTCGGACATCAATTCCTCCATCTCCCCCGTCGACTCCATGGGCGGCGTCCTCGACTCGATGGGCGCGCTCGAGTACGACAAGGAGAAGAGCTTCGGCGCGATGTCGTTCGGCGACGTCAGCGGGATGCTGCCGGACTACAAGGAGAGCGACTACTCCTCTGCCCCCTCCTCCGGCGCATCGGCCTCGAGCGCGAGCCGGCCGCACACCCCCGCGCCCGCTCCCTCTTCTGGTGTGGAGGACGACATCGAGGTCTCCTCCCTGCACCGCGCCTCGGTCCATGTCTCCGAGCCCGCACCCGCCTTCCTGCAGACGCGGCGCGCGCCGGACGTCCCGATGCCAGTGCACGACGCGGCGGACATCGTTTGATCTCCCTCGCCTCGCCTCCCCACCTTATACACTTAAACCACAAAAACCCCACCACATACATTGTTACCCACATACCACCGCTCGCGGACCGCATCTACCCACTGTATCTTTAGCACATTTCGCCCTCCACCTTACCCTACTGTAGTCTTTAGATTTCCGATCCGTTGACAATGCCTGCTCACTTGTTTTTATGGATATGTACATACATACATATAGCGCTAAGGCGCTTGTCGTGTCTTGAATGAAATAAGAGCGTTCAGACATTTTTTTGTGTGGATGAGTTCCCTGAGGTGGTCGATGATTGAATTAGTTTGGTTTGAGTCGAGGAGCCTGGAAGCTGCGACAACTTACAAACAACCGAGGTATGAGGTAAGTTATGTTTGTAGCGTCTGTCTCCGAGAGACTACTTAGCGACAACTGCGCTACGAGACATTCTTCAATCGTGTTCTCGAGTCTTTGCGAGGACTTTTGTTTCCGCTTGATTAGCCTGGCATTCCGCGTTGAAATAAGTAAATATCTATTTCTGGAGCGCGTGCACGGGCGTTATTTGGCGTTGCTGTGGTTCGAATCCGGACGCGACGCGGTCACGTGGATCGACTGGGTTCAAAGGTCATGTTGAACTTCTGCTCAAACTCCGTTGAACTTTTATTAGTTTAGCTGTGTTCTGACGTCTCTGGGGAGTTCTATGGCTCATAATCAATTTTCCCCACCGCCGTCAAGGGCATATGGATGGAGGCCTTTTATCCGTGATTCAACATCGACCAAGCGGCAAAGAATGTCGACGACTTGATGGGAAATAGTGAGAATCTGGGGAACTTGTGGAGGTTCTGAATCTGTAGTAAGGTTATGAAACGCTTTATCTGAACTCAAGTACTCAGACGGTTGTTTTTCGCGGCGATGACGGATACGGATTGAACACGCAGTTAAATTATTGAATAATCCGTTCAGAGTCTGAAATCCTGGGTGGGTAAATGGGAGGGATTGTTTGACGAAAGCTGGATGGACTCAGGAGGCGATCCCGAACACAGATAGACGCATAGATGGTGGGCGCGTATCAGTGGTGGGTGCGTATCAATGACATCAATCCGTGAATTTGCGGGCCGACATCTGGTTTTCCCGCCCCACGATGACAGACACGGGAAAGGCTCGTGTCTATGAAGAGCATGGTGAGGGCTCCGTTCTTCGAGTCCGGAGATGTTGAGCCTGATGCTTTTCAGTGGACGCCAGCGACGAGGCCGCAGCTGCGAAGATGTGGGCCGTCTATATATCCGAGGCTGAAAAGTACGACAAGGCCTTGGTAGAGAGCTGGAAGAGCGACATGGAGGGACTGCTCATTTTCGTGAGTCGTTTCGCCGTATCAATAACAAGTTCTCGGCTCAAAGTCTATAGGCCGGTCTCTTCTCTGCAAGTTTGACGGCTTTCCTCATCGAGAGCTATAAAACGCTGAGCGTCGACTCGGAAGATCTCACAGTGCAACTGTTGACACAAATATCGGGGCAGCTCGCAGCGTCGGCAAATGGGACTGCGTTTCGTGCCCCTCCATTCACTTCATTCACCCCGGCCACGACCTCGCTCTTGTGCAACGCTCTCTGGTTTTTGAGTCTGGGTTTTAGTCTCACCTGCGCCTTGATTGCCACCTTGGTTCAGCAGTGGGCCCGGGAGTTCCTGCACAAAGCCGAAATGCGTTCTGCGCCTCTCGTCCGCGCACGGGTTTTCTCGTATCTTTATTATGGCCTGAAGCGATTTCAGATGTACTCTGTGGTCGAGATCATCCCCCTCCTTCTCCATGCCTCCCTTCTCCTCTTCTTCGGAGGCCTCGTCGCGTTCCTCATCCCCGTCAACAGCATCATGACCTGGATCTGTGCCACTATTTTATTCGTGGTTGGATCGGTGTATTCGCTGGTCACTGTGCTGCCATTGTGGTGCATGGATTGCCCGTATCGCACGCCGCTTTCTATCGGGTTCTGGAGGCTTATGCGGACTGTACGGCGCTTCTGGCCCCAACGCAATAGCCAGGAAAACAACACGGCCCAACTTGCGGGACGAAACGATGGTGGAAGCGACGTTTCGTGCCGCAGTGAAGCGATCGGCTCAGCGTTCGGCTCAAGATTCCCGAGCCATCGTCTGGACAATAAAGTCCCTGGCCGACGATGACGAGCTGGAGCCATTCGTCGAGGCGATCCCCGATTTACTTTAGGGCCCCAGTGGAAGACGCTACGCGTATTTGGACCACGTCCGGAACCTGGCGCGACAACCTGATGTCCGGTTGCACAATCGCCTGACAGACTTCCTTGCGAGCTGTGGTACCGGACTTCTCCCTCTCGCCGTTAGCCAACGTCGGCGGATCACTCACTTGCTACCGAGCCATCTGGGCCGTTGCAAGCCTTGCAACCTTCCCTCAGCCTTCAGAAGCGTCGCACCCTGCCGCCGACCTAGGCAGCGAATTTAGCAGACACCTTTACGAGCAGTCGGCGCCGTCCATGACCTCAGAGAGCGCCCCATACTTTGCGTCGGCCAGGACGATGAGCATATGGAGCCTGTACTGCGCCGTCAAGAATCGCCTGCCTGGACTGCGAAGCTATCTCACTCGCTGTAAGCCTGTAACTCATCCAACTTGACCCCAGTCCACATCGATTCTCCCTGATATCCATATGAAGTTCGTGAAGCTGGCGCTGGGTCTCACGCCTCTATGGGGATCCACAATCTCAGAACTACAGCAGATATCTAGAGAACTGGATCTTCTCCTTCCATACGGACTCGTGTTTCAATATCTTCGACAATCAGCTTCCCTCACGCATGCTCCATACCGGTGGGAAGAAACATGAACCGCGATTTCCGTCGACCTTTCCGTTCCTTTCGTCGATCTCCAGCACCCACTCGAATTCGCCCTGGACAGTGTTATATCCGCTCAACTGGGCAGAATAAATGCGGCCAGCGACATCGCCAATGTGGACTGCATTTATAAGAACATATCAGCGCTATTGGCTTTCTGGAGGCCAGAGCATTCCAGCGCCATTCCGGGCTCTTGAATGGAACAACTTCAGAAGTGGTTTTGAGGGAAATCTTGCGCAACGGAGAGATTGAAATTCACCTGTGGTCCAACTTTCCCCGCACTGTATCGGAGGGTCCCTCAAACCCGCCGTTTCTCTTTCGGGAGGGATCTCTGTCCACAGACCCGGTCACAGCGTTGTGGCGTTTCGCTTCTCTCAACCTCAATCGACTTGGTGGTCACGATTCCCGTCTAATTCACCTCGAATCTACTCTAGACGCGATCGGAAGAACGCCATGCTCCCCTTCTCTGGCTCACTCTATCATCGCACTCATCCAAATGCAGATCTTGGATGAATTGTCTGTCCCCCGGGATGCTACCGTCGAGGAAGCATTCTCTGTGTTCAGTCATCGTCTACTTCCCGAAGATACCGCTATAGAAGATAGGTTCGACTCGAAATCGGATGAGCCGTTGTCGGACGCGCATTGGAATCATTTGTACGACGCGTTGGTAGGGCGGAAAACCGAAGCTGGAATTCTCGTCCTTGCTCAATTCCTAGAGCATTGCAGCACCGCCGAATTACCCTACAACGCAGTCGAAACTCTGCATAAAATGAACAGTAACATCATTCCCTTTGCGCGCATCCACCGGAGTCATCAAATACGACTTGCCAGAGCTATAGCGGGCGTCTTCGATGCGACGAGATCTCCGGAACTTCTCGCTGCCATCATCGGAAGCGTCTGTTGGTCCCTTCATGCACGTCAGGACCCAAAGAGTGTCAAAACTTCGCTGGATCCCGCATGGGTTCCTTGGCTGGATGATCTTATCGCTGCGCAAAAAATCAAAGCTAGCCTCAGGCGGTATGAGGGGATGTTGTCTGCTGTCGTTGCGGAAGAGGATTATGCTTCGGATAGCCCTGCAGATGTGGAGTATAGACGCAAGTTGGAGTCAACCCCCAACTCTCGCCACGTTCTGACTCGCGTCCGGAGTATCTTGGAAGGACTGGATCATTGGCATTCTGAACTATTTCCTTCAACTACTTTGTAACCCGTAAAGTGTACAGTTAATGTACAGAGTAGCCCATATACACAAAATGAGATGGCGAAAACCCCACGTAGATGTTCCGAGTCGGTTGGTTTCTATCTGGCACTGAAAGTCAACCCGAGTGTGGTAAATGTTGTTCCGACATTAGCCTCGTCTCTGAGAGCGATACAACGATGGCGGAATGCCTTTGCAAGACACTATAGATACTGGAAATTGGGACATTTGCTGTGTAAGTTCAACCGGATGGGCATGAACTGGAGCTCTCATAGTGGACTGAATCACATATGCTTCCGTAAACTAATCCATAATGGTTGAGAATACGGCGCAGGTTAGGGCGGCCGTGGGCTTGAACGTAGAAAGCGCCGCGATGCCTGTCACCCCGAGCGAGCCATCGCGGACACGCAAACCATCACAGAGACAATAGAGGACCAATGAGAACAGGGCAGATGATGCTGCTAAGAAGCGCCGAAACAAGGAGAAGGCTCAGCGAGCTGCCGCAAATAAATCGAAGCGTAACGAGAACAATGCGCAGGCGGACGCACTTCGGGATGCAACCAATGTATCCCAAGCTGTGGAGTCTTCCCCGGAGGAGCAGATTGCTTCTCTGAAAGGTGCGTGATGGTTTACTCTTTTACACAATTCTGCACTCATAGCACGTAAACCTCAGCTCGCCTAAAGTCGTTTGAAGTCCAGAACAACCTTCTCAGCCGCAAAAACAAGAAACTTGCTCGCACAGTTCGCCGTCAGACGGTTCCCAATGACGACAACTCAGAGATCATCCCCATTCCAAAACCGAAGGGCAAGTTTAATATTCAAGAAGCCATGGGGCTTGCCGATGACCAGCGCGAGTTTACCAAGCTTCAGGTGAGCTCCAATTCTTCCTTTATATTGCAGATTTCATTCCGCATAGGCCGGAGTCAACGTGCTTGCTGTCGAAGCGAAAATCGATTTCGACGAGCCATGGTCAAGACAGGAGCCGAGTACAGTTGCCAAACTATTACGTGTGGTACGTGTCAAGCCCTGCAGATCTAATTCCTCTAACCAGGCTTAACAGTCCGAGCAACGCTTTCCGTACCTGACCAGCAAACGGTTCCCGCGGTATTGGGCCACCTCCGCGATGCTCCAACGATACATCAACAGTGTCCGTGGCTATCAGTCGGGATTGAAAAACCCCGACAGCGGCGTCTCACGTCGCCGGCAGCGTGTTACAAAGGTGGGACAACGGGAAGTCGAAGCTCGACGTAACCGTAAGTCACATTTATATGTACACAATCCCAACAGATCATCGTGCAGGACTTCGACGCTCTCGCATCATTACTTCCCCCGAACCAGACGATGGCGATCAAAGTGCGTACTTCTTCATATTTATTCCCGTTTAACGTGAGTGATTAGTGAACGTCGACAACGATGGACCGAGGCAGTCCTCACAAGGTATGTTTGATTGTTACGTTGCTTTCCGGTCAGCTCATTAGGAATCCAAATTACTCCTCCGTTAATGGACGATGACGACAGTAATTCAGACTCGGACGACGAAGGAAAACCGTCACAGGGTGCCGATAGTTTGGATGACGACGACGACGACGACGAACTGCCCGTAGCCGTAGATTAATTGTGATTTGTACCCCACTACTGAAATTCACAATGTTTTCTTCGAAGTTCATAATGTTTTGCGATGATTCAAGGCATGACCTCGCCAGGCCTGGCAGAACATAACAAAACATGTTGTATTCAATGTGAACCGTCATGAAAAATTCATTATGAAATGTTCCTAAAAATGTTATGAAGTCGAACATCCTCATTCATGATGTTCCATCACGAATACATGATAAACCGTGAGGAAATTCCGAGTCAATCATTACGAACTTCAACACCTCAAGTCGTGAAAGGCATGTTGAAATTCGTGACACTTCCTTCTCACAGTGTCTGGGATCCAATCCTCATCCCCCTCATCCCAAACAATATTATACAAACGCGTTGAAACTAGAGTACTACAACACGAAACTCCAGATCCCAGACAAGGAACTCCTGCCCCCCAAAGGCCGTTACAAAACATAGCGGAAGGCTCTGTTCTGGATATCTGTCAAATCCAGGTATTCCTGCACAACACACCAAAGTCAACACTTGTACCAACGGAACGGGACAATCGAGTTAACACTTGCCTTGTCAATCTTGACCTTCTCGGACCCGCCGTCCTCGGTGGTCCGCTGGATATAAACGTTATCATAGGTGTCATCGACACCCTCAGCGTCCCGCCGTTTGTTTTCCGCTGCTAGATAGGTGCGGAGCGCCACGAGCAGGACGATCATGAAGCCGTAGCAGCAGGCGACCACAATCCATGGAACGTGGTTGCGCTGAAAATGAAAAATGGTTGATCAGACATCTAATAATCCAATCGCGCCGGCACACAAAGCGTCGGTCATTAATTGTGCTCACCGGCTTGTATTTCGCCTATATGATTCAACACAGTCAGTCTCGGGGGCTAGACTCGAAGTCCCTGTGTACGCACCAGCCACATTTGAGGCGCGACAGAATTCCGGCGCAGTACGCGCAGAGTAGAATCGTGTTGGACGTGATTCGTTTCGTGTGCCCGGCCGTTACATTCGACAGCCACGAGAGCAAGATAACTAGAGTAGATTCATAGTTGATTAGCCGCGAGGACTCAGATCCGTTCGAAATGCTCGAGGCTCACCAAAGCTGGTAACGGCGGTACCTGAAGAATGATGTATCAGGCCAGCAAAACCTAGCACGGAGAACCCGGTTAAAACCCACCCGTCAACCAAATCCCAAAAGCAGCCCGATCTTGTTTACTCCACGGCAGCAGCTCGGTCAGGAACACGGCCAGGATGCTCGGGATGATGTACGCGATGCCGACCCACGCGCGGCTGTTCGGTAGCCGCGCCGCAATTATCACGCCCGAGCCCACGGCGACGATCTCGACGACGCCGTCGACGCAGCCTAGGAGCGTCGTCTGCAGGGGCGTGAACCCGAACGAGGACACGATGAGCTGCCCGCTGGTTGACGAGGGCCGTTGGTGACGTTGGCGGTGGCGGCGAAGAGCGCGAAGATCCAGGTCTTGGGGTCGGTGAGGGCCTCCCACATCCTGCACACGTGCATACTCAGATACGATCGACGGTGGGAACGGAGATTTGCGTGCTACGCACTGTTCCTTCTTGAAATGCTTATTCTCCACACCAGTTTGGTTCACCTTGGGCATGGCAAATGAGCTCATTGCAGATCAAGATACGAAGATCGACGAAGCGCTCACCTTGATGCGCAGCACGGCGCTGACGCGTTCTTCGGGAGTGAGGAACCACGCGGTCGTCGGAGAGTCCGGGAAGAAAAACCCAAAACGCCGCCGCTGTTACGAGGGTGATGAGCCCCGTGATGATCATGAGCCATTGCCAGGGCTGGAACGTCTTCGTGTGGATGTGCAGGCAGCCGAAGCTGACGAATCCGGAAATTATCTGCGCTGTAATGTAAACACGGTGAGGTTAGCAGGGCGACGATAAGAGATGAGATATCCGCACCTGTGCCGTTCATCAAAACTGGACAAGGTTAATTAAGTCAGTCTAAGGGGGAGGCAGCGGTAGCGAAATGATTTACACCAAAAGCCACTAATGAGTTTGATGTCAATGATAAGCACAAGCGCGACGGGAGGCAGGCAGGCAGGGGCGAACGCACACTCTCAAGGTCTGTTCTTTGCGGGTATAGAACATCGAGGTGACGAGAAGGAATCCTGCCGTGACGCAGCTGCGCGAGGAATTCGGTTAGGTTACTCCGTGATATAAGACGAATTAAGGAACTGTCCCACTCACCCTTCACACATGCCAAGCACGACGCGGACAACCATTAACCCTGCAAAGTCCTTGCATGCCGCGTGCGCCATGAGCGCGACAGCCCACACGAAGATGTTGATGCTAAAACGCCGTTGTCAGTTCATATAAGTATCCAGGGAAGGTTGGGAGAAGATAACTCACGACATCCATTTGGCGACGGGGAAGCGCTGGAGGGCCAGGTTTTGGGGGGAATTCGAAGGCCAGATAGCTGAGGTAGAAGACGGTGCCGAGCCTATGTATGGTGTCGCATGAATCCATATTACACGTCAGAGGAAGAGCGGAACGGCGCGACCAGTTGAATCTGAAAATCTGAAGGTCAATTGAGGACGTAGACGAAGATTAGGATAGAACTTGCTCGTTGGTCGTCAATTTCGCCGATTTTCTGATTCAATAGTAGTTCAGAGAACAGCTCTACGAAAGACTGGCGACGGGACGCGCACATGATTCCCAGGATTGCAGCATTTCCAAGAGTCGCCTTGTCCATGAACTGAATCCTTGGGTCGAATGAGATGCCAACGCTATTCATAGGGAATCATGCATACCAATATAGAGCTGGAAGTCGAAGAAGTGAGAACAACAGAACAAAGAACGAAGGAACACCTACTGCACATCAACGGAAGAAGATGCAGGTCGATTTCTTCCTGTGCGCTGATGTGAGCCAAGTACGCGGGAGTCGGTATGGGTGGAAAACGTACTTGATTCGTTCTGCTTTCCGCGGGGTCCAGGGCATCGTTCTTGCCATACAGCAATTCGGCGCCGGTGTCGAGGCTGTTGGGCGCTACCTCCAGGCCGTGGTCAGACCCCGATTTCTCATCAAGTTCGCTGGTAGACATGATGGCTGGTGTAGGCAGGCCGGTCCTCAGCACTGAGAAGGAAGAACGAGCTATCTTAAGGGTTTCCATCAGGCACCACCAATGCGGCGCGTGGCACTCTTCTGATTGCCCGAAAGAACGCAGGTTTTGCGATCTGCCACCACGGACAGATGAGAGAGTCAGATCTGTACCATCTGTTGGTCGTTCAGACGATTGAATGAGACAGCAGTATTCTCACAATGAAGTGTGGCCTAGTGAGTTTGATAGCAAAATCCGTGGACCCTCGGGCAAGGATAGTGGGCCGTCTGAGGCCGTCTGTGGGAGATTTTTATGAACTTCTGTGATCCATGACGTAGGAGGCATCCGACTCTATGCTGCATCCATAGGCTGCTGGGTGGAATAAATGAGCGAGGAGACTACTACCAGTTGGCACATCTCTGATCGACGGAGGAGCAGCCTATCTGCGACGAATGAGCATACCATGTCAGGTGTCTTGGTAGCTGCTCTAATTCTGAAGTTTCGGATCCAATGCTGCCTATGCAATATCGGTTACTTCGAGCCCCCATTCAACGAGAGTCATACATGGCCTGGAGGTACTAGCAGTCGAGCTATCGGCGGAAGTGAACGCGACCGATGCGAACGAGATCAAAAGATGTTTGGTGCTGCTTACACGTGTGGCTGTACATGTGGCCGGAAATTTCCAGTTACTCCCTAGAACCGCGGTAGGCATCATCCAAGAAGACAAAAGATCGATCCATATCATCATATCATGAGGTACGGAGCTGCCATGTTCATTTCCCCGCGCGGCCATCGCGACCACTGCTTTCGCAAGATGTTTACCTTCGTAGAAAATCTTCTGAAAAGGGCGCCACCAAGCATTCTCTGCCAGCTGCTATTTCCATGTCCAACCTCTCCCTGTCCGGGGCCGAGCTGATTGCGCTCATAATAGGCGCAGTTCTCTATGGCATCTATCTCGTCACTCTGGGATCGCTGGCCGCTCGCTGTTGATGACGGAGACCGGGCAGTGGAAGCGCCGCTCAGCGATCAACTGGGTCATCGTCGTCGTCTCCGCCGTACTCTTCGTCAATGGGACCCTGAACCTCATCGTGGCGTCGATTACGGTTTACCAAGCCTTTGTGGTATACACCGGCCCTGGCGGGCCAGAACACATCTTCACGCACGGGTCTGGCTGGCAAACCATTACCAAGGTTGGTTCGCGGGTTTCGTTATCGCTTGCATTGTTTTTAAAATATCATCCGTGCACAGTCCTTCAACGTTCCTTTTCAATCCCTGGTTGGCGATGGGATTTTGGTAGGGAATTCGAACTAACTCTACTCGCCATGTAATGTAATCTAGTACAGATTTACCGCTGCTGGTTCCTCTGGAACAAATCATTGCTCGTAATCGCCCTGCCCATGCTCATATGGCTCGCCAACATCGCCTGCGCCATCCGCCTCGTAGACCTCATCGCTCAAGCCTCCCAAGGGCTCATCATCGGGAGCGTTATCCAGCCCTGGGGCCAGGGCAAGTTTTTTTTTTGCCTCTCCACTTATCCCACATCTGATGTCGTCTCACTCAGCCTTCTGGTCCATGACTATATGTATCAGTGTTATGGTCACCGGTTTGTTCTATCTTTTCCTTGCCGATGCATCTGCGTTAAATGCTGCTTTGCTTGCCTTACTCCCTAGGACTCATCGTCGCGCGCATCTGGCTCGTCGAGCGCCAAAACCGCAGGTTCCGCGTTCCCGGCATCGACACTGTCGCCACCTCCCGCGAAGGCCCAAGCCCACCGAAAAGCACCCTCAGCCGCGCGATGCGCAACATCATCGAGTCCGGGATGATCTACACCGTCGTTTCAATCTTCACGCTCGCTACGTACACGCTCAAGAGCAACCTGCACTACCCCGCGTCCGGCATGGTGAGTTCATCCATGCTCGTTTGTGTTGGATTGGATTCTAGCAACCTCTCATCTCAACTCATATCACGTCGCAGGAGATCCACAGCGTGGGATCACATTCAACCTCATCCTCATCCGCGCCGCGCGCATCGGCTCCGCCTCCGCGCGCGCCAACGGACGTCCCGACGCCTCCGCCGGCTCCGTCCCGCTCCAGATCCAAATCACCCAAACCCAAACCCATCCAAACTCCCCTTCTAGCGAGGGCGTCTTCCGCTTTTCGCGGTTCCACAAGGAGGAGGAAGGCGAGGGCGAGTTTGGGCGGCGGGCGGAGGCGGTGTGATTTGATATTGGATTGGCCATGGACTCGGGAGGAGGCGTTCGTTTGTAAGTAAGAACTGTACTCTACTTGTGTTGTATTTGGGCTGCTGTATGTGTTTATACCCCGACGTCGCAGCTGGCCTGTGCATTCCGCGAGAGAAGTTCAAACTGAAACTTTTCAAACCAGAGCCGCCTACAGCAGATTGTAGTACATTCGGCGGCAGTGGTTCAGAAGTGGGATAGCTAGAACAAACAAACAAAAAACAAGGTTCGGGACACGGCGAGACGGTGTGTACTTGGCTTGCTTCAGGAACGGCGAACGGCGATAGCGAAAGCTTTTGAAAAGTTCTGATGATCATTGCCAAGGCTGTCGATTGCTATCAACTATCGGAGGTCGCGAAGGATTTTCCCCGGCCCAATCCCGATTCGAAATTAAACTCGACGACAAGTGCGCATTCGGTTAGTTTCCGGAAACCTCCGATTGTTTGAATGCTCGAGATATGGGCTCCTTTCATGCGCCGGAACCTCAGAGCAAAGACATCAACATATTTCTTCTGGTAAGGTCGGTCCTCTGTGTATCAGAGCATCAGGATTTTACTGAGCAAAACAACTCAGAGCGGGGACGTCGATCTCAAGAGTACTTATGTCGCGTCACTTTGGCTGTCCGCGATGATGATAGGCCTGATACTATTCCCGGCTCCGAAGCGGCTGAGTACACCGTGGCCGATTAGACCGTCTGAAGCAAGAGGCACGGCTCTCACGGCGGCCGTGAGCATGTGGGCTGCGCTACGCGGCCATTCGGTGTTGATCAACGGTTGTAAACGGAATTCAATGCTACCTACCTACCATCCCTCCGGCTAACTTCCGGTGAGTGATGAGCCTTGAACACTTTTCATGGCTACATATACATATACGAACACCGCACGCCGAATGCCCGAATTCGAATTCCTCCAGGCGGGCTAATCAAAACATTGCTTTTGCTGTGAACATTGCACTAGGGAGGTCGGATTCAGTAAACCTGCTCGGGCACTTTGGGAGAATTGAGAGGAGGAAAATATCTTCCGAATGGGAGGTAAATACACCTACGTCTTGAGCTTGTGAGCTAAAAACATTCCACGCCCATCCTTGCGAAAGCCTTCGTTAAGTTTCTCAGCCGCTCAGTCATGTTAACACGAAGGATGATGGCGTTAACCACCAATCTACCTTGATATTAGGGACAGTCAAAGTAGACGCTTCAGCGACGTTTCAAAATGGCTTCAAGATATCTCAAAGCGTGAGAGAACGACGGGAATTCTGAATCGTGTTTGAAGCGTGACGTGTCGCCGAAGCGCCTCCGGAGCTCTCCGGAGGCGCTTCAGATGCGATTCAAATGTGATTTAATCGTTGATGATCAATTGCGGGAGAATCGCAGCTGAAGCCCTTCTGAAGCGCGAATCAAGACAGACGGTCAAGGTAAATCACGCTTATCCCACGCTTCAGAGATGAAAATTAATTTAAGAAGCCGTTCTGAAGCGCCGTCGAATCGCGACTGAATCGTCTACTCTGACTGTCCCTATTTTTAATGAACCGGAATAAACGGGCTTCGAATAGCTGACCAATTCAATTTAGAGATAGCAGGTAAGATGAAAGCCAGAAAAGAGTTTCGATCCGGTCAGTCGGCGGTGAAGAGGAAAGACCGAGCAACCACCTTAGGTGTTCGAGGATCTGGTCCCTGACCATCCTTGACACACTCCGGTCTTCAAGGGCATGGCATCGTTTTTTTAAACAAGCGTGTGTTGAATGTTCTGCGATCTGCCACTGCAGACAGATTCGAATCATATCAGTTCGTTGGTGAGAAAATCGAACATATTTAGAGGGAAACTCTGGGCAACTGCCAGTGTTAGCCAGTCTTGTCCGAGCCATCAATTGTTCGGCGTGAGAAGACATGATAGGCACCGATTGAGGAGAGATGCCCTAGCAGCCGCGTGCTTAGCGAAGACCGCAACCTATGGAGCCTGAACATGGGGCTGTATAGAACTGTCTTTACTCGTCCTCGGAATTTCTGGCCTGCGTGTTCCACAATCAATATCTTGCTTTCATCGCCCACTCGCCAGAGCATTTTGAGGTTCGTCATTATTTTTTTGAATACTGGCTCCAATTTCCCTGTAGGTTGTTGTCGTGTTAGCTTCAAGTTATTTACACGTGGAGGGAACGAGAACTTTGTCCAAAATAGCTTGCCTTGCTCTTCTACCTGACATTCCCCATTCAACTTCCACGAGTGCAACTAACGTTGTGCTGAGGCAAGTCATCCGTTGTAGATAATTCGAGTCAAACACTCCAATTGTCGATGTATCTCCTGACCACATTTCCGAGTAACTGAACACAGTTGTGCTAACTTCAATTTATGTACTACTCCTCGAATCTTGAGAAAATATTTGTCTCCCTTTCTGTGCCAACGGTCAGGTCAGACCTCAGTTGAAGTCATTTGAGGACACAGCGAAACAGTTGCAGATGACCATGGACGTGCGACACAACATGGGCTACACCTGACCACCGGCCAGAGATGGTCTACTTGAACATCTGCCAACGGACCTGATGTGAGCGGTACACTCCCAGATGCGGCCGCTTTTAGACTTAGACTCGGTTTTAGTGGAGGGCGATAAACCCGTGTTTTAACTTTCTGAGCTGTCCTACTGGAACTCCGTCAAAAGAGTCACTTGCGAGATATCATCACAGGCAGCCGAGGTTCAAAAAACCTGTTGTCCGACTAGGGTTGTGTGAGCGATCAGTCAGTTAACTATGACATTTTGATAGATCGTTTCGCGGAAGCCTACTTCTCGCAGGAAACCCTGGTTAAAATGAGCCGGATCCTGCGAGCCAGTTCCGCCTTTCTACCCAGGAATGTCCACCGAAACCAATATCGACGGGGGTCCTCATATTCCTTCGCATGGGTCTCATGAACTTGGGATGGCTCCTATGCCCAAATCTGACGACATTTACGACCGGCTACCTTCCCACCGCAAAGTGATTATAACCTGTGTTCTGACCTTTTGCGGTTTGCTCGCACCCATAGGATCCACAACCGTGCTGGGGGCCCTTCCCGAAGTCGCAAGCACGTTCAACACCACTGGATCAATCATCAATTCGACGAATGCAATATATCTTGTATTCATGGGAGTTTCCCCGTGTTTCTGGGCGCCAATAAGCCAGGTGCGCCATGTTTTTTTCAACCGCTGTTCGCTGCTGAATATTTTGAAGGTGTATGGGAGACGATGGGTAGTATCGTTTCCAGCAATGGGGCAAGGACCAACGTTGAATCCCATGGGTTTCCAGATTTTAATTTCCAGTGCCCTCCTATTTTTTGCATTCTCTCTCGGAACGGCTCTCAGTCCAAATCTCCCCGCGTTCTTCGTGTTTAGAGCTTTAACCGCGCTGCAAGGAACCTCACTTTTGATTGTCGGTTCGAGCTGTATTGGTGATATATATCGACCCGTAAATCTTACCCTGCCCAGACCTGTTTCCTTTTCTTAATATTTGCAGACCGAGAGAGCCACAGCTCTAAGCTGGTTCCTTACCGGCACGCTGATTGGTCCAGCGCTAGCGTATGTACTTAGGTGATTACTTTCACCCAACCTGTTCACCAGTTCATTCTTATAGGCCATTCATCGCCGGCGTTATCGTCACGTACCGGAGTTGGCAGGCAATTTTTTATTTGCAAGCTGCGTGGGGAGGGCTGGCCACAGTGTTGGCCTTCTTGTTTCTCCCCGAAACTATCCACCAGAAGCGCTCCCATGAGCTCTTTGGCCTCAGCGTCTGGAAGAAAGCAAGAAGACTTTGGGAAATGACGAACCCCTTCCGAGTGCTGAAACTGTATCGGTATCCCAATCTTGTGGGTACCCATTCCTTTGTAAATAGGTTCGACTGAAAATCCTTCAGATCTTGACAGTGGGTTGAATTATATTCACCATCCGAGTGCCATAACCTCGCGATTTTACTAGGCCGCCGCAAGTTCCGCGCTCGTATGGAATATGTACCCCTTCCTAACGCTCATTCGGTACATCATAAATCCTCGTTTCCACCTCACGACGCCCATGCAATCGGGGCTGTTCTATCTTGCTCCCGGCCTTGGATATATCACAGGTAACCAGAAATTCACATTTATTGCAGAAGAGGAATGAAACTGACCGCAATCAGGCAGCTTTATGGGTGGGTGGTGGGCTGACCACACTGTCAAGAAATGGATCAAAATCCGCGGAGTTCGAGTCCCCGAGGATCGACTTCGCAGCTGCATTCCGTTTATAGGAGTAGCCATTCCTGGCAGTCTGCTGATATACGGCTGGAGCATAGAGAAGGAAGTTGGAGGCATCCCCTTGCCGATAATCGTGATGTAAGTAGGGCGGCGATCATCTTTCTTCGTTGGAGACGATCCATACTGATTTCTTATTTCAGGTTCCTGCAAGGCTGCGCCCAACAATTTTGCTTTCCATGCTTGAATACATATTGCCTTGGTGAATTGTCTCGTACTATGGGACATTCCGCTCTTCATACCACCTTGTAGATGTCATACAAAGCCGTTCAGCAGAAGTTGTGGGTGCGTACCTGGTCGTGCCACATGCTCAACAAATACTAATGCACAGCCAGCCGCTAATTTCTTGGTTCGATATCTTTTCGCTGCGGCAGGGTCGGCAGTTGCACTCCCGGCGGTAGACAAGATCGGAATTGGTTGGTTTTCAACCATAACTGCGGCGTTCCTCCTCCTGACCGCAGCCGGATTGCATTGCACGGTGCTATGGGGAGAATCGTGGCGCGACAAAGTCGATGGAAGGAACCAGAACGAGACCGAGAAGGCCTCCACTGTACCTGAGCGTGGAGTCAGTAACTCAGGACGAGAAAGAGCATGCGTAAGCCACGTACAGTTTTAGCGTAATCCGTACCAGAACAAGATACGAATGTAGCAAGCAGTTTTTGACGTTGTGCCTGCGAGAAAAAGAACAAGCCAAAAAAAACAGAAGGCGTGCATTTCTACGTGTGGATGTCATTTGCGTGCGTCCTCGGTGGTGCCGCAGCGGCCAATGCGTCGGGTAAAGCAGAAGCCGTGAAATTCGAAGTACCAGTCCACGGAGGAGTAAAAATCAACCAACTGAGCGGTGCTCCCCATCTATCTCCCGTCCCTTCCCAGCATCTTCTTCTGGCCAAAGAAGCCGTAGCGCGCGGGCTAACCCAGAGTTCGATCGATCGATGTCAAACGCCCACGGGGTCTCAATCGCTGGATCTTTCCTGGGGAGGACGGGGCGAAGTTTGGTCGGTCTGTGCGCCATTATTCTAAGGCATGCATGGCCAACTCACCTCATGTCCTTGATTTTGACCAGATTGCCCTCCACGGGCATAACGGTCCGGCCCTCTGAACGCCGGTCGGCAATGGGGTCCAGGAGACGCAGGACGCGGAGAAGGAGGACACGCTGGCCGAGCTGCACATCGAGGGAGGAGGGCTCAAAGCGGAGGATAGCGCGGCCTAGGAGAATCGTGTCAGCATCCATCAAGCCACAACGAATTGGACAGCACAAGAGGCGAGAATCAAACACAGCATATGCGTTACGCACCCTTGAACGGGAAAGCTCTCTTCCCAGCGGGCCCTGCGTTCGAGAAACCGGATCTCAGGTAAGCGGTTCGCATCTCCCCGCCACGCCCCACGATAATGAGTGCGACGGTCGCCTCCCAATTCACAGGAAATGGTTGGTTGATGTCGAATAACGTGATTTCGGGGAAAAGGTGCTCCTGGCGAAACGTCTTGCGACATTGGTGGATGTTTGACTCCGTAGTAAGATCTTCAGCCAACAACTGGGTGAGTATGTGCTTGTATCTCGCCCTGGTGGCGACCTGCGCCTGCATAATCTGCCACGGGATGCCTGAAGGCCACATGAGATCACAGCCGTCCTCGAAGGATTTAGGGTCCGCGCTGCCGGTTATTCGGAAACGCAGCGCACCCGCAAGCGAAGATATTTCCTCCTCGCTCTTCCAGTACAGAAAGCCGCGGGTTCCCGATGGAAACGGCATGTAGCCGTTGCGGTAGTGATATTGAATGACATCTCCGACCCCTTTGCCTGACGCGAAGAATCGTATATTGGTGCGGGTTTTATGAGAGAAGTCTACGAAGTCGGTATCCTGAATGAGATTGGAATTGAGGGTGGAAAGTTTCTGGTGCCGTCTTCTACTTGCGAGCCGTTATTCGAGGTAAAATAGAGGTACTTAAAATACGAAAACCCACGTCTTAGGTGCGACTGTGCTGGACAGCCGTGCCAATGTGACGAGGCGGAGGAATTCCAGGTTCTTTAAATGTACCGCCCACAGACTCATAGGTGCTGGGGTTGAACGTTGAACGCAAGTGGAGCGTGGCGCCGGTGGTCGCAGGAGCAGAGCCTCACGTGATGTATATCAACACACTGATCCGATGATTTCGGAAGACCTCCTTGCTAAGTTCAGCATACAAGACCAGCCGCCGCTTCGCTCCGGCAATAATGGCAAAAAAATAATCTATTGTCGATATACTATACAGTTAGAAACAAAAAAAGACAATGTGGGAAAACGACACGGGGAATCAAAGAATTCAATTCATAGCAGTTTTTAGAGATATAACAGCGAGGACGGCAGAAGAGGAGCAGTTACCCACTGCTGGCCAATCAAGAATAAGCAGAGCTGGTCGCTCAAGAGAAGCCAGCGGAAGCAATAGCGAGAGCAGGTAATCAAGGACAACTTAAAAGCTAAACATTTCGATTTTGCATTTGATTCATCTGGAGTTGCACCAGCCAGAAACAGCGGAAGGATTCAAGATAATGGAAGGTGTGAATTGTGTTCATAAATCGTTGCCAGCCAGAGTGAACAACGGAAACACGAGAAAACCGCAAAACTTGACTGAGACGAAAGCCGGCAAAATAGGGTTGCTGGGCGGAGGGATTGGAAGCGCATGGCATGAGATGAAGAGGTTGAGAACTAAGATGAAAAGCAATCATGGGCGAGGAAGCAACAGACACAACACAGCTAGCCCGAGGCGCGGCATTGAGAGCATTGATACAGTAGCAGTTGCAGACATAAAAATTTGAGGATGATCGAGTGGATGCCCAGGCTTGAAGTAGTAGTTTTGAGTCGAACCCAAGTACAGGACTATCCCCCGCAGCAGCAGATCCAGAGATCAGACCAAAAGCGAAAATAAATTCGAGGAGCAAAGTGGATGAAGGGGTTCCATTCGCACCGTTTTTATATGCGAAGATTGCGCCGGGGGGTATACGTGGCCGCCCGGCCTGATGAATATAATCATGCTGCGCTGTCAAAAGCAATGGCTGCGATTGACTGCGACCTGTCGAGAAAAAAGCTGCGCGTGGGTCAGCTGTTTGACGGCAAATGAAAAGGCAGTGTTGAAAATCGGAAAGACGACGACAAAAGAGGTTAATTGAAGAGCACGGGCAGAGGAAGGACAAAAGGAGAAAGGTTACATGGGGATACAGCACAGCAAAACGAGCAAATTAATTGGTGGACAAAAGTTGATTCAGACCCAAGTATAAGTCGGATTTGAGAAAGAGGCTGCGCCGGGGAGCTTGAGAGTTGCGCAGCGGCTTCAAGGCACAATGAAGACGAAAGAGGTGTGTACAGACGGACGGAGCTACAGTGCACAAATGCGGGAAATTTCGAAAGTGGAACGGCGCAGTGCGTAGTGGGTCATGGGATGTGTCTGGATGTGTATACCGTGGATATTGCTGCCGACAAACGGGGATAATTGTGCCAGAAGAGGAGAGAAAGTAAAAACCAGCTGGGTTATATGGGGATGTTGCACAGGTTTCGTAGGATATCGTTAAAGAACGGTTAATAATGTACTTACCTCGCGGGCAACGTCAGCGTCCTCGTCAGCGGCAACTCGATGAACTTTGACTACCAGCATCACCAAAGTCGAGCTCGGGCAGCCTTCACTCCTCGCGTCCGCCGCCGGGGGCGCGGAAAGCTCATGTGGAGGAGCGACGTCCCGCACGCGCTGGAGTCGCTCCTGCAGAACATCACCCTCTTGATTCTCACCGTGACAGGCTCCCTCGACCCCTCCAGACATGTGTCTACATCAGCACGCTCCCGCACAAATTTTCCTTCAACGCATGCCGGCTCTGGCTCATCTACGGGCTGGGTCCCGGCTCATCGGAATCGCCGCGCTGTTTCAGAATGTGGAGTAACGCGACGAGGAATGTGGTGTTAAATGGGGTGGGAGATTGGGATGACGTGAGGTTGAGGTATGGGCGGATGCCAGGTGAGGGTGGGCGCTACGCTTTGCAACAGCGGAGAGTTTTGTACGAGGATAAAGACATACAGAAGGGATTTACCAGCAGGGCGATTAACCGTTCTTTAACGATTTGCTCGCTCGGCGGTGCAATTGCTCCTTATATCCATCCTCCTTTTGGATTTCCTCTGCTCTGCCTCTTGCATTAACCCCTTCTAGCCTTAACTTTCCGTGCTTCTTCACCACCGCCTTTTCATTTGCGGCAGAACAGCTTACTGGTGCGCAGTCTCTTTCAGACAGTACACAGTTGCTGCCGCCTATGGCGCAGTTCAATTCGATTTTTATCATGCCGGTGGGCCACGTCGTCTTGTCTATTGTGGATATAAAGAGGGTGCTTTGCTTTCGTTCGTCTGGCAATTTTCTGTCCGTTGTTCATGCCCTCAAATTAGTGGCCTCAATTCACTCAACTGTAACATTCTTTTCTGGGAGTCACGGCCTGATCTCGGAACGCCTCTGTTTGCTCTTGCGAAGCTATTGGGTCTCGTCTTGGTGTCTACGCTGGTGCCGCGCAATCTCCATCCTCTCCTGAATCGAGGATTTTGTGGTCAGGTTGCAGCAAATTGTCATGCAACTGTGTTGAACTCAATGCGCCACACTATTGGCCCCAGCCCAGATACTACGCCCTGCTAAATTGCTGCTACATCTCTTCCGCTGAGTTGCGATCAATCAGGGTTTCCACACCGAGATTGTAGGGAGGATCGATTTGCATTGACCGTCGAATGTTTTCCGCTGCTTCCCCGCTCGTGTGGACTATTATTCGCAGTTTTTTATACCTTACGGTACCTTCAAACTCATGGAGGAGTTTTTGCTCACCAATTCCTTCTGCCATTAAGATTTGATGGCATTGGTTCAGTCTGTATCTCTCTTTCATGCAAAATCTACATTGTGACTTATCATAATATTCATGGTTTCTTTGCCTTCGCCTCTCGAATACCGGAGCGAAGCGGAGGTCCGTCTTTCTTCCTTCGCTACTCCCATCATCTCCCTTCTGTATTCCTGGCTATTGTACTTTTCCGCTCGCTGTGCCAAAACTGCCACCTATTGTCGTCAGCAATCCGTCCAGCGCCTCACGATTGTCTGCTCAAGGCCATCTAAAAACGCCGGCCCGTCGCGTCTGATCTTGCTGCGCTCTCCCAGCTTCACGATTATCCTGCCATCGCGCAGTTGACTTCAGCCATTAGTCCAGTTTGCAGTGGCTCCTGCATGAATCAAGTACAGCCAGGCGTGGCGAGCATGACTGTCGGACTACGAGATCTTCACATCCGAGTCAACTCTGAACTTGGAAGACTTCTCAACGCTTGATTCAATTCTCGAGGCGCTGCAAGACCTACTCTATATGCGAGAAGTCTCGGAATTCGGAACAAATCATCACTCATCAAGATCTCAAGCTTAGGCTGAACCGGTCGCTCTGTCCCGAATTTCCAAAATATTCAAGATGCTTCGGCCTCTGCGGCGGGCCCGGGATTCGTTCTGGAGCCTGATTTCTCGGTGGTTCCACATATCAAGTGTCTTTTTAACATCCTCTTCGATGTCTTGCAACTGACTGATACCTCAAGTCTCTGGCCATCGCCCTCCTCAATCTTCACAATATACAACCGTACACTGATAGGAATCGCGTGGACTTGAACATTAATGGGAGCATGGCGGGGGTCCCTCGTTTTGCAGCTGAACCCAAACACGTTCTCGAGCAGCAAATCTCTTTGGCAATGTATGGGGTCGAGGCTCCGATTACTCGACTACAAACCACGACTGGTGTCAAAGATAAGGTTGCGCAACACTGTATTGATATTTTACTGCAGAAATCTCGAGAGATGAAGGCAAACAATCCAGGTCGTAGTGCAGAGTCAATCAAAGAAGAACTCGAGGCCTGGCTATCTGACCAGCCGGGCGATAAGGTCAATCCCTTGCTCGATATTGCAGGTATTTTTTCCCTGCAGATGCTAACTATATGAATTAAATGTGAATTTCAGGACTTGATCCCCATCGTGATACCCCCGTCGAAATCCTGCATACAATTCTGCTGGGGATTATTAAATATGTTTGGTACACACTCCATTCTGGGTGGTCGGAGGCCCAGCGCGATTTATTTGTTATCCGGCTCCAATCGACTGATATTAGCGGCCTGAAATCCCTCCGATTCGTGCCGCGTACATGATGCAATATCGCAACGGCCTTATTGGAAAACATTTCAAGACGCTAATGCAAATGACCTTAACCTTGCAGAGAAGCGGGTCCTGTCTGTTCTATTATAGATAGGCTAGATCGAAAAGACATACCAATAAGGCTCAGAGATTTTGCATTCAAGCCCTGGCTCGAGCACAAGCCTGATAAGCTCAAGTTCGCCTGCCGTTGTGCTCTGGTCGCGCATTGTTCAAAATCTGCAACAGAAGAAAATGAATAAGAACTATCTAGGGAAAATGAACAAGTATGCACAAGGGAATTCAAATCTTCGGATGTTGTTCTCGGAGACGAGGCCCATTGGGCTTAAAACGACTTGCGCCCAAAAGGTTGAGATCAGAGGAGGATGGTCGAAGAATGATGAGCCACCTTCAATTGAAACAAACTTACATAAAAGAATGCAGAGACCAGAGAAGTAGGAGATAAACTTTGGAGTACAACATCTGTAGTCGCCATCAATCACGGCGATGAGGTTAGCATGAATGTTCTATAGGCAGTAGTGGAGGAAGGAAATGCGAATGGTGTCTTGAAAGGTAACGATGAACACATTGTCTACAGTGAGGACATGTAGTGTAGCCGAGGACAAGCCCAAGCCCGCCCAAGCCCAAGCCGTCCAAGCCCGTACAGCCAATTTCAAACTCCGCTAAGCGGGGCAAGCCGTTTTGCCAAGCCCGTCGGACAAGTCTGCTTGCTTCCGTGTCCATCAACTCCCAGAAGCATCGTTGCGGTTACGGTTACCCGTAATTCTTACGACCGTAACTGTATACGGTACAAGCGGTTTGCGGCCCAGGACCCTCTTCTGCTAGTAGTCGACATGCAGCCAAGATCTTTTGGACATTGCCTTGCAGTCTTTTAACTGAGTTAACCTGCGTTGAGCTGAGTTGAGTAAGCATTAAGGGAACCATCAGCAAATCCACGGAGAGTTGTAAGTTTATCTATGACAAGACCTTGCCGGAGCGAAGGGACGGCAATGCCGCAACGTGACCTGGGAGATGAAAAGAAGAAGAGATATGCATTCAAGCTGTAAATACAATGCTGTAGGGAAGTATAGGGACCCGGAACACCGGTGAGAATGGGAAATGGCCTGAGGAATGCTTGCGATCCACCCGTTTGAGGGAAAGAAACATCCACAGGTCAACACTGGCAGTCCATACATCGGGTGTTTTAATGCAAGTTTGGGGGAAATTTGTGGGCCATGGAAAAATAGGCCAAGAATTGTGCGAATGGTCAAGCAAAATGGTCTGAATGAACAGAGGAGAATGTCTGTGAGTGGGCAATCGGTGAAACGTAGCCAGAATCCGAGTTTTCTGAGGAGTGAAGAAATCACAGGACAGGCCTGAAGCGGAAGACCGCAGAGCCAGGCCAGCACCTTCAGGTAGGAAGAACGAGGTGCGAAGACAGGTATTATCCGGCTTTGAACAAAACCACAGCACAGAAGTTCATATGGTCTTGAAGTGCAGCACGAGACGAGACCAGGGGAACAACGTTGACTAGCACTGGCCCATCCAGATTTTGTAGTGGATGATGATCTTGAGCAAACAATAATCGCCGGTTGACAAAGTCATGCATGAACTGTTGAGGCAGTAGCAAAATGAATAGATTGACAGCCAACAAAAGCAACCAGAACTGAAAGTCGGGAGATTGCGAGCAAGGGTTCAGGCCGTTAATCCAAGAGAGAACGGAAAGAAGTAGTTGTGGGCAAGGTGGGGGACGCTGGAAGTTTATACATGCTCCGGTGATACGGCCGCGGTGAGAAAAGATGCGGTGTAGTGAGAATTTTACACAGATGCAACAGCGGCGCAGTGAGAAATTTGCTGCGTGAAGCTGCGCTGACGGTCCTGAGGGAAACGTGGTCAGCTGAGCTATTGCTATTGAATACCGCAGGGACAGGCAGGGTACACAAATGGGGCATAAGCGCAGCACCCGCAGGACAGGAAAACCAATGGAGTTGGACCTACATGGGGCAATTGCACCGCCGAGAGACCATTTGCTTAAAGAACGGTTAATAATAGACGGTGATTGTGGCAGGTATATCTCGTATATTAGAGGCTTTGCGCAGAGCCACCCGGAGCCACCCGGTGGCTATTTCGGCATGCGCTGTCCGGTGGCTACGCCAGCCCACGACGTCATCCGGTGGCTTCGCTGGTGGCTAAAAATACGATTTTTGCGTCATTTTAGCCACCATGAGCGCATGCCTGACGAGCCACCGGGTGGCTTCGGGTGGCTCAGCGCAAAGCCTCTATTAAGCAGATATCTCGTATATTAAGCAGATATCTCGTATATTAAGCAGATGCTCGTATCACGATGTACATGTTTGTTCTTCACACGCCACCGGGCGCTTCGCGGATTCCCTGAACTTCTCAGATTGGTATCAGATTCATTTTATATTCTTTATTCCGCCCTTCTGTCGTCCTAGCCGCACCAGTAACGAGCTCTGTCTGAAATGCATGCCGAACTGCATGGTGTTTTGTTTTCATTGTGTTTTTTCCTGCCGGCTTTCTCATTCCCAGTTGAATACTTCGTATATTAGAGAGATCCCTCGAATCAGAGTGTACATGTTTGTACCGCCGAAATTACCCCAACCGTTACCCCAGCTGACCCTCTCCATCCGGAATTAGCTTAGACGCCCCGGCGCTTGGCTGATTCATACCTCGCCGATCAGCCCTCAACCTCCGCACAAAAGGCAGACATTCTGTCGCGTCGCTTCTTCTTTCTTACCCCCATCATCTGCTTTCGGAATCCTGCACCGCCGCCTCTGTTTCTCCATTTTATGCTGCGCTGCCACTCCATGATGTGTTTGACTACCAAGAATCAACTTATGCCCAGTGGAGGTTCCTAATTCTGCAAGACTCTGCGTTTACCAAGCTATGCGTATTCTCTTAAGACGTCGAAAAGGGCCCGAAACCCCTTGAGATTTATGTTTAACAGCCGGCCAAGACCTACCACTATCAAGCCTCGTGCCTCAACCTTCTACCTCTGGATTTCGCAAAACCTTGAGCACCGAGGTGATATTCAATCAAGATGAACCCGAAGCTCACTACCAAGGCTCAATTCATCAAGATTCTAAACTCGGTGTCGGCTCTGCTGTTTCAACTTCAACTTCAACGCCATTAATAGCGTCGACCAAGCAACTACTCCACAAAGTTGAATATATGCAATCGGGCGTTGCCAGCCTGGAAGAATGACTCTTGCAATATGGTGAGTAACACAGTCCTTCCCCGTCTCAGTCTTGGTATCAGTCGCAAATGTTACTCACTGGTGTGGCTTTACGGTAAACCTGGGCTCGGTGCTGAGCCAATTGTGCAACCGGGAATCATAGACCCTTGACGCTCATATTCTCGGGCACCGTCGACAGGCTTCGGGCATGGTTTGCGTAGGTAGGTGAGGAAGAGCGTGCGATAAGGCAGCCTAACTTCATCGATAAGTGTGCGGAACTCAGCGCCATGCATACCGCCCGGACCTATCGACTGCCACGAGCTCCGCGAAGTGTTGTTCGAGTTCCTGTGCCGGCTAAGCGGTGAGAGGTTTTCTTCTTGACTGGCCTCCATTCCGGGATGCCGCTGACTTAAGCCCTCGAAGTGTGGCCTCGACCATTGTGGACGTTCGTTCCATCGAATCTATGTCCCTCCTGCCAACAAGCTGAGTGCAAAGGACACATTTCTGCCACCTGGTGAGCACTGTTACTAGATCATCAAGTTCGATTAACTCTTACTCACCTGCGCCTTGTCCAGCAGCCCGAACGAGCCTCCGAAGAACGTTAACATTGTGGATGAAATTTTGGGCTTTCTGCCATATGCGACATGTAACAGGGTGCGAAATCTTCAGTTTCTCTTCTACGGAATATTTACCTATTGTCTGCGGTTCAGCCACATCTCCTGTGTTGAGCACATCATGTCCATATGCGGTCTGTCTCCTCATCCAAGATCGGCTACTTACTCAGTTGACTATCGTTGTACTTCCCGATGTACTAGCTTTCGATGCTCAAATCCAAGGGAGCTGCTAGAATTATGGGATTTTCCTCGTAATCCATGCAGCCTTCTGGTACGAGACATGCTCTCACAGTTCGACTTTTCGACGCTATCCAATGTACAAAGAAGTGTGTTTTTCATTATTTTACTGGCCTCCAGCTATCTGCTAAACGTTCAGTAGCAAGCGCGCTGGATAGCCTACAACGGCGGGCGAAGAACAGGAGAATTTTCACATGGAGTTGATCCTGTAATTGTATTTTGTTACGTCTATGGCTGAAATAAACTGTACTTTTACAATGCAAGTGAGTCTTCACACTTGCGCCGGAGCGAAGCGAAGGCACGTCTTGTTCCCAATGTTAAGTGAGGTGTCGGCATCAGGAGCCGGAATGATAGATTAAAAGCGGAGTTTAAAAAGGCTTCAGACGGACACGCGTAATTTTATAACGAGGGTAACAGTGGGGAACCCTAATCCCAAGGCTTCAATAGCCCCCCTCATCGCCACAACACCTGGACAGTCACCTCGCGCATCGGCAGAAGTGGGGAGGAATGCTAATCCTATAAGCGGCAAAAGTCTAAAAGACCGGGCCGCATGGATGCGTACACATGACCACGGCGTGGCGACGCGTGAGTATCCATGAGAAAACATGAATGTTCGCACATGTACCATCCATATTTTCTTAGTTCGGTTCTTAGGTAAGGTAAGGTAAAGTAAGTAAGCCGAGGTATGATACGGTAACATGAGTGATACTTCACTCGTGGTCACGCTGCGGCGGCGGCAATGAGAGCGTGTACCGAGTGGCGGAGAGAGCGGGTGACGGCGATGAAGACGTCAGTGGCGATGACGGCGACAACGGAGAGGAGGAGGACGTGTTTGTCGACGAGACGCTAGATCAGCACATACACACAATCATTGAGTTTACTCAAGTATCCGCGTCAGCGCCGGTAGGAGGACCAGAGAATGCTCCAAGCACTGGAGCGATATATTAGTGCAGTCGACACCAGGTGGGAAGACACCATAAGTGCGGCAATGTATTACCGCACACGCTGCTTCGTGGTACGATTGAGGGCCTAATAGTATTAAAAGTATTATTTATGGAATCCCATTTTCATCGCGCTACACTCTGTACTTGAAGGCCAAGGGTGAGGGTGAATATAGGCATCAATTTTGCAGATTTTTCGTGGCATCAGAGAGACCTGATCCAAAGACCAAAGTTTGACCTTGGCTCAGAGTGCAAATATACTAAACTGACCACTTGGAGGTTAAACTGTTATAGTGTCTATTTATAAGAGACCAGAGTGTAAGTCCCTTTTCCCAGGGGCCAGAGTGCAAACACCTCAGAGAGAGGAATGTGTAGTTTGGCTGGGTTGACGCCTTTTTGTATTTACAGCGCATAGAAGACAGGGAAGCAATAGACTACATTTACATGTTGTGATGTGCAGTGCTCTGGCAATTTTTCCGGGAGAGGACTTAGGCGGCGTACTTAGCTGCGACAATGTTGGCCTGGACCGAGTTTTCGGTCGCGTCGGACGGGAAGCCAGATGTCAAAACGCCCTCATAGAAGGTGCCCTGCGCGCTGTCGCTGTTGTCGCCGCCAATACCGAGGATGATGGCGCCCTCCTTGTGCATCGGGTTGTAGCCCGAGGGACGCGGGCCGCTGTAGAACGTCGATAGCGAGCCAGACGCAGCGTTTCCGCCCCTGATCGCCCAATTGTTTGGCTCGCCTTTCACGATGGCCGTGACGAAACGGAAGTTGATCGTCGGGTCGGCAGGGTTGTTCTTCGGGTTCTGTCCGGAGAACAGGCCGTTCTCGAGGTCAGCCATAATCCAGGGGCCCTGGCCGGAGCCTGTGCCCCAGAACGACTCGGTACCAAAGTAAACGGCCTCCATGTGTCCGGCTCCCGTGTCGCGGGCCGAGGTCTCTGCATTACCATAGTCGAAACAGCAGCCCCCGTTGAAATGCGTGCCATCGAGGACCGCATATATGCCCTCCGGAGCGTCACCCTTAAAGAAATTTGTCACCGTCAGTACACGGAGGTATATCATGGCAAGGAAGAAGACTGACCGTGGCGATGCCATTTGTAGCGTCGTTGCGGTAGCCAGTGCCGGGCGCGATGAAGACGCCGTACGCCTTCTGTCCGTTCAGCGTGACTGGCGCGGCAGTCGCGGAGGCCAGATTGTCGGGACCACCAGCAGCGCCGCCAGCGGGAGCCTGGGTGAGGTGATTGCCGCGGCCGGTCTGGTCGAAGATGGTGGTGATCACGCAGGTAGTGCCAGCGCAGAACGAGTCTTGCGCGGCCGCGTTGGCGACACCCCCGGCGGATTTTGGCGCGATGTTGAGCGTGGTGCTGTCGGAGCTGCGTTTCACCTGGTAAAGGGACCCAGCGAAGGCGTTGAACAGCTGCACGGGTGGTACTGTGTGCCGCGACGCAAGGTGTGCCGCCGGAGGCATAGATGTCGCAGGGCCCGGCGGTGACGAGCGCAGCAACAAGACATAAGACGAGGAGTGAGGAGAACTGAAACATTTTTGATCACTGTCTTTGGGCGTGCATATGGGCATTTTAAACAAAGGCTCAGCCTCGAGAAGCAGCCTCACGTGAAGGGCGATTCTGCTCATTGACGGCTTGCGGGGCTGTCTCGGAGGTTGAGAAGCACAACACCTGGACAGTTACCTCGCACATCGGCAGAAGTGGGGAGGAATGCGAATACTGTAAGTGGTATTCAACACGCGGGAGAAAACTCTAAAAGACCGGGCCGCATAGTTGATTGACAGGGGAGTTTCAAACATTAATTAACCGTTCTTCAAGATTTTGCTCATTCGGCTGTGCTGTAGCCCCATGTAGCCTTTCTCCTTTTGTTCTTCCTCTGCTCTTGCTCTTCGATTAACCCCTTCCGTCCACGACTCTCTCCGCTTTTCAACACTGCTTTTTTCATTTGCAATTAGACAGCTGACCAGCGCGCAGCTTTTTCTGGACAGGACGCAGCAGATCACTCGCTGCTGCCCACGGCAGCATGATTCTAATCATGTGGCCGAGACAAGCCCGAGAGGCCACGTATCCCCTCGGCAGTTTCTTCACATCCTCCCTTTGCTTTTCCTCTGCTCGTTCTCTGGGGCTAACCCCATCTGTACCGGACTTTCTCTGTGCTCTAATGCGGCCTTTTCATTTCCGACTGCAACAGCTGACCCTTGCGAAGTTCTTTCTCGACAGGCCGCAGTGGATCGCAGTTGCTGCAGCCTCCGGCATAGCGTGATTTAGACATCTTGCCGTGAGACCACGTAGTCCTTCCGGCAAGATACCTGGCATATAAACTCTGTCCTGCTCTCATTTTGGACGCCATTTTTTCGCTCCCTCTGCCCATCCCCAAGATCAATCCTGTATCCGATCGGATTTCTCAACTGCTCTGTCTACCGCTAAGGACTAAGATTCAAGCTGTCTGCTGTGCAATTCTTGGTTACCTCCATCCCGGCACGGGTCTATTCAATGCCATTTCGTCGGACCATCCGATGCCTCTTTCCTGTTGCTACTGTTCCTTGCAGTTCTGGAGTTGTTTTTTTTTTTTTGTGGAGTTGTCTGATAAGATCATCGCCTCTTTTGCTGTTGGGGACCTCTCGTTATTATACGCTCTCCCCTCCTAGCCTGAGGGTATCAATATTTTTGTCTTTTTTTGACTCTGTTCACGCATCTATGCGTGTTGCCTCGACCACTGAAAACTCTTGATGCAACGGTCCGACATTGTGATTGTACAGAGTCTTCTGCACTCTTGCACATCCCTGAAGTACATTTCTTACAAGGCAAATGAATAAAGCTCCTGCTTCATCTCGAAACAATCCTGTAGTGGCGCTGACTTCCCGGTGGAAATTAACAGCGGCATGAGATTAAAGTTCGCCTCCTATCCCGTCTCCTTTTTAAGCACTTGTACGGGAGAATTTTCACCTTAATCCGGCCTGCAACAAGAATTTCATCTATATTTATCTTACACTCTTGCATTCTGGAGCGAAGCGGAGGATCATCTTGTACTTAGTGCAGAGATCCTACGGAATACCCCAGACGTTACTGTGGGTATGTTTTGAAACTCCGCTGTCAATCACCCCGATGGATTCCCACAGCGAACGTCTGGGTTACCGAGACGGAGATGCCCCATATCTATCATTCATGCTCACGCCGAAGCAAAAAATTCATACTAATTTTGAGGAATGCGCATGCACCTGAGCGCGGGGAGTGGAGTCTGGTGGAGTCCATCGGTGAAAACCCGGGGACTTTGTTGGATTTCTATTCCTATATTACGCAGCACGGTCCGAATCCCTAACGTCGGCTTCTGAGGGTTGTAATTGGCAGTGCACAAAGCAAGCACTAAAACCCCCGCACCCTTCTCCACCTCATGAGCTGATCCTACTTCTCGAACCAGGCACGCGCCGCTTCATTTGGCGCTGTTTATAATTCTCGGAGCCTTTGTAATGTCTGGCCTGTATGCTACTCGAAGGCTAAGTTGGGAATCCCACTGACATCCCAACTTAGTGGCGAGTGTAAAAATCACTCAAAGGAGCTGATATAAGGAACGCACCAAGGTGAAAGAAAGGTACAATTCATTAGGCGAAATATTGAAGCAGAGTCATCGTTGGATTTGGAGTCGGGCGATGGTATGCCAATGCTCAATTTTTTTCACTCCATGAAGGATATAAGGCATGCACCAAGGCCGATAGGAAGGCCTAGCAGCGCTGGTGCGACACCTTAGTAGTCGGATTGCGGGTCCACGGAATGGTCGCTGTCTTGCTTGAAACAGAAAGTGGTAGTTCCCTGAGGGATACGACGGAGTCAGAAATCAGTGCACCAATCACCGGGGTGGGATTTGGAATCCGACCTGATTCTGTCGAACATTCATACACTTGGGAGTGCGGAATTATAGAGGAGGCAACCAAAGAGAGTTTTGCGGTTGAATTCCTCACTCGAGTCTGGGTGTCTGTGGGAGTATTCATCAGCAATCTCATTTGAGTGGGGTGTTGTGTGTCTTTAAGGATATTCGTCGTCTACTCTTATGCAGGACAGCATCTGGAAGCAAAACACACGCAGGAGACAGGGTCAATATAGGATGTAACGGAAGTGGAAGCCAGCCTTCCACCTGCAGTGAATTATCAATGAATCCAAGGCCGGGTGACTGCAATCCGCCACAGAGACTGCGAGCAGAACAGGATCTCAGACGAAGGGGACAGGCAAGCACACCAGAAGGGCCAAGGTAAGTTTGGCCACGATTCTCGATTTAGCTTGGCATAAAGACACCGAAGGGAAATACGGAAACTGAGTTCCCCCTACCGATCCGTATTTAGCGCCGGATCAAGCGTTGGGGTTGCTGAGTTGCCTAGGTCATAATATCGGGGTATCCTGTAAGCCCAGGATAGTGATGCTTCGAAATACAGCCGACTTGAGCTCTGTATTTGTGATAAGAAGTCAGCGAGAGATCAGATAGGATTAGAATCACAGTTTGCTTTGAGGATTGCCGGCTGAACTTATTTTGACATTGCTGGCCATGAGTGATGTGAGTAAGTTGAACCTGGTTTGAGACGTCCGCAAAATAAAGTCAGCGATATGTTGAGCTTTGAATCGAAGTAATGCGTTCCTGCTAGTTTCAGTGCAGGTCAAGAGTGCACTGAGACGCTGAAATTACTGAGCTGAGTGGAAGTAACTCGTGAGAGGGAGAACGAAGGAACCCTTCTAAGGATAACGAAATGAGAAAGGGCTGGTATGAGGTTGGAAAATCGAGTATGAAACAATAGTCAAAGAAGGCAAACTTGATATATGCGCTGATCAGGAAGCTCTTTCAAATCACCTTTAGTAGAGCGGGTACCGTAGGCGAGAGCTGTTCGATTCAAATCAAAAACCGCGGTTCGGCTGTGATGCATGTGATCTCCAGCCGATATCCACGCCCACCTCTTGACCCACTACCACATCCCCGCTCGTCCCCGCTGCCGTCGCTATCGTCCCCGCCCTCGCCGCCGCCATTGCTGTTGCTCCCGCTCATCGTGCCGCCTCCCGTCCGATACTATACCTGGTCACTGCAATACCCACGCCCGCGTCTTGACCCACCACCATGACCCCAGCTCGTTCTGAAGTTGCCGCCGCCGCCATCGCTATCGTCGCCGCCGTTGCCTCCACCATCGCCGCTCTCCGCCTCTAATATATTTCGCCACTCACTGTGATACCCATGCCAACCTCGTAACCCACTACGCCGCCAGCTCGTCCTAAAGCCGCCGCCGCCGCTGTTATCGTTGCCGTCGTCGTCGCCTGTGTTCCGGCCCTTCGCGCCGCCTACTGTGTCCCGCTACTCTCAAGGAACACTTTTTTGCAGACATTCTCTCTGACCTCGCCATGATCTACTTCGACGCACAACCTCGTGGGACTCTGTGTTACGGCGTCCTTCGGTCTCAGTCTTTGGGACACCGACCTCGGGCACAGCCATGTCGACAAGTACACCTACTTACTCATCGGAGGAATACATCAAGGCCGGCGTGCTCCTCGCCACCGGCATACTGAACAGCAGTACGCACAGAAGCGGACGTCGCCAAGGGCCACATTGGCGAGTACGTCGACAACAAGTCCGTGCCGCTGAAAACCAGCGCCATAATGGGCCTTGGTCTCGCGTACACGGGTTCACACCGTGAGCACCTGCTGCAGCTACTCATTCCGCACGTCTCCGACGACGGCGTGTCGATAGAGATTGTGAGTCTGGTGACACTCGTGCTCGAGTTCATCTTTGTAGGGAGCAAAAACAGCGAGATTACCGGAACAATCCTACAGACGCTCGTGGAGAAGGCAGAAAGGAGCGACACTGGGCTCGATGAGAAGTGGGCATGGTACATGGCTTTGGGTCTCGGGCTTCTTTATCTTGGTACGTCGTGTGGTGTGTTTACTAAATGTCGCTCACAGCCTTTTTTATTTTTTGCGTAGGCCTGCAAGACGCGTTGGATACGACCATCAAAACACTCAAGGCTATTGAGCTCCCGATCTCGAAAACCACGCAAATTGTCGTCGAAGCATGCGCGTTCGCTGGCACGGGCAATGTGCGGTACTAACAAGAATCGAAAACGAAACTCGGCATAGCTCGGCCGCATCAGACGGCTGTCCGGCGTTAACAGTCACGCCTCGCTTGCGTGTGCGGGACTGAAAGGCTGTGTCCCGACATGTACCCAAGAGGTGGCACCGATCCAGTTCTCAGACCCTGATGCGCCACCGACTTGACAGTACCCTGACAGCGCATCAAGGAAAGGATCATTGTCGGCACACATGGGATCATTCGGCAGTACTGTTCGGGTCGCAGTCGGGTTTGAGTCGGGTCCTTGTAATTTTGCGCAATATCTACCTGCATTCCCAATGAGCAATGATAACAAGATTGGAATCAAAATACTGCGCCGGCTGGCCGCCAGGGTGGGTGGTGTGGATATTCACGGTGTTCGAATCACCTCAGCCATCATAAAACAACATCTCGATGATGCGAACACTGGGATTGATGTTGACGTGCTTGTAGATCCCTCCGACCCCCAGGATGCATGTCTTGCATTCACCTTCCTGAAGGCTCTTGCGGAGCTGCCAGATGCTCCTCCCGGTTCCACACCAACGTACTGTCTCGCACGCGGGGCTCTCAAAACATTGGGAAGCTTGGCGTTCCAAAATGGCGTGTGATGCAAGGTAAATCACATCCGACAAAATTATTGTTTCCGCCATTGAACACTCATTTGACACAGGAATCATTGGGAGAAACAAAAAAAGTGGTATTTGGTTGAGGCGGCTTGTACGACTCAGCGTTGCTCAATGATGTACCATTCTATCCAAATACATTGTCGGATTCACTGTGAGAATAAAGCTGATTCAGCCCGTTACCGGCCGGAGGGCGACGTGTCTTATAATACCTCTGCCGGTGTGGAGTACCGGCCGGAGAAACCGGATGGCGCTTCTCCCCACGCAGAGACCCGATGGCAGCCCCTGAACTCGGTTTGAGTCCCAGACTCCCCTTCTCTGCATCGGATATTGCATATTTTTTCTTGAATTGATCCCGCGAGTCCTTCGAGGTAGTCAGTTCCCATTTGGGGTGACGGTCACAAAGATGTCGCTCCATGTTGTACTTCCAGTGAAATTCTTCACAAAGAATGCAACGAATGGGAGTGTTGGTGCATGTTTTAGCGGCACTTGAGGTGGCTGCAGCAGAAACTCGGAAAGAATATGCGTCGGGACAGCATGAAGTGGCATTTCCGCTGACAATGCTGATGGAGCATCCACTTGTAGGCGAAGATCGGCCGCAGAACCCACAGGGATAATCTGGGCCAATCTGATGAGGAAGTGCGTCAATACACCATATCAATTGCCAAATAAAAAACCCGCCTCCAAGGCCGAATCGGTGGGACCTTCCAAAGACAGCAGGATGTGCCCACCCATGTGATTTTGTCTCTCGGAGGCAAGTATGTTCTTGTTGCAGATACGACACGGTTTGCGAGGGTCTTTTGGAGGAGGAGGGTCAATGGGCAACGAGCCATGCGAGACCGGGACAGGCACAGGGCAAATTCGAGCTAAACAAGTCGTCAATACATTACCCAAATTAGTTGTTCAAAAACTCACCCGACGAGGTCCCATATTCATACGGAAAAGTACCGCTTTTAATGTACCCAAAGACGGGGATCTTCAAACGAAGCCTGTCATCTTTTACCCGGGTGGTTAACGTCGACTCCACATCCGAGAGTTGTTTCTCGGCAAAGATCCAGGTTGAATCAATGTTGCCGTTGAGCGCTAATTTGATCCCGTCTGGCAATGAATTGCGTGAAGCAGATATAAGAGCATCGCGGGAAAGGGGAACAACGAGTTGGCCGTCGACAGCGATGGCGAGATGACGCATTCGGGCGACAGGGTTTAACAAATTTGGCCGTTTGGCTTTGCCCGAGTCGAAAGCCACAAAATCCATTGTCCGTGCCCAATATAAGCTGTCAGAGTTATCGAGATATGGCTTCAGGGACAGAATCTGGCCCGTCATTTCGTATTTTGTACCGGGCACTGCAAGCTCGGCTATCGGCACCGAGTCTATGTATGTCGGCGGATTTTTGGCGGTGCACTTGATGCCGGTGCATTGGAGTACAGCGAGCGCGACATGCCGGTTTGAACACACAAATGTCGCGAAGATACCCTCAATCTTCAGGAGGTGTTTATCTGCAGCATTTTCGTGCAAATGAGCCGCCGGTCGGGTTATCCGGTCGTCTCCACCACCAGAATAATAACGAACACGGGGCCAAGTGTTCCTTTGGCGCACCATCACTGATGTCCATACTCGGGTCCATGAACATGCGGATCACAGTTTTTTTGTGTGCTAGTTTGCGGCCCTCTTCGTCGAGTTTGATCCAGGGTGAATATGGTTGTGGAGACAGATTTTGGGTCGTAATTTCCTCTTGTTCTGCGGAAAAAACAGCCTGTGAATGAAGGCCCAAGATAACTGCTGGGTCGACCGAGTCCAAATCAAAATCTTCTCCGGGATCAACCGGCGTGTCGCTGGAGTCGGAGATGTCTGTTATGGAGCGATCAGTCTTGGTGGAAAGACCGGGATATTTTCCACCGGTTGGGCGCATCAAGTCGAAACCTTGCTCCTTGAAACGAGCTTTGAAGTCCACAGAAATCCCGAAACGCCCGAGGACAGCTTTGGCAGCATCATGGCCGTCTTCAAAGCATTTTTTAATGTCACAAGAGCCCGCAGTCAGTTCCCCGGTGCATAAGCGCGGGGAAATGTGATCCACATCACCACTGCGGCTAAAATTCAAGCGACGGGGACGGCGTTCGAGATGCGGGTGCCGGTGGAATATAATATTGATTCGCAATGCAGTCTCCATGCGTTGGCAAAGCTCGTCAATGGACATGTTTGGGGAATGTCCGCCGATCATCCTGGTGCGGCCAAAGAGCACCTCCAAAACATCATCGCCAAGGAGACAGAGGAAGACTTTGAGCTTCGGATTCAAAATCTTCGAATGTGCAATTCTGAAAATCAAATTCTTCACAAGACACTGAAGGTCGCCGTAAAGCTGTCCAGGAAGGAAGCTTCCCTCGTCCCTCGTGTCGGATGAAAAAAGCACATGCTAGATGGGCGAATTTAACGAGATAGACAACTTGAAGTTGTTGAGAGATTGACAGCGTTGGATTGATGAACGGTTCAACAAGGCAATGGATTGCCTCGCCGACGAGACATAATGCGCGGTGTGTGTGCTTTTCGGAAGGGGTAAAATCGGTGGAATCCAAATCTCGAAGATCGGCAATGAGACAAAGAAGCTTCACGGCGCGTGGGACGTCCTGGGGGTCCTTCGGATTGAGCAACGAATGTATGCTTTGTTCGGACCAATCATGGCCCGACAGTCGCTCCAACCATTGCGTCAATAAATGTGTATTGATGTTAACACCCTCAATCATGACACCAATTTTTGAGCAAAATGCCTTGCATAGCCCTGGTAAAAATTAGCACAGCCTTAGAAGCTAAACAATAGAGAAAATGGCGTACTCTTCAGCATATGTTTGATGTCTGGATCCAGAGTTATACCGTTCACTGCCGGTGAATAAATTCAGACCCGCCAATCCATGCAGTAGCTCGAAGAGAGGATCGCCCTCCTTCAGCTCTTGATGCATGCACAACAGATACAGTACTATACGTCGTTTGTTATCTCCGTCCGACGATATGTGCTTTATCGGACCATGTTTCTTCTCACCGTGCGGGGATGACTTCCATGCAAGCAGGATTTTCTGTAAAATCTGAGCCCCGGTCTGCCACGAACTCTGCTTGCAGGTTGGCATTATCAAGACCGGCTTGGCGCCATAATCCGTCCCGGAATGTCTTGCAATTGCGGCCACACTGAATTCCTTGCCAATATGAACTCGATCCGCGCATATCGCTTTCACCGCGGCTTGGATTGACGTTAAATCAGATCCCATCTTCTGGGTCTCCAATTCGGTGATTGCGTGCTCGCATAGCCCGCCAATCTCGTCTGTCTTCTCCAAATAGCAGAGCCTGCCATCGCCAGCAATCTCGTCTTGGCAGAGGGTATGACAGACTTTTGTGAACTCGTCTCCCTCAACATCTTTGAAAAGGGTCTCGATATTTTCGAGAACATCGTGCATCTTGACTTTGCCGACAGTGGGCCGAAGCGATAGCGTGCGGCGGGAGGGTGCGATCATTTGGCGAGATGGAAGAGCAGCCGGTGCATGGCTGAGAGCGCATAAGGCAGCACCACCTCCCAAGTCGTAAGTCAAAGTTGCAACATCAACATCGAGTGAGGAATAGTTGTGCGACTGGTATTTTCCCTCCAGCGCAAGGCGGCAATGGTCGTGAGTTTTGCCCAGCCCCCAGCCTTGTTTTTTCGCGGTTGATAGAATGCGTGAGAGCCCGGGTACCTCCGACGTCGAGATAAAATCCAGCAGCCTCTGTGACTCGGTGATTCGATTGCGAGACTTCTTCAATGATTTCACGGCATTCAAGCGCTACAAAAAAATCAGGCCAAGGAAGAAGTGATTCAAAACTCGATACGTACCTTGAATTTCTTTGTCTCTAACTGCCGGCTCACTGTTTCGAGTTTTTCCGTCACCTGGTCATAGTTGAGTCGTCCAGCCAGCCGATGAGAAAATGAGTCTGATGCCCATCCCGTTACAACGTTAACGGAAGGTCCCAATCCCCGGCAAGAGGAGCAAGCAACTCCGTGTGTGAAGCTGGAACCGGAGCATCGGGACGAGCGAAGGTGCAGATATGATGTGACAGCATTTATGCCGAGGAGAGAGTATCCGGGATGGTGGCGAGAACCGGGGCCATGTATCGGGAATGGATATGTCCGGAATATGAAGGGGAGTGGCCAGAAAAAGCTTGCTCCAAAGCAAGGGAATGTCTGGTTTTGATTCGGCGGCACTGGGCCCAAAGAGGTTGGCGAGACAAAAATGTTCTGGAAATGTGATTGAGAGCTCAGGGGCCCGTGAATATCTACGGGTATCATTCAAGTCTTAGTGCAATGAAAACCGTGTGAACAGAACCGGAAGGGTACGCACTGACAACCGGAACAGAAGGTTTACATCTTGGACCGCCCAAGTGGTTTTCCAGGGGACCATATCCACGAACGAAGCCGTGATTGATCCATTGAGAGCATTGGGGGCAAAGAACTTCTCGGTTCCCCTGCCCGTAATTCCCTCTTTCAAGATATTGTGGCACATGTATATTTGTTGGTACGCCAGAGGATGGTGGGGAAGTGGTGATATGGACACTATTTACAGATGTATTGAGTCTCCATGTGGGCAGCAGCTTTGTGACGGTGTATCGAGAGGGTTGAAGGCGTGCAGACACGGTACCACTAAGTGCGACGCGACTGACGCGACGCGTCGAGAAGAAAATTTTAGCCCCGTGCCGTCTGTGCCGCCTCTTACGGCCGTAACAGCCGCATTGACACCTGTCCATCACTCCTTCCTTATTTGGGGGGTGGGTCGTGCTTCTTGATGGGTACGCGATCTGGATCGGCGCCACCCCTTGCATGTACCCGCCGCTTGTCCATCGACATCGTCGCGCACGTGGCGCAGCGCGCCAATCTTACATCTTGTGGCTTCCCTTTGGTTCTCACTTACTAATCCCTTCCTGTATTCTCACACACCCTGGTCAATATACACTTTCTTGCTTCTGCTGGACCACCTCATGGTCCATCAAAATATTCACCACCAGGGAATCTGCCAGTAAAGAAAAAACACATAGGTACCATCCTGCATTTTTACACCCTGGCAGTGCTAATGACCCAAAAAAGAACACAGGTACTTGTTCTTTTATTTTTTTCACACCCTTTCTGGTCAAGCCCACAGAAAAGTCATCACCCTAGAGAAAACCCGCTGTGGCCGGAATCTGCCTGCCATTACCTCCTTGATCATACTGGTAATCATCGAGTTCATTTCCACAACTTCAACAGTCCCGCTTTGCCCTTTCGCTATCAACACTGAAGCAAAGACCGTTGAGAGCTGCACGCACAAAACCGATCTCGAACATCTCATGTAATCCGGGTTAGAATGAGGCTTCCCGAGTCAATCTTTTACCCGCAAACACCTTCAGAAATGTAGACAAGGCAAATGATAGGAGGGTGCGTGGTGGGCTCCTTCTTTTACATGCAGTCGGCCAAGTTAGTATTGCCCCCGGGGTTCTACTCAATGTTGAAACCTGAACCGTTCGAAATCCTAATTTTTTGCAAACGGACCATGGCTATTCAAACCAATCTGTGCAATGAATATGCTTTTTTACCTTCCAAACTGGACGAAACCGATGAAACCACTCTCATTTCGATGTAAGCACACAAAGATTACATCTCCGCGTGGTCTTGGGCTCACCCAAAAGGCTGAACCGAAGTTGTAAGGCTCAGACTTTGGGTATTAAGACAAAGAAGTTTGATAAAAACGAATCTACGCTAACAGCGGACAGGATTATCCAGAATTTTGAATATGGAATGAGCACAACCTTGGGAATCATGAGCCTTCGCACAATCAAGTTGGACGTGTAGGATTATGGGTGGTTTTCATTATAACAAGATCAAATTTCAAATTCCTAGCCCTACAAAGGAATCAAAGGGTAGGTCTAATACATATATATGCAGCATGGGACCAGAACCAATCTCGGGACAGTCTTCTCATGTACTCGTTTTGCAGAAACCGAAACGGGTACATAACATTTCCTCTCTTTCAAAGGGATAAAACCAGTAACATGCGAATGAGTAGCTTCAGCTTTTGACACCCCACTTGCCATACACTCTTTTGCTCGACCATACTTGTTGTTGCTGAGCTGCTGATTGATCTTTGGTTCCATGGCGGGTGCGCGAAATTTTGATGGCCTCTTCATCATACTTACCGCTCCAGTAGGCTATCAGAAGGCTTGGCTTCCACTGTCCTCGGTGTCGCGATCTGCGGCACGCCTCTCTATTATTATCCGACTCTTTTCAGTATTGTAATCAGTACCCTCCCTGAATTTTCTCTCCCTCTTGTCCTCCTGCAAGCGACGTCGTTCGATACTATCTATCTTGCGGGCTACACCTCCTTGCTGATGATCTCCACCATTTTGTCAGGTAGGGGTCTAACATTGTTACATTGTTTTAATTCAGTTTAGCTGACTATCTCGTGCAGGCCAATTCCTGTTTCCCATAGCAATTGATACCTTGCGGCTTTTTAGCTTCGAACGGACTCGCTTTAATCGTTCACATGTGTCTCACATGCGAATTGACCGTTTACGTCGCCTCCCGGGCTACCGAACCCACGGGCAGACTGCTATTCGCCCTACGAGCTTTTCACTATCCCTGCTTCATTCTTTTTCAGGCTAAAGAATTCCGTGTGGATGTTTGTGGCTTCCTGTACTGCTTCTTTAATTTCTCCGATTGTCTTGAGGCTCGGCCTCTAAGCTGGAGATGCGCAGGCAATCTTGGCCGGTATGCTCATTCCAATACTAACTTCTCGTTTAAAGCTAATGCTATTTCTAGACGACGATTATGCTCGCCCCAAGACAATTCATGCGGGCCTCTGTTGCTACTCTCGCTTTCCAGAGCCTGATGAGGCGCAACAGGGACGCAGAAATTAAGTGTCTACAGGCTGAGGTAGCCGTAAATGCCCTTCAAGAACAAACACGACTTTCCCCGAGTCTACTCATCAGACAGTCCAAACATGTTTAAACCAGACCTTCCGCAGGTTATGAGAACAAGTTTTCAACAGTCTGAGAAAATTCACACATGTTGGCAGGGAGGGGGGTGATGCGCTAGAGTGACCGCTTAATTAAGTGGGACGTTGATAAGCACGGGATTTGTCCACCCATGAAATCTTCGCTTTTTCGCGTTTTCATGATAAGACATGTGCCGGGCTACGCTCCAGAAGCGTCAGTACTGAGGTTCCCAAGTAGCTGGCTGGGCAGGAACCACTGAGTAACGGATGGGAACAGGGAGGAACACTCTGGAACCAGTAGGAGATGTGTAGCCCAACAATCAAGTGGAACGAGAAGTCTACTCTATTCCCATTCACGGAACTAGACGAGGACAGACTGGAATCCTGTTGTGGTGTGTTGGACATGGGATGCGTAGTGCGTTCTGATCATATGATCACTGGAAGGGGCTGGGAACATCACATCTTGATGGATCCACGCCGTCCCGGGCATTCCGGATAAGGGATGGTCACTAAGCGAGGGTCCGATCACTTGGACCTACACTCGTCGGCTCTTGGGGCAAGTACCCATACTGGGAAGTACTTCGAATGCGGTATCCCTGGAAAGCTAAGGACTGGGGGCTTCGGTTCCAGACGTTCCGGTAGACGGGAAAGGCACAGGCATTGGGAGGAACAGCATATACAGTCAGGATCGACATAGGGGATCGGTTATGATGGCTTGGACACAGTCCGACCGATCGCACATGTGCACAGGATCGCACCAGGATGGCGTGCTCGACATGGGCAGCCAATAGAAGGACTCAGATACCCATTCCTACGACGGATACACGGTGTGATAAGGACCGCGGTGTCGGTATCGAAAGATATGTGATTCGAATTCGACTACGTTCGTCCTCTAGAGGGGAAGATATAGTCGAATGACAGAGCGGAAGGTCGGTGCGCGAATCGGCCTTGTATGAGCGATAGGTGTGTGTGTGTGTGAACGGGGATCGTGGAGACCATTCGTCTCCCGGGTGTGGATGTGTGCAGAGGACCTGTTGTTAGTGGAAACGGTAAAGAAGGTGTGAATGCCTAAACCTGGCTCCCCGTACGAGAGTACTGGAATCCTAAATGTGTTGCCCAGCCTGCTTTCCTTTGTGCGCTCTTCCCCTTAGAACCAGCGCTGGAGATGCGATGTGTGTCGCACAGACTATGGCACCGATGTCGTTCAGTCGACGGCGAGACAGTTGGCCTCGTTGGCTATGGACGGCGATTTGTATGTGATGGCTTCTCTCCGGGCCTGTTTTCTACAGAGCAAGGCTCGCGAGAACGGTGATCCTAATCGAGGAAGCCTGGAATGGTGACACCGGGTCCGGTGAGGAGGGACCCTGCTGATGGAGGTGTGAGAGGTGAGACACCGATGAACGAGCGAATGCAAGATGTGTGGCCTGCCTCTGGCAGTGGGCGAGGAGGAGGGTGCACAAGAGGTACGAAGTCGGGGAAGGCTGGGAGTACCCCTTAGGTTGAGCTGAGAATGGTACAGAAAGTGGGGGAAAACACCCCGAAAGCTACTTCTGCAGGCCGGAAGGTACTGACTACTCCTACTAAATGTGCTCCCTTTTATACCTCCTCGACGACTTCCCACGTTTCCAGAGGTGCCATGCGGGACGCAGGTGTTTCCAGGGGGCAGGGGACGTCATGAGGCGTTTCGGGGTGCATATACGGCAGGAGAACGTGCGCCTCTGTTGAGGAGACCGATTGTCTCTGGGTGCGCACGAGGCGCAGCAAGGCCAAACGACCTCGGAATACATCTGGAGCTCCAGGCACGACTGGTAGTTGCGTCGGTGGGTGCTCGAGTGCTCATGAAGGGGGAGAGACGGATGGTCTCCTCTCGGCTAGTTGATGCGTCGTGTGAAGTGGGGGAAGGGCTGTGTCGGGATATCCTCTGCCTCGTCCGACGGGTCGGCGTCAGGCACGCGGTAGGTCCGTCCGGTGTGGGAGAGCATCTGAGAACGGAGACGAGGGAAGGTCGTACGTGCCGGGGGACCGGTCTTATTGTTGGTGGACGCCGAGTAACGAAGTCCGCGTGGTATGGGGAGCGCCGGTTCGTTGCGTCGTAGGAAAGCGTCGAGAACCCGAGGGTCGTGGTATACGGGTCGTATCCGTGAGACGATGGTGCAGGAGCGAGAATGGCGGGGGAGACGATGCGGATGTGGGGAGAACATTGGTCTCGCTCAGAAGCTGCTTCCGGTAACGTGGAATCCCGTTTAGGAAGATCCGTCGCGTACGTCCGAGCTCGTCCCGTTACTCATGCAGATGGTCCGCAGGGGCCATGAGGCGACAAGCGATGCGTAGCACGCTCGGAGACCTCACAACGGAAGTCGGGCGGATAAACAGACTATTTTACTCATACTTATTTATTCTCGGATGTTTCCATGTGTTTCAGGTCTTTGTATTTAGTAGCAGGGGCGTCTTGGGTGGCTTCACGGAATCACCCCACGGCTAGTGGGCGGAAACACTTGCGAATTGGGCAGATACCGGGGAGTTCGAACAAGGTGTCTCTTAGAATTCATCTTGGCTTGGAATCTTTTCTTTTGTGATCGGTATCCTTGGGATCCGACTTTGCCGTTCGTCTGGAATAGTTTGAAAGTGACTGGAACTGTTGGGATTGTGCTGAGTACGCACTTGGTTGTTTGGGTTGTGTTGTAAAGAGCTTGGGATCGGAACCCACTACTGTTGTTACTGTGTCACGCTTGGAATCGGCATCTACCTCACTTTGGAGAACCCCAGTATCCTGTTCTCGTTTGTTTTCATAGCTGAGAAGCTTTACATCATCGCGCTCTGTGCTTCCTGTCTGTTCGGGTCTACCCTCATTCACTCAGATCTAGCCTGAACACTTGCATAGCAAGGGTTCCATACGCATCGACACTATTGTCGTGTTCCACTAGCTTTCCTGTCTGTTCCGGTTCCATTCCGGTTCACTCAGATCAAGGCTCAAGTACTTGGACTCCGTTCCAAGGACTTCTATAAACAACACAACACTCTCTCCTCATTCCCGAGGTCTATACCATTCCCACAACTCGCAAGCGGCGAAGCAGTGCGCAAGAATTCAGAATACCTCCATTTGCCTAAATCCCATGGTCGACTTCGCACTGCGCCTTTTGATTGATTCCTCTGTGTGTTCTCCATTATTTGATTACTTAGCTGTACTGCTATCTTCATCCACTTCCTCTGTTCTCCTCCCTCAACAGAGATCTCCTGTTCTGTATTGTCTCTGGCATCTGTCCCTGCAGCCTGCGCACACATCGCTGCAGTGACATCCCATCCATCTCCACCACAGTACTAGATATTTTTTCGTGTGTAATTGTTCTCCCTGCTCCCACGATATCCGATGCTCTGGCCTGTAGAACGACTGTGAGCTCTCGAAGACCGAACGAATTGGGACTTTTGAGGCATAGAGGCGCAGCCCAAAGTTTCATGGGGTTAGCATTTCCCACTATGCCGCTGTGGAGGGGTCGTATGGCCGAGATGTGGATTTTAGTATATTTTACTTTTCATTCTTACTCTCCGAGACATTCGGATTAGTTTACGAGAATTGTTTTTTTTGTCGACACGGATCAATATATACCTCGTGGCGTCTACTCTCATCTCGTGTGCCTCTCGTGCGGTCCTGAGCAGTTGAGCGGCCAACTCTGTGCTTTTCGTGCTTTCTCTCGTGCTCTAATTCCCGTGACATTTCGTACTCGATCGACTCACGGCAGTGGTTGCCACTCAATCACGCGTACTCCATTTTCGGTCACTTTTGTGCTCTAGCGCTACTCGCATACACCCTCGTTTTGTGCTCCTATCCATACCCTGATTCCCATCGTCCTCTTATCGCATATCCTCCTCCACCCCTACTTTATATTTCTCCTATATTTAGCCCTATTCCTCAGTCTACGCACCGGGACTTTGACCCTTCCACACCGCAGCATCTTGGATTTTCATACTGTGGCCACGATCACCGGTGCACATATATAATATCCCGCCCTCACTCACACCATTTTTCTCCCGGTTTTCTTTTCTTTTTCCTCCCATTCCCATGGTTATTCGGGTCTCTCCTTGCACCTCTCCTCTGCCCTTGCCATATTCAAGCACTCAGGAGTCCTCAGCTACTTGACTTTCCCTATTAAGCCATCTTTTCTCCAACTGCAAATTTCCAGATGAATTATATCCAAGCATTCATTATTGTGTGCCTACCTGGCTTTCATTGTCGGTTCTGTCGTTACCCTCCACTTGCAAATTTACGATGCGTCAAAATTTGTCCCTTCAAGATCATTCTGCTGCTTGGCTCTCAGTCCTCGTTTCGTCGGTCCCTCAACCTGGAATTTTCCGGAAGGACCCTCGCCATTGGTTCGGTCGCTCCCTTATTGCAATCTTCTGAATATTTTTATATACCTCGGTATTGTTTCTGCATATCCGCGCAATCCAAGTTCAACTCATGTTTTGTCGCAGACGAGCCGGAGCTGGGAGGAAAACCTTTGTTCTTGGCTCAAGCCAGTGCACTTTTGATCTCTCTGACCCTCCCTAAATGTAGGTAAAATACGCGCACCTCTTCGCTTTTTATCTTTTGTTTTCCGGCAGGCAGTATGTACTCCTTCCGGTGTTCTAGTGCGTATGCTGTTCATCCAATATGTTTCTTTTTTTCCATCTTCCAAATTGCCGGAGCGAAGCACCGGCACGGCTTGTATATATTAACCGTTCTTTAAGCAAATGGTCTCTCGGCGGTGCAATTGCCCCATGTAGGTCCAACTCCATTGGTTTTTCCTCTCATCCTGTCCTGCGGGTGCTGCGCTTATGCCCCATTTGTGTACCCTGCCTGTCCCTGCGGTATTCAATAGCAATGGCTCAGCTGACCATGTTTCCCTCGGACCGTCAGCGCACCGCAGCTTCACGCAGCAAATTTCTCTCTGCGCCGCTGTTGCATCTGTGTAAAATTCTCACTGCACCGCATCTTTTCTCACTGCGGCCGTATCACCGGAGCATGTATAAACTTCCAGCGTCCCCCACCTTGCCCATGACTACTTCTTTCCGTTCTCTCTTGGATTAACGGCCTGAACCCTTGCTCGCAATCTCCCGACTCTCAGTTCTGGTTGCTTTTGTTGGCTGTCAATCTATTCATTTTGCTACTGCCTCAACAGTTCATGCATGACTTTGTCAACCGGCGATTATTGTTTGCTCAAGATCATCATCCACTACAAAATCTGGATGGGCCAGTGCTAGTCAACGTTGTTCCCCTGGTCTCGTCTCGTGCTGCACTTCAAGACCATATGAACTTCTGTGCTGTGGTTTTGTTCAAAGCCGGATAATACCTGTCTTCGCACCTCGTTCTTCCTACCTGAAGGTACTGGCCTGGCTCTGCGGTCTTCCATTTCAAGCCTGTCCTGTGATTTCTTCACTCCTCAGAAAACTCGGATTACCCACTCACAGACATTCTCCTGCTGTTCATTCAGACCATTTTGCTTGACCATTTCGCACAATTCTTGGCCTATTTTTCCACGGCCCACAAATTTCCCCCAAACTTGCATTAAAACACCCGACATATGGACTGCCAGTGTTGACCTGTGGATGTTTCTTTCCCTCAAACGGGTGGATCGCAAGCATTCCTCAGGCCATTTCCCATTCTCACCTGTGTTCCGGGTCCCTATACTTCCCTACAGCGTTGTATTTACAGCTTGAATGCATATCTCTTCTTCTTTTCATCTCCCAGGTCACGTTGCGGCATTGCCGGCCGGCCCGGAGCGAAGTGGCGGCAAGGTCTTGTAGACGTTTTCGTTTTCGTTTCTCGTATATACCCGGCAATGTGCAGATGGTTCAGGCCATGCTACACCACTGTGATGAGCACATCGACATGAAGGAGAAAGAGGTGGACAAGGATGAGAAGAAGGATGAGCCCGCTGCAGAAGGGGCCAAGGAGGAGGAGGTTAAGCCGCCGGTCAAGCCCGACGATACTTTCCTGGCTTTCGCTGTCATCATATGGATCCGTGTGTCCAAGAATGTTGCTGAGTGGAATAAACTTCCCGTTTCCCTGCAGCTCATTATTGTAATCTTCAATGATTATTAGATGATATATACAACTGGCAAAATTTTCGAAACATGAACTCTGGTCATGAACTTGCAGTGACTCGCCGCCTCCGTCTGAATCATTATCAGATGAACCCCTTTTCTCTCCGTCTGAGTTGGCATCTTCCTCTCCATATATTGGCATTATGAGCGGATAATGAGTATCCAAAGACAAGGAATGACACAAATCCGTGCAATTGTGATTGTTAATGAATGTCTGGATGCCTTTATGTCCAAAGTCTCCGACTCCGGAGTCTCTGGAGCTAGAAATGAATGCAAGAAGAAAAGGTATCGATGAACATACCCCTCCTTGGTATGTGTCATTAAATCAAACAGGATGAGACCTTCATGGTTTCGAACAAGGCAAGGCGTCCCTGACAGGATGGATAATAAATCAGTGATGCGAAAACATACTGCGCAAGATTTACCTTGCAAATATGCAACGACAAGTGTGCACTTGCTATAGCCAAAGACAAAATGAGCAAATGCAGAGATTGTTGCGCTACGAAGATCTCTGCAATGGGAGTGATGGACCAAAGTGCCGCTAAATTTTATCACAGAGCTGGGGCGCTTCCTCTCCGTCAACCAAGTCAGACTATCACTGTTTTCAGGAATCAAAGGCACTCCTGAGGCAACAGACGGACGGTCAACTTCTCGACAGCAAGGAATACATCTGTGAAAGCAATATCTGACAAAGCATTAGCAAAGGACTACATAATGCTTTGAACCTCACTTGTTTCAACCCGGATATCTTTGTGGCTTTTGCAGTGATGGTAGAAGGCATCAAGCATCCATTTGCCGATTGCAAGCCTTTCAAACTTCAACCCGATTGGCTTCAACTGACACTTCAACCTTCGAATCAACACCAAAACCATCTTCGGTCGCAGTAAGCTTGTAGAAACACTTTGCTACATATTGGTCGCCATTGTCTATGGCGGTCTAAATGCACACTCATTCTGCCGCAAACATTTTTCGGTGATTTCGAATTTTCCGCAACAAAAATAGGTGTTTTAGCGCCCTCCGCGCTAAAAAGATGGACATAATCGGTGTGTTTCTTTTGCAGGGAAATCACTGATTCTCGCAAAACTTTTGACGTCGCCCGCAAAACTTTTCATGTCCCCCCCAATTTTTTCAACTCCACGCAACAATTTTAGGTATGCTCAGGGAACTTCTTCAGAAATGCAGAGCAATCATTAGATTGAGTGTAAGTAAGGTAAGGAAGGAGCGGGAGCGACGACGTGAGGAATGAAAAGGTATAATTAGATATGCATCAGTCAGTCAGGGAATGTTCATGGAGGTATGCGATGTAACTAGAAGGGGTGTGAACGAAAAAGGCACTGGGTGGTCAGATGGGTGGTGTAGATGATGATGGTGATGGAGGAGCAGAGGTAAACCGAATGGTATTTTTGCTGAGTGCCGCACGAATCGGCTCATCGGTCTGAAGGGCCATCAATGTCGCCAAAGCCTTGTCAACCAGATCACCTTCCACAGTAGCATAGCCCGTCCCCCAAATCCAGCTCACTGTGTGTTTGCGCCATACATCGCATAAACCGGTGATTTCCGTGTCTCACAGTGAGTTCAGAAGGTCAACGAGGCTCGTTTGAACATTGGGATGATGTACGATCTTCGGAACATCCGTATTCCACTCACGAGACCATACCAGACAGCAGACAGCCGGTGTATCGCAGTCCGGGTCATTGATGATTGTGGGTGTGTCAAAAGTGAACTGCTTTCGATGTTTCTCAACCTCAGCCTTCGTCTTCACTAACCAAAAAAAAACTGGGATGCCCCATCTGGTCCATGAGGGGCATGTCGAGTTCGGTCAAGGGTAATTCCATCAGCCTGTGGAAAGCGGGCTCAATCCAATGATCAATCCGGTAACGTCGTGCAAGCTCGAATTGGAGAGCGGGATCAAAGCCACGGCCCTTCAGTTCAAACTCCTGAACGGCATGAGCGATGCCGTCCTGGATTTGAAAGAACGTCGAGAGCTTGAGTACCGAAATCAAAAAGTCATCTGTTTTCGGATGCATACTACCCAAATGAGAATCAAAATTCAGCTGTGGATTGAAAGAAAATTACTTTGGTCCCCTATAGATATAGCACAATAAGTGGTCGAAGTCGTGCTGATTGAGCGTCCACGGCAACTTGATAGGGTTTGAGTTGGATGCACCTTCCGTTCTGATATCGGGATGTACATTATCACCGAGAGTGAATATGAATATGATATGAATATATTCAAATATATTCTGGTCTAATTTTTGCCCCCAAACAACACGTTGAAATCTGCCCAGCTTAATCGAAAAGATGTTCCTTATGGACTGCGGTACAAATGAGCCTTCAGAGGCCCAGTTCTGAGGCAAAATGCTGAACCCAGATGCCCGGCAAGCCTCACCTTCAATGTTGGAACATTTTTTGATTGCATCAAGTCGCTCATGGTAAGAGTTTCTGAGCCGGAACGCGGCTTGGGAGAGACCCGAGCTAGCTTCTGACCATGATGTTCAGTGTGGATCACCAGACCCGTTAGGCTCGTAACCAGCCTGCCTACGGCGTTCTAACAAGGCGAGCTTGTTGCCATAGGCAGGCTGGTACTTCTCGGAGCCGCCAAAAGGGCTGTCGCGGAGTTTGAAATTCAAGTGACCTTTTCAAAATCTTACTCATTTTGTGCTCAATTTTGAAGCTTATTTTTGGTTGAAGCGGGGAAAATGAATGAAAATTGTATCCCTCCAATTTTGCCTCCTTACATTCTGTATTTGTGGGACAGAACACCGTAAAACCTGAGGGTAGTTTTAGTGGCGATCAACTTCGGACCGTGATCTCCGGAATTGCCGCAGCTCATTGCATCATTGCGTCATCGGCCTCACTAACTTAATTTCAAACTCCGCCCCAGCTCGATTGACACATCCGAAAAGTACCAGTCTGCCTACGGCAACAAGCCCGCCTTGTTAGAACAGCGTAGGCAGACTGGTTACGAGTCTACAGACCCATGCCGATTGAAGTCTGAAGCAGCCCAAACCGTGGTTGAGTGTATCCAAATATATCTGGATATGCTGACCACTGTATCATATTATATCCATATCATATTCATATTCATATTCATATCCACCCGTATTCATATTCAGTGCGAGGGTCCAAGGCCATATCATATTCATATGTATTTGAATATATTCAAAATATATTTTTCTGTATCGTATTTTTGGCCAGCACTAATTGGGCTGCTACCCTGCTGCGCCAAGAGGAGGCAGATCCAATGCGACTCCGAATTCACTCTGAACAAATTGCCCAAAAGATGCTTATTATATTAGAGGTTTTGGTTCCAGAGATCGGAGATCAGACTTGGATTGAAACCGCTGCAACTGCTTTTGGCCAGATAGCAGCGGATCTTGAGAGAAGTGCTGCTATTGCAGATGGGGTGTAAGTCCAACATCCTGTGGCTCAAACAAAACTAAGCCCGTCCATAGGGAGAATTCAAAGATTAAATGGGCCATTCCAATCCGTGTGGAGAGGACCGGACGTCGTGGTCGGCCTGGGAAGGTCGTTGTCATGAATCGCCTGGGTTCTACTTTTTCGCGTGATGTGTCTGTATGGATACAGATGCGTCTTAGCAACACGGGACTCTCATGACGCCACCACGTGACCTTCTCACGGTTGAAACCCGGCCTCGGATTCTAAAAGCCGCAGACTCAGGGAGTCTGCGCCACGGAATACAGAAGACATTAGGGACTAGGAACCCGTACAGGCGGATCTAGTCCCCGGATGCACCACAGATGACAGGGAAGCGTACACGAAGTACAGGAGTGGTTGCAAACCCGATCGGGGTTTGAACCACTGGATACGATGACACTCAGGACTAGGAAACCCAAACGTCGGTTCTCCCAGGTCCACCGACGCCACGGAAACCAACATAGAGGAGTCCAGGAGTATCAGCATTAACACCTTAATGCTACGGTACAGGAACTGATCGTGATTGACCGCGATCGCTTTAATTTATTAGAAGCCTATATAAGCACAGTAGAATCTCCATGTACAGTAGATTCTACCTCGTCTAATCTCAGGCTTCTACCTTGGCTTGACATAGGCATTGTCTCCACCCTGCCCCGCTTCCACAACATCGTACTACGGGTTGTATCCACGCCTTGGGTTGCATACCTTGGTGGATATCACACCCTCTTCGACTCGTTCCGGGTTCCGCCTCGCATCCCGACCTACGACATACGGCCTCCTAGGGAGGGCACCGTACGACTGGTCCTACTGCTCGGGGAACACACAAGCTATTAGCGTCTATCGGGTTTATCCTGGTTGGGGTTCTCATCGGGTTCCTCATTGTTTAGCTGACCCAGAGGCCGTTGCTGACAGTCGTTGAGCCTATTTGGCTCGCAGATGCTGTCTCCGAGCACCGAAAAATCACCCTTCAGACCCTTGCCAATACTCTCGGGATGCATCGTAATACCCTCCGAAACTATCTCAAATATCATAATGTCTACAAGTGTTACTCTGATATCAGCGATCGTGATCTCAACATACTCACAAAGCGGTTCAAGCATGGTAAACCAAATTCGGGACTTTGTTACCTCATTGGATTCCTGAGAACACATGGGATCAAGCTTCAGAAGGAGCGATGATAAGCACGGGATTCGTCCACCCATGAAATCTTCGCTTTTTCGTGTTTTCATGACAAGACATGTGCCGGGGTACACTCCAGAAGCGTCAGTACTGAGGTTCCAAAGTAGCTGGCTGGGCAGGAACCACTGAGTAACAGATGGGAACAGGGAGGAACACTCTGGAACCATTGGCATGTGCTCGCTCCGAAACCTGTAGGAGATGTGTAGCCCAACAATCAAGTGGAACGAGAAGTCTACTCTATTCCCATTCACGGAACTAGACGAGGACGGACTGGAATCCTGTTGTGGTGTGTTGGACATGGGATGCGTAGTGCATTCTGATCATATGATCACTGGAAGGGGCTGGGAACATCACATCTTGATGGATCCACGCCATCCTGGGCATTCCGGATAAGGGATGGTCACTAAGCGAGGGTCCGATCACTTGGACCTACACTCGTCGGCTCTTGGAGCAAGTACCCATACTGGGAAGTACTTCGAATGTGGTATCCCTGGAAAGCTACGGATCGGGGGTTTCGGTTCCAGACGTTCCGGTAGACAGGAAAGGCACGGGCATTGGGAGGAACAGCATATACAGTCAGGATCGACATAGGGGATTGGTTATGATGGCTTGGACACAGTCCGACAGATCGCACATGTGCACAGGATCGCACCAGGATGGCATGCTCGACATGGGCAGCCAATAGAAGGACTCAGATACCCATTCCTACGACGGATACATGGAAGTCGGGCAGATAAACGGACTATCTTACTCATACTTACTTATTCTCGGACGTTTCCATGTGTTTCAGGTCTCTGTATTTAGTAGCAGGGGCATCTTGGGTGACTTCACGGAATCACCCCACGGCTAGTAGGCGGAAACACTTGCGAATTGGGCAGATACCGGGGAGTTCGAACAAGGTGTCTCTTAGAATTCATCTTGGCTTGGAATCTTTTCTTTTGTGATCGGTATCCTTGGGATCCGACTTTGCCGTTCGTCTGGAATAGTTTGAAAGTGACTGGAACTGTTGGGATTGTGCTGAGTATGCACTTGGTTGTTTGGGTTGTGTTGTGAAGAGCTTGGGATCGGAACCCACTACTGTTGGAAAGCTTGGGATCGGAACCCACTACTGTTGTTACTGTGTCACGCTTGGAATCGGCATCTACCTCACTTTGGAGAACCCCAGTATCCTGTTCTCGTTTGTTTTCATAGCTGAGAAGCTTTACATCATCGCGCTCTGTGCTTCCTGTCTGTTCGGGTCTATCCTTGTTCACTCAGATCTAGCCTGAACACTTGCATAGCAAGGGTTCCATACGCATCGACACTCTCATCGTGTTCCACTAGCTTTCCTGTCTGTTCCGGTTCCATTCCGGTTCACTCAGATCAAGGCTCAAGTACTTGGACTCCGTTCCAAGGACTTCTATAAACAACACAACGCTCTCTCCTCTTTCCCGAGGTCTATACCATTCCCTGCAACCCTTTATAAGGCCCTGTACCAGGGTCTGATACTCGTCTGTGCACGTCTCAAGCACTTCCGTTCCGTTCCGATGCACTTCTGTGTGTAGGTTTGGTTTTGGTTGGCATTTTCTTGATAGGTTCAGAGTAGTGTTGCCGCAACTTGTTAAGTCGGAAGTCGACTTGGCTAAGTCGACTTGTGGCAACTTTCGACTTGACTTGACTTGACTTGGTCAGCTCAAGTCACTTCAAGTCACTTCAAGTCACTTGAGTCGACTTAAGTCAGTTGAGTCACACCAATATTAATTCACAAGGTTGGATGGCACTTGGGTATACAAATCTGAATGTTACAGATAGTGTTAGCATGCAATATGAATTTTTACAATACTAACTGTAAGTAACAGTCAAACTGTGGCAGGATACAATTCAAGTACTCATTGTTCTCCTCTGGCATTTCCCTAAATATGATCCCATCTGCTGAGTTGCAACTGTCAACAATCTCGCGCCAAATCACATCCCTGTCTTTGTTGTCTGTGTCAGCCAGAGTTTGAAGCCAGTCTTCATCATTGTCCGCAACAGGAACAGTCTGCCAGTCAGACATAAAGTTGAGCCTCAATTTCTTGTAATTGAACTTGAGCATTTGCAGAGCCTCCATCAGCATGGCACTGGTGCAGTTTCAACATTTAGTATCTGTCTCAGCTGAGGACAAGAATACTTGTTCCGAAGGCACTGTGGTGGCTTGGATAGGGGCATAATCAGCACCAGTGAATTTTAGCTGCAATGGTTGGCACCTCCTATTGCCTGTGGGAGTTGATTCGAACAAGCTCCAAGAGCTCATTGATTTTGATATGTAGTTGTTCACAGGTTGTTAAAACAGAACTGTGCATCATTGACCCAAGATTGTTCCCCTTGTGAATGATTGATCAACCAAGAGAACCGGCGGGATTTCAGAAGCCATACCAATGTCTATGGATGGCTCGTTGCTCACAGTTTAAGTGAGATAGACGGTGGCGGGGCAAAAGAGATGTAGATCAGGAGACCGAGCACAGCCACAGGGGCCAGCGTTCACTTTACGATAATTTTTTGATCGTAAAGCAACTTTGAGTCAATTAAATAGAGCTCCTGAAACAATATCTTGCTAATTTAACATTAAAAAATACATTATGGTATGTTTCTCAAGCCTTCAATGGAGCCAGAAGCACGAAAATAGGCACTATTGCATAAAGCCCCTATTTCAGCTATTAGCCTCAGATTTGCAAGCACAAGATCCTATCAAGCATTTTGGAGTTGCAGAAGCATGCCATGCTATGCAATAGACGCTCTGAGGTACTTGTAGTAATATATTTTCAGCAAGTGCAAGGACAACAATGGTGTATCTCATATTTTCAGAGAATTTGTCTCTGGCCCTCAACCAATTATGGTATGGTACCACTGAGTCAGTCTTCAGGCTTTGGGACCCCATGCTGTTGCTCCGAGCACAGAATATGATTTTTCTACAAGAGCACACCCTCACATTTCTGTGGGGGCAACTGATTCTGTTGGCAATGCCGAAGTGACTTGAAAATTAATCTCTATACTCAATTGGCAAAAGTGGTGGAGTTCAAAATGGGTTTAGACACACATGTTCGGTGAAAGAAAGTAGAATGAATAAATAAAATATGCTCTAGTACTCTTTGTGCTGTGTGAAGCATCACAAACTCTGTTGGTGAAGGATATCTCAGCCATCACTATTGAATTACCCAAACGGCCATTGTCAGTTGCAAATGTGGCACATTCTGCTACTGTAGATTAGCTGTAGGGCTATTACAAAGTTCTTGATTCCCAAATCTGAGACCTGACTTAAGTCGACTCAAGTGACTCGGAGTCTACTTGCACTGACTTGCAAGTCAGGTCAAGTCTCAGTTCTGACTTGACTTGACCTGACTCAAGTCGTGTCAGCCAAGTCGACTTAAGGACAGCCAAGTCTAAGTTGCGGCAACACTAGTTCAGAGCACATTGATCAGCGAGTATGACAATCTCTCCTACGAATCGATGGTCTGGGACGAGTTTTACGGAAGCATACACTTGAACGTCGAGAATATGAGTCTCCCCATCCCAATTCAACATGGCATATGGATGGCCATCACAAGCTAATAAAGTGGGGCATTGTTATCCATGGGGTCGTCGATGGTTATGATCGAATGGTATGCATGAATTATATCAAAATTCATGGTGCCAATTTCCGGTTATTCAGGTTATAGGTCTCTGGGCTAGTACGAATAATTGTGCATCCACCATCCTCGAGATTTTTTTGAGGGCGGTCGACAAATATGGTGCTCCTTCTCGTGCTCGTGGCGATCGTGGCGGCGAGAATATTGAGGTCTCTGTGTGGATGATAAAATACTGAGGGCCAAATCGGGGTTCGTTCTTGTGGGGACCGTGAGTATTAGACATTCACTGGTTTCATGTGGCTGATTGATTGTAGTTCCACCTGAAACACCCGCATGGAACATTTGTGGGTTGAGGTCGGGACTCAATTCGCTGGGTTTCTTCCTTCGACTCGAACGACTACATGGTCTCAATCCGGACAACCCTCATCATTTGTGGTTGTTGCATTACCTGTTCCTCAATGACATTAACAAGGACTGCAACGAGTTCCGAGAATATCGGAACCACCATCCCATTTCGGGCAAGGGAAATGATCAGACGCCGGCGGTAATACAATTTAATTCCATTCAGATGGTGAATTGATAAATATCTGTAGGATATGTGTTTTGTTGGCGAAGTAAAATATGGGAAGTATGTTGATAACTTCGAGGAAGTTCACCCTGATATTCTGGATCAGTACGGAAATCAAGGTAAGCCGATAATATCCATACATCCGACAACTGATTATTTGTCCAAGATAATATTGACGCTGTGATTGCTGTGATTGCTGGGGATCAGGAACATCATGTCCGCCACAAGCCCATTGACGTTCCGAAACATGCACATCCTTTCAATAGCGACGAAGCTGCAGAGATTTTCTCTCAAGCCCTTGAAGACGTCAAGGCGGCAGGGATTATTCCCCGACACCTCGGTGTTCAGCAACAGGGTGGTTTAAGATTAAACCACCACGTTGCCAACGTGGGCCTGGTTTAAACCATTGTGGTTTAAACCGCCCTCCTATAATCATATAGGGAGCAGGCTTGGTTTGAACCACAGTGGTTGAAACCGTACTTTAAGCCGGTTTAAGCCGGTTTAAACCAGATGGCTTAAAACTGGTTCAAACCAGATGGTTTAAGCCGGTTTAAACCAATGATGGTTTAAACCGGTTTAAACCAAAGTTGTTTGGACATTTTTTTTTTCTTTTGTCTTGACTCTCATTTTTTCCTCCCTCTTACAGCTCTTTGCGGAACTTAGGGTGTGGCTCATTTTTTATCAAAATTTGATGCTTCCACCAGGATGGCTGCTGTGGGCTCAATTCCCAACTGTTTCCCTTGACAATATGACCATTGAATTCGCATTTCCATTCTGGAGGGCATGGCCTCCTCAGATTTACTGATGGCGAATCAAATTACCTGATTGGGAGAATATCTAGGTTTTGAGTAGGATGGCTGTAACATGAGCTATATTTGTTCGATTGGGCCAATTTTTGATACAATGGACTCACAGGTATATCAGAGGGCAGCAGATACCGGAATTTTTTAATGTGACCCATACCTCGGATTCATTATCTATTACAAGCACATCAAACTCTATTTTTGAAGTCTTGAGCCAATCACAAGTCATATAAAAAATCCCGGTATTTGCTGCCCACCAGTATACCTGTGAGTTCATTGTATCAAAGAATCAGCCCAATCAAACAATATAGCTCATGTTACGGCTGTCCGGCTCAGCCATGATGGTTCTCAACAACTGAAACAATCAAAATACTCCCTAAGTCCGTATATGGCCATATTAGGTCTGTACCATACTGTGGAGCCAGGTCGGTCTCCGTATCTTGCCGTACTATAGGCTTACGTATGCCATATGACCCATATTTGGCCCCGTACCGTATATGATATGTATAGCACCGATCCCTAGCTTTAAACAATTTTTTCGCAATTATTCACAATTTTTCTGTGATTTTTTGAGTCCAAATGGAATGAGTTTCCTTTTTTGGAAGGAGTCAGGGGTCGGGAGGTGGGCAGTCACTAATATTAAGAGAGGAGGAAAACATGACAGTCAAGACAAAGAAGAAAAAAAACATATCCAAACAACTTTGGTTTGAACCGGTTTAAACCATCACTGGTTTAAACTAGTGTTGCCGCAACTCAAGTCGATTGAATTCGACTTAACTCGTTTGCTGACCTGTCCTTATATATTTTCTCGAATATTATACCTGTCAAACAATGCATCATGATGCCTCTACAACATATATTAACCATTTCCGGTGACATCACCTTGTCATCGGGTAATACGTGATATACGCTCCCGAAGTTGCCGACTCGGCAAGTCGACTTGGATTACGTTAATTCCCATGTATCTCCGCGGTCAATCACTATTTCGCCAAATGCCACGTAAACACGGTGGACCTAGTATAACTCCATGTGCTGAACCCCTAATACCCCAGAGTTGACGTGTTCCTCGGACGGTAAGCACGTTAAGTCGAATTCGTGCGACTTGAGTCGCGGCAACACTAGTTTAAACCATCATTGGTTTAAACCGGCTTAAACCATCTGGTTTGAACCAGTTTAAGCCATCTGGTTTAAACCGGCTTAAACCATGGTTTAAACCGGCTTAAACCATGGTTTAAACCACTGTGGTTCAAACCAAGCCTGCTCCCTATATGATTATAGGAGGGCGGTTTAAACCACAATGGTTTAAACCAGGCCCACGTTGCCAATGTGGTGGTTTAAACTGAAACCACCCTACAGTACATTGATATCACTCTCCCATTCCCTGTGTGGTGGCCCCGCGCAGTAGCTTGGGCACAGGGTTTAGAACTTTTGTCGAAAATTCAGGCCGTAGAAAATGGAGAAATTGTGTTGCCATAATAATTTCATGCAAAGTATACATGTCTCATTTATGGAAAGGGTGAGCAACGACGTGTGAAGAGCAAAGCGGAAAGGTACGGAGGATGCAAACAGTGGACTGAAATTGGGGCGGTAGCCCGTACCCTGGTCATGGTTCTGTGCAGAGAATATGAATTTCTAAAGTAACAAGATAGGACTGTGGACAATGTACCTACTTTCCGATGCTGGTAGGGTCAAGGTCTCCCTGCGGCTTCGTGATCCAGTGAATTCTGGATCCTAGAAGAATGAATACAATTTTGTGGTTGGAGTCGACAAGAATGACCTTGTAGTATTTGTGGACACCATCTTGGTTGATCCAGTACAATTTCAGGACACGCAGGTTACGGAACCGCTTGCCCACCCGCTCCTCATTGCATTTCCATTGGATGAATTAGATCGTATTGGTACTCTGCTTCAAACCAGGTCAGCATGATTGCCGAGTCCAAACTCGAGAAAACATTGCCACGTCTCACCTTCAGTCGTCCATGCCTTGCACCGGAAAGGACAGCAGTGGCTGCTCCTGCACGGGCTTCCAGCCCAAGGACAGTCAAGATGAGCCTTCGAAGTGCAAGTGTTGCAAGCACCGGAAGAAATACCACACTGCGGCTCCCGATGTTTCTACCGTGCTGGCGCAATACGACCTGGCCCACCTCCAGAGCAAGAAGGTATCCGAAGAGCAGGCTCGTCGTGAGACCAATAAAGGGCTCCATGGAGGAAAAACCAAAGAAGCCGACAACAAGAAGGGTACGGCCGCATCGAAATCTGGCTCAAGCAAGGTAAGAGATATCTTTCCCAGTTCGCAGTCTCTGACTACTGCTTGAGGTGTCGACCAAAGCCAGCGCCAACGAGACGATGGTTAAAGTCGGAACCATCCAGATTATCCTTGCCGGTCCTTGATGTGCATTGTGGTCTCGGTAATCAGGTGTGCCAAGGTGATGCTAGTTCTAAATAGCCCGACAGTAAACCATTGAGCGACAAGTGTCCAGATCCCAGTTACTGTCTGCCTATATATTCTTTAGGTATTACCTTGTTTCAGTAGTCTCTTTATCCTCCACGCTCGTGTTCCCGTGCTCTGAATACATTTCCCTGCGGCTCACCTTTGCGTGCGACTTTGACTTTCACAACCTACAGTGAATGTCTAGTCTAAGCGAGCACAAGCCACGCCACGCCGCAAGCCACGCCACGCCCGCCCGCCACAGCCATTTTAAACTCCGCTAAGCGGCGCAAGCCATTCCGCCAAGCCACTCGGCTAAGTCTCCTGCTAACCCCGTGTCCACCTCGTCCATCATACCATCTGTGTCCTCTTCCACTCCATCCACCTCTGTTTCTAGCACGATACCATCGATTGCTGGCCCTTCGTCCGCGGTAATGTTCGACAGGCCCTCGTTTAACACTGGCAATATCCCTATTCGCAAGGGCCTGAATATTCCGCAATCAACGTCCAACATCTGGGGCAAATTTAAGTAGTCTCTTCGCATACACGGAACAGCTATGTCTTATACCCTCACACGCACTTGTTTGAAGCCGACAGACTTCGGTTCAGACCCACATTCTTTCATATCCTTTGTACTCGATTATAGCCACTCATTTCGCATAAACTTTGGTTTACTTGGACCCGCATTCCTTCACAACCTTTGTACTCAATTATACCCTCTCATTCCTCACATTGTTGCTTCCCACTCCTTCCATACCTTACTTGCACTCAATCTAATGGTTACTATGCCTTTCTGAACAAGTTCCCAAACATACCTAAATTTGTTGCGCGAAGTTGCAAACAAAAGTTTTGCGGGCGACTTCAAAAGTTATGCGGGCGGCTTCAAAAGTTTTGCGGGGCGGCTTCAAAAGTTTTGCGGGCGACGTCAAAAGTTTTGCGGGAATTAGTGATTTCCCCGCAAAAGAAACACACCGATTATGTCCATCTTTTTAGCGCGGAGGGCGCTAAAACACCTATTTTTGTTGCGGAAAGACCGAAATCACTGAAAAATGTTGCGGCGGAATAAATGTGCATTTAGACCGCCAGAATTGTCAAGAATGAGCTATCAGAAATCAGACATTGTTATTAAGGAAAATTCAAAGTTACTCACATCAAAGGCTTGTTTCATGGTACCATTGCTAAAGGGCTTGTTGAAGATATGTTCACGGAAAATGTCACCGGTATCAATGAGTGTGTGGGGTTTCCAGTCTGGACAGCAGTGATGCATGTAATTTTTCTGCAGGTAATCGGGCTCTGAATCTGGACTGCAGTGCAACCGGTCCGTGTCGAGCGAGAGAACTCTGAGCTCAGAACTAATGGAAAATGATGAATGCCATCACGGAAATTCAATACAAAGAAATTTCACCTCCACTGCCCACAGGCGTCGATGGACGAATTTATTTGTTCTTTGGAGCTACAACATTCTTCGAGGACTCAGTGCGGTCTCTCTTATGGAGTAGTACCCATGTTCGTCACTTCGTTACTTCGCTTAGAAATGAGAAAGTTCGTGAGTTTGATGGAAAACCATGAAAGTTCGTCATTTCGACAGATATCCGAGAAAGCTCGTCACTTCAATGAAATTTTGGTGAAAGCTCGTCACTTCCGAGCGCGCGCGTGGTAAGTCTAATGTTTGATCACCGGAATTACGGAACAACGCAAACGGAATCCCGTTCTTTGTTACCTACCACCATCCACACCCCGCTGCCAGTGCTTCGCGGTCGTCTCATCGGTATTCAAGTCGCAATGCACACCGGGTGCAAACCAGCGGGTGGGAATGCGAGCAAAGTCGCCGGCGCGGAGGAGGAGACTGACATGAATGGGGAGATCCAGGGGAACCTGTTCGTCAGCGAGGTAGCGTGATCGTACCAAATTTGCGGGGACGGCGGGCGTGAGTGCTGATGATTCTTTCTGACACAGACAACTCTGACATAGAGAGCCCGCATCGTGTGCGACACCAACAGCTAAGTAATGGTAAGTGACTGATGAACCCCTTCAGTTCGCATGTCTAGGCCCCGGTCATGAGAGTACTGGGGACTCAACAAACACGGGGGTTGTGTGCCGTCAGGCGAAGTTGATCTTGTCAAGGTGATTTACACCACTCGGCGTCGCAAAGCTCTACGGCGTGCAGAATAGATCTAGAAAAAACTATCTACAATTTAGCAGTTCATATCTCTCACTCTTGTTAACTGAATATCCATACACAATTTTGATTATCACTTCTCTTTCGTGTTGACGTCGTTATCTACTAAGACTAATTGTAATTTTTTTACATTATAGGCGCTCACCCTGCCAGCCGACCTAGATTTTCAAACTAAATTTCTACAGTCATCATACAGTGCGAGATACCTCTTCTTGAGAGAGTATTGCCCAGTCTCGGGGAGTTGCCGGGGTATGTTGCGCTCCGGCAAAGTGTGCTTGAAGGTGCCGCAAATGATGTGCCACTCTTGGCCGCAATGTTCCGTAATGGACACGGTCATGTGGTGATCGTCGGTAGCCGAAGTAACGAGCTTTCACGGTGTCTAGAGGAAGTGACGAAGTTTCATTACATTCAGCTGAAGTCACAAACTTTCGCGGGAAGCAATCAAACTCACGAACTTTCTCGACACTAAGCGAAGTTAAGCGAAGTTAAGCGAAGTAACGAAGTGACGAAGATGGCGCGGACTCCTCTTATGCCCGTGTAACATCATCCATTTTGGAGGGATAAATCTGAGAGATAGATCGGGGCATTTCTTGATTTTTGATTGCCTCTTTACATTGTAGCCACTGATATGTATTTACACTCAGAAATAACCATAAATGGTGGCCTACCGCATCGTAGTGTATATATAGTTCAAGACAAATGAATGCTGAATTTTTTGCTGTCTTTGAGAAATGTTTCCACTTTTTTGGAACATCGTGAAGATAGATCGGTGCATTTGATGGAGTACTGTGATAGGTGTAGAAATCTCCCAATGTCATGGTAGAGGTGTTGCGATCCAAAAGGCGATTGTTAGACCAATGAAATGAAGTTTCATTGCTGAAAAATCAACTTTAGATTTCAATTCCTGGATTTGCATGCAGTGGCCACTTACTCTTGAAGAGGAATCAGGGTCTGTTGTGTCCACTCAATATTTACGGCTTGCACAATATCGGATTTTATGTCTACATGTACATTTAAGACGCCAGTGGGACAATGACCCCAATGCAACTGACCATTCAAGAAGAGATTAGCTGAACACTTTTTCGATGCACTATTAAGTCTGGCATCAAGCTTTGAATTTTTGCTTGACCGCACCTGAAAGAAATTAAGGGAATTGGGCCTGCAGATGAATCATAAATCAAATACCCCCCCCCAGAAAACCATGATCAGTGTATCGCCCGGAAGTCCACTGCCATGTTCGTGGGCCAGAAGTGTGCTGGTGGTCAAATGTGTGCCCAGCACCGGATTTTTTGAGTTTGAGTTGGGCAGGTGGGAGCTTAAGATGTTGACGGGTTGCTTCCAGCCGAGCTTTGTTGGCCTCATTGGCAGCATTTGCCACGATCAATGGTCCAAGTCCCGACCTATTCACAGCTGATCCTGACTCGGAAGCTACTGAAGATCCTGCTGCTGAATCGGATTCAAAGCACATCCAAAGAATGCAGTGATATCGATGAATACTTACTATGAGCTATAATATTGCAGGTTGCTGTTCCGCAAGTTTGGATTGAACCAGGGGTCAGAGGAGCCATGTTGTGCCGAGTGATACCGCATAACAAGCATTGCGGCCAAGACTAAATTGCACCAAGTGAGAGAAAATATGCAAAACATCGAGAGACACAGACAAAAATCATCACAGAGCCGTTTGTTGAACCTCTAAGCCGTCACAACGACCCCCCCCCCCCCCCCCCCAGTAGCAAAAAAGGTCTAATTTAGCCGCTGTCAAACTATCAAATAGGTAAAGTCGGTCACGTGTCACACCCCCTGTCGATTTGAATTGAAAACCCCAGTAAGCTTGATACATTTTGCACATTTTCTGCTGGCTTGGTGGAGTGGAAAGGGCTTGCCACAGTCACTGCACTCCTCTGTGCTGTCTGTCTCTGATTCAGGCATGGCAAACGAGCAGAAACGAAAGACAAAATGATGCTTTTGCGTGCAAAAACAAGTCAGTGATATTCTGCCGAAATGATTCGGTAGTTATTTTTTCTAAAAGAAATTGCGGCACTGAAAGACCTGCTAGAATTTTCTTTCTATATTTAAAGGTGCAAGAGTCATTCTGACTACGAGTTCTAATTTTATCGCGTTCAAAACGGGCAAAGTGCCAGTGTGCCTGTACCTCTGATAGAAACAACATTATACCCAATCCAACCGGAAAAAATGGCGCAGGAGAAAAGCACTGTAAGAGTAGCAGCTGTAGTTTGGACACTCATCTGAAGTGTTGTAAATCCTCCTGATGATGTTCTTCAAGAACGTTTTTTGGAGTATGTTCATTTGGGTTGTCCACAAGCACAGAAATTGGTCCGACTTGCTAAGGACCACAACCTATCTATTGGGTTAGTTCGATTACTACTCGTATGATATATCTTAAGCAGATGTGATGATGCGCATTGTACCTGTTTGTGCTGCCGAAATTACCCCATTCATTGTCTCAGCTGACCCTCTCTATCAGTAACTAGCTCAGATGCCCAGGCCCTTGGTTAAATTCGAGGCCGCCGATCAAGCCCTCAAGCTCCGCTCAAAAGGCAAGCGATGTGTTGCCCCGCTTCTTCTTCTCCCCCGTCATCTCTCTGGATTCCACGTCGCTGGTGTCTGCTCCTCGATTTTCTTGTGCACAATTACTCGTATCTTAAGCAGATGCCCTGATTTCATATGCACATGTTTATATTCTTCCTTTTCTCCCACTCCGCCCGGCAACTACCGTATGTCAACCATTGTCTCGGTTGCCTCATGGCTTTATTTCTCACGTTTAATTTTGAACACCACAAATTAGCTTCAACCTCGGCTCCATCCGCGCGCTCAAGCCCGACTCAAAAGGAAGGTATCCGTCAAATAATAATGATCAGGCTTGCGTTCCTTCCCCCATCACCATCCGACTGTCCGACGCTCTCCCATCCTGGAGTCTCCAGCCTGGAGCCGTACCATCGTGTATGCGTGATCAAACTTGGGACGCAAGGCCCTTTCCTGACAACTGCAAAACCCGGGTTGGTTGGACACTCCTCAATCGCTCAAATTCTGCGGAATATACGATCGGGTTCTTGCGCAAGAGTTCTCGAGTTTTCAATGTACTCGTCAAGCATCCTCAAGATCACCTAGGGCAACGAGTTGAATTATGTCTGATACTGATCACTGTCTCCCCTCGACTTCGATCGTGTCCCATATCCTGACTCTCTGCAATCTTTCCTCTCAAAGCACTGGTATCTCACACTCCGCGATCTCAGTTGGATCTTGCTGATACTTTTTGGAGAGGACAGATTCGATGCATTGTATTCCGCCCGTCTCTCCATCAGCGCTTACCGAGGCGAAGAGCTCGCCTTATTTCGTGTATGGCTTGAATATTCTTATCGGCAGTCCCAATCCATTGCTCACGTTGCCACTTCAGCGACCCAGGATTTCCACATCTCCCCCTCGGTCGTGTTTTGAAAACAGCTGCAACTGTACAAAGTGTTGCATGTATCTTCCATTCCAATGTATGTCGCTCACCTCGGCATCGATATAAACCACTGACTTATGAATCCAAGTACTGAATGTTGATGCCTGTCGAATTACGCAGTTGGGGTCTTCCCTGAGCCGTCTTATTACCACGTCAGTTGTCCCCAATTCCTACTTTTGCACCAATGACGAGTCCGCCAACAGGATAATAATCCACTGTCACCATGGTACTCTACGGCTGGCAGGCCGCAGCCACCTCCGAGTCCCACACGTCGAGGGTATGTGGTTCTTGGTTCTTCCAATTTGAGAGCCAGATGACTTATGGTTGATTTATGTACAGTGAGCACTCAACTATAATTTCGGAGTTCAACTCACATAATGCATGCGATGGTACCCGTCGTCTGACTCAGTTTTTTTTCGTGCGGCCCACCTGCCTTGCAGCGTCGGCAGCCACAATTCGCATTTCCACCCATATGCGATGCCTCTTCCGACTGCTGGGGGTTATCGGCCGGAAGACTCGGCAGCCGCAAGATACACGGCAATTTCGTCTGGTCTTCTGCATTATAGCACGGAATCGGTGTGGTATGCGTGTCTCTGAAAAACGAAGTCAGTGGACGACCACTGGATCGGGGAAGTACTTACACGACCTGCTCCTTGAATGCAGAGAATTGCTCTGGTGACGTTGCGTGCGGGGAAGTGGAGACAAAGCGAACAAAATATTCTTGCTGAAGGAGACGACCCGGAAGATTCGAGTTGGCTAAGTACATGTTGATGTGCTTGTTATATTGCTTAGATTTATTCCCAGAGACGTCGTCCGCCCAGATCGGGACCATAACAACATAAAGGTCGTCACCCCCGGCGAGATCACGAAGTTTGTTCGGCATCGCCGGGGCACTAACACCGTCTAAACTTCGTTAGATACCAGAAACGAATTGATACATTGCTTGACATACCTGCCCATTTGATTTGGTCGCCTTTATGTTGGAGGACATCATGATAGGTATGGGTAAACTGTACCGCAGGAACGGAACGCATGTCGAGGCCGATTTTCCACCCAGTCTATCAATTGTTATAATATTCTCAACAGCGTATTAGAAAAAAAGAATCATACCTCAGCAGGCGTAACATCCAAGCAATCGGCACACAGAACTCCTTCTCTCTTGATCCAGGCCACGGGGATCACGTAGGATATGTCGGCAAGTTGAGCAACCTCCTCAATGTAGAATTGGCGAAGCCCACGTGCATACATCGGAGTGAGTTCCGATGGTTTGTACTCCCTTCCAGCGCTCGGCTTGCCATACTTCGGCAATCGGTCCAGTTGTTTCCTCTGGATAGAACTGAAGATGTTTTGCAACTTCCGGGTTGAGAAGTCCTATAAATCGCCGTAAGAAAGCCAAAATCAGGAACATATCAGAGAACAAAACACGATCTCACCCGCGCAATTGTTTCCCGAATATCGTTTACAAAGAAGCGGTTACCCACACTGGATGTGTAAGCTTTCGGCTCACTTCCGCACAAGTCGCGAAGGTGGTTCTGCATCTTGCGGAAGCTATTGTACGATGGGACATTAGCAATGCCAGGTTAGGTGTGAATTTATCATGTCGACCCATAATCCAACGTTCTCTCAGCGTAAGCATGTTTCTCGATGAGCGCTTTATCTTCCATGCTCTTGCAAGCCCACGCTTCTTTCTCATGACTTCCCAGCTGCATTCACATATTTGTTCTTGAATTCTGGCGGTTCCGGTGAGTCGCCGCTTTTCTCGACGCTCTAGATTTTTTTTCTTACTTACCTGATGTCTAGCTTTCTGCAGGTGCATACCGGTATTCTCGCATGCAGCTACCCACCAGCTTTCCATGCATGTTTCTCACTCGTTTAATTGGCTGGCGTATCGCCCGGCGCGTAACTCCAGCAATGGTGACACTAACATCCGGGTACACACGTTGACGACGTATAGGGATACACAATAATTTTCTACTCAGTTTTTACCTTCAGGTGAGCTGCCCGATGCGGATTTGTCATGCTGGTGTAGACTTTTTCTCATCCTCCCTCTTACAGACCGCTGATATTTCTTTTCGCCTGGCGCGTTGTGGACGTCTACAGCATCCAGTTCGATACTCATGCATTTTTGGGTATCTCTCCAGATGGATGCTACCGACGCGTTCCAGCCTCGTGCACGATGGAACGGCGTGTTTACATCAACGCCTTAACTTTCGTCTAATTTTGAAAGTCTCAGGAGCGAGGGTCCTATGGCGTAGATTTTGCATGAATAAGTTGAATTGTTTGACATTTGAATCGGTTTGCAAGTTAACGTTGAGCGGACCTGGAGGTTGAACCTTACCATATCACCCGCAATTTTCGCCAACCGTACATGAGATTTTCCAACATGTCTTCTTGCCGCCGGAGCGAAGCGAAGGCATATCTTGTATTCACTAATGTATGCACGAGTACTGCGCCCTGGGTCTGCAAATTATGCAAAATTGATTAGTAAATGGCGCATATTTACGCGTGGAGACATCGCGGAGGATCATTTCAAGGTTAAATTAAACTGCGATTGTGAAGATCCTCTTGGCGAACAATCGTTGAACAACATACTTACCCACTCTGCATTCCTGAATGCAACAAGTAATTGATCAATTCTCCTCAATCGGAGTCTGTCCGTAGCGGTTCAGCTTGTTATGCTCGTTTGTAGAACCACGGGTCGAAGAAAAGCTCTTACGCCGGATCTTAATCCACAGAACATATATTGCCGCACAGCGGCCGCCGGTGAAGGGAAAGAAGGAACGAGCACAGCCTCCATCACGGGTCGTATTTGGCAATCATATCTTGCTTCCTTTCCTACAACTCCCACAACGGTTCTGGGCCAAGGAGCATGGACGCGACTGAGAGAATCAAGGAGGAAGATTCACCGCAAGCTACCATACGGGTGGAGGACCTGTGGTTCCCGGACCACAATCTTGTTCTTCAGGCCGGTAATCGGCTGTTTCGCGTTTCCGGTGGCCTTCTTGCGGCGCGCTCTCCGGTATTCCGGGATATGCTCTCGATTCCGCAGCCAGATAGCCAACCCCTGATTGATGCGTGTCCTGTGGTCATCCTTCACGACTCGCCACTCGATGCCGAATATTTTCTGAAAGCAATTTTCGACTCAGCGTACGGGACGACATCATCTAATTGGAACCATCACTGACCCAGAATTTACAGCTTTTTTGAGCGTCCCCCTGCTCTCACGACATTCCACATTGTCGCTGGCGTCCTACGGCTTGCCACAAAGTATGACGTGGAGTACCTCCAACACCGCGCCTTGCTACACCTCTCAGCCGCCTTGCCACGTTCTTTGGAAGAATACGACTTGCGCACCCCCGCGGGCCCCTTTGCCTCCCGGCACTCAGAATTCTCCCTGCTCATACTCGCGGCCGATCTCGGCCTCACCTGGGCCCTGCCAATGGCAATGTACCTTGCCTCTTGCTTCCCCGTCAAGGCCATCATCGACGGCATCCCATTCGCCGGCTCCGATACCCAGCTCCCCCTCCCCCTCCAGCGCACGCTCCTCATCGGGCGCAGCACCCTCGCAATCGCGCAAAACAACGACATCATCCGCTGCCTCCGAGTGCTCCCATCGGACGGCTGTCTCTCCCGCGAGGCCTGCCAGTCCAAATCGCGCCAGGCGCACGACGCATTCACGGGGATCAAGGGCGTCAACCCGCTCGGCGTGATGAATGCCGCGGTCTGGAGCACGCTTGCGCCGCTGCTCTGCGCGCCGTGCTATCTCGCAGCCGAGGACGAGCACCGGCGGGCGAGACAAAAGATCTGGGGCGCGCTGCCGGCGGTGTTTGGCCTCGAGCTTGAGGCGTGGGGCGCACCGCAGACGTAGCACGGACTATCGTAACCTCATTTTGAATATCGGAGATCTAATGTGGAGTGGGCCTGGGACATCGGGTTTCTTGTCGGCGAACATACGAAGACATATCCCATTCCACCCGATCACTCGTGCAATTTTCAATTTTCTGTACGCACTTCTCAGCTGTCCATTCTCCCTCCTGTATCCGATGTTCTCATGTCCACCTTAGAACAACTCTAGATTCGGCGCCTTCCCGACCTCCCATACACCTCGAACTCGTGCAAATGCGCATCCTGGACGCATCTTGGGTTACACCAGGTACGGCATATGTTCCACCCACGGGCTGTATCATCCGAACTGTAGTCAAATATTCTTCGAGGCTTGGCCATTTAGAACCGGCCAATGAAATGAGGCACACATGCAAGGAATACCGGAATCCCAATGTGTAGGAAGAGTAAGCGGACGATCCTCGTTCGATTCGGGGGCAGGTGTGCGTGGTAGAATCGTTTTTGTTTTCTTTTTCCTGCTCTACCTCTTTGCCCTTACGTCGTACGGAGGATCCCAACTACATCAACTCACACACGACGTTCGAGCTCTTCATGAACCCTTGAGTCAAGACGAGTTCGATAATTCTGGCCAGGGGAGCAATAAATGATTTTGACTAAGTGTGAGACAGAGCACTGAACCGAATCTCGCTCGAGAGTTGAGACTTGAAAGGTAGGAAATGTAAAATACGCAAAGCCTTGCTGCTTTGCTGTGATCGGCTTCGTCACCGAGGAAAAAATCCACAGTGCAGAAGCAATTTCACTATCGCAACAGAAAACGGGGGCGGCGTAGCGGTCGACAGCAAATCGAAGACTTTCTGAGTCAAGAGACGAATATTCGGGAGTAGATTGATCGTTATTCGGACCGATGGAACTGCAGACAATGAGATATTTATAATACAGCAAAGAAGACAGAAAGAAAGGGCATAATTGTCCCATGTCGTGCGCCAACCTCCACACTTTCTGCGCAGGAATTTTCGGCGTGGATGTCTCACTCAAGCCTCCGCCAACCACTGCGCAATCGCACCGAGCGTCTCCCCGCGCTGCGGCTCCTGTAGCCCCGGAAACAGTAGGAAATCGTGCACACTATCCGGTGCCTCGAGATAGCGCACGCCTTCGCCCAAATCACGGCTCATCCGCTCATTAAGGGTGCGGATCGAGTCACGCAGAATCTCCGCTTCCCCAGCAGAGATGAAGGTGCGCGGAAAGCCCTCGAAGCTGACGTCGAGGTGGCGCGATGCCGGGGAGATGTACGGGTTCGTCTCGGCTGCGCCGAGCCCGAGAGGGCCGGTGAAGGCGCGGATTGACCAGTGGAGAAAGTTGGGACGCGCTGGAGGCCCGGTGGGTGCGGCGAGGAAGTCGGACGCAGCGCAGGTAACGAGGGAGGAGTTGGGCGTCTCGTGCGAGGTGCCGAGGTCGGCCCAGGGGGAGAGTAGTAGGAGGGCACCGGGCGGGGGAAGGTCGGAGATGGGGTGCTCGACGAGGTAGCGCACGAGGGCGAGTGCGAGGTTTCCGCCTGCGGAATCTCCCATGAAAACGATGGACGCGGGGGGGATGTGCAGGGTGGAGACGAGGTAGTGGTAGCCTGTGAGAGCGTCGATGAGGGCAGTCGGGAACGGGTGGGCTACGGCGAACGGCGTGGTGGACGAGAGGCGGTATTCGATGCTGAAGGTTCGATGAACACACGCAGCGTGTTGAATCACTCCACGCGCGGCATGGCCGGGGAACTGGGCCGGATGTGCAGACCAAATCGTGTATCCGCCGCCGTGCAGTGCATATATGACTTTTTCCCCAGGCATGAGTGGAGCCTCGGGCGCGACCGTGGAGCCGGGTTCATGGATCCAATATCCGGGCAGTCGAATCGGCGCGACCTCTGCTACAGAGGCCCACATCGCGACCTTTCCGAGGATATAACTTTGTGGGACAGGACTAACCCAAACGCCATGATATCCTGGCCCCGGAACCAGTGCGAGGTGGTTTGGTGGTGGTGTTTGGAAGTTTCCAACTCTGGTAGGGTGCGTTAGACAGTGCATCAGAACCAGGCTCGCTACTTATTACTTGTCATTCATCGAAAAGATATGGCGTCCAAGCTTCACCATAACACTGAGCGACCAGCTCCAAGACTTTCGCGGTCGCCATCCGCTATGTTCTATATTCAGCGATCTGCCGGCAGGGGGGATAATGATCCTACCGCGGGATCGCAAGCAACGCCCAGCAAGGGACACGGACGAGGGCGGTTAGTAGTTCGAATGCTAGGTAAGGAACCTTGAGTACTGGGTGCCGCAGGGGAGCATACGCTGTCGTCGACATGACGGTGAGATTACAAGAATATCTGTGTCACGAGCCGCATTGCGCATTCGGATCATCGGATGCGACTTGTAAGACTTGTGGCGCCTAGTCTCAATGCACAGCCGCTCACGACAGGGTTCCCAGAATGGGACAAGACGTGCCTCCATTCAAATAAAGAGTTAATGAATGAATAAACAATCAAGGACAGGGCGAGGTCCAACGGAACGAACTCACGCCGAATTATAGTGCGCGGAAACCTAAGTTACCACAATCCAAACCCACTTTGAGCCGAATTTACCTGAGATTGAATTTTGGTACGTCATCGAAGCAGCGGAATGAGAATGGAACGGGTAATTGGGCGAGCAGAGAGAGTTTCTATTCTTCGTCGGTTCTTCCACTCGACACACGACGTTCGAGCTCTTCATGAATCCTTGAGTCAAGACAAGTTCGATAATTCTGGCCAGAAGAGCAATAAATAATTTTGACTGAGTGTGAGACAGAGCACTGAACCGAATTCTGCTAGAGAGTCGAGACTTGAAAGGCAGGAAATGGGAAATACGCAAAGCCTTGCTGCTTTGCTGTGATCGGCTTCGTCACCGAGGAAAAAACCCACTGTGCAGAAGCAATTTCACTATCGCAGCAGAAAAGACTTTCTGAGTCAAGAGACGAATATTCGGGAGTAGATTGATCGTTATTCGGACCGATGGAACTGCAGACAATGAGATATTTATAATACAGCAAAGAAGACAGAAAGAAAGGGCATAATTGTCTCATGTCGTGCGCCAATCTCCACATTTTCTACGTAGAACTTGTAGGCGTGGATATCTCACTCAAGCCTCCGCCAACCACTCCGCAATCGCACCGAGCGTCTCCTCGCGCTGCGGCTCCTGCAGCCCCGGAAGCAGCAGGAAATCGTGCACGCTATCCGGTGCCTCGAGATAGCGCACGCCTTCGCCCAAATCACGGCTCATCTGCTCATTAAGGGTGCGGATCGAGTCACGCAGAATCTCCGCTTCCCCAGCAGAGATGAAGGTACGCGGAAAGCCCTCGAAGCTGACGTCGAGGTGGCGCGATGCCGGGGAGATGTACGGGTTTGTCTCGGCTGCGCCGAGCCCGAGAGGGCCGGTGAAGGCACGGATAGCCCAGTGGAGGAAGTTGGGACGCGCTGGAGGCCCAGTGGGTGCGGCGAGGAAGTCGGACGCAGCGCAGGTAATGAGGGAGGAGTTGGGCGTCTCGTGCGAGGTGCCGAGGTCGGCCCAGGGGGAGAGTAGTAGGAGGGCACCGGGCGGGGGAAGGTCGGAGATGGGGTGCTCGACGAGGTAGCGCACGAGGGCGAGTGCGAGGGTTTCCGCCTGCGGAATCTCCCATGAAAACGATGGACGCGGGGGGGATGTGCAGGGTGGAGACGAAGTAGTGGTAGCCTGTGAGAGCGTCAATGAGGGCAGTCGGGAACGGGTGGGCTACGGCGAACGGCGTGGTGGACGAGAGGCGGTATTCGATGCTGAAGGTTCGATGAACACACGCAGCGTGTTGAATCACTCCACGCGCGGCATGGCCGGGGAACTGGGCCGGATGTGCAGACCAACGCGTGTACCCGCCGCCGTGCAGTGCATATATGACTTTTTCCCCAGGCATGAGTGGAGCCTCGGGCGCGACCGTGGAACCGGGTTCATGGATCCAATATCCGGGCAGTCGAGTCGGCGCAACCTCTGCTACAGAGGCCCACATCGCGACCTTTCCGAGGATATAGCTTTGTGGGACAGGACTGACCCAAACGCCATGATAACCTGGCCCCGGAACTAGTGCGAGGTGATTTGGTGGTGGTGTTTGGAAGTTTCCAACCCTGGTAGGGTGCGTTAGACAGTGCATCAGAACCAGGCTCGCTACTTATTACTTGTCATTAATTGAAACGATATGGCGTCCAAGCTTCACCATAACACTGAGCGACCAGCTCCAGGACTTTCGTGGTCGCCATCCGCTATGTTCTATATTCAGCGATCTGTCGGCAGGGGGGATAATGATCCTACCGCGGGATCGCAAGCAACGCCCAGCAAGGGACACGGACGAGGGCGGTTAGTAGTTCGAATGCTAGGTAAGGAACCTTGAGTACTGGGTGCCGCAGGGGAGCATACGCTGTCATCAACATGGTAGTGAGATTCCAAGAATATCTGTGTCATGAGCCGCATTGCAACCGACCTCAAGTGCGCATTCGGATCATCGGATGCCCAATGTTCAGCCTTTTCGTACTCCACTGCGTAGACGGAGGGGAAGGTGAGATAAAACCTCGTTTGCACCGGAACTGGGAAAATCAGGTACATCAACAAAAACCATTCGGAAAACAAGGTACACACGGACGTCAGACACTCCTCAGCGTGAGGCCGCCCGCAGTTACGAGAGTTAACCCTTGCGGCTATTGCGAGTCTGGGGCGACTCGGAATAACGTTGTTAACGTTTGGGCTTACAGCATTCCGTCGCCACCTGTTCAGTTCAGCTCGGCTATATCAAGAGATGAAACAGGCAAGCCTCGATACCTACGCGCCTTTGTACATTGGACAGCGCCGATGGACGGCCACTAGTTGCCAACCTCGACCAGCCAGAATATTCGAGTGCAGAGTGGTTATTCGGACCGAGAAGTAGAGAGGAGACCGATTGGAATATTTATCGTACACCAAGGAAGAAACAACAGGCATAATTGTTCCATCTCGTGCGTCAACTCGCCAATTTCTGTGCAGAATCCAGCAGCATTGCCCGCTCACTCAGGCCTCCGCCACCCACTCCGCAATGGCAGCGAGCGTCTCCCCGCGCTGCGGCTCCTGCAGCTTTGGAATCAACAAGAAATCATGCACACTATCCGCCGCTTCGAGGTAGCGCACACCCTCGCCTAAATCACGGCTCATACGCTCATTCAGGGTGCGGATCGAGTCGAGGAGGATCTCCGCTCCCCCGGCAGAGATGAAGGTGCGCGGGAAGCCCGCGAAGCTCACGTTGTCAAGGTGGCGCGATGCGGGGGAGATGTACGTGTTCGTCTCGGCTGCGCCGAGCCCGAGGGGGCCGGTGAACGCGCGGATGGACCAGTGCAGGAAGTTGGAGGTGGTGCGCGCCGGGGGGCCGATGGGCGGGACGAGGAAGTCGGAGGCGGCGCAGGTGGTGAGGGACGAGTTGGGCGTCTCGTGCGAGGTGCCGAGGTCGACCCAGGGGGAGAGCAGCAGGAGGGCGCCGGGCGGCGGGAGATTGGGGACTGGATGCTCGACAAGGTAGCGTACCAGAGCCAGTGCGAGGTTTCCGCCGGCGGAGTCGCCCATGAAGACGATGGAGGCAGGGGGGATACGCAGCGTGGATACAAGGTAGTGGTAGCCTGTGAGAGCGTCGATGAGGGCCGTCGGAAACGGGTGTGCGGTGGGCGAACGGCGTGGTGGAGGAGAGGCGGTATTCGATGGCGAAGGTCCGGTGGACGCACTCGACGTATTCAATCATTGCGCGCGCCGCTTCGCCAGGGATCTCGTCTGGGTGTGCGGAAAAACGGGTGTATGCGCCACCGTGCAGAGCGTACACAATTTTTTCGTCAGGCAGGAGCGGAGCCTCGAGTGCGACCGTGCCAGGCTGGTGGATCCAATATCCGGGCAGTCGAACCGGCTCAACCCCCGCTACTGAAGTCCACATCGCGACCTTTCCGAGAACGCGGTCTTGTGGAACAGGATCGACCCAGACGCCGTGGTAGCCTGTCCCTGGAACAAGTGTGAGGTAGTTGGGTGGCGCCTTGAAGTCACCGACCCTGGCATGGCGCATTAGACAGTGAAATGCAGAAGGGTGGTTACAGCTACTTTGCTTGAACTATATCAAGATGCCGAACAATTTGAACGACCATGGTTCGAGCCCAGCCCCAAGATTTTCGCGGCCGCCATCCGCTATTTCCGACGCTCAGCGATCTGCTGGCCAGTGGCAGAGCGGCAATAATCTCACCGTGGGATCGAAATCAATGCCCAGTACGGTACACGGACGAGGGCGGTTAGTAGCTCGAAAGTCAGGTAAGGGACCTTGAGTATCGGGTTCCGCAGAGGGGCATAGCTGCGCTGGAGGTCTTTCGACATGGCGGTGAGAAATCAACAAATAATGATTTGTCACAAGCCGTGACGTTTTGCAATTGGGCACTGATGGCGGCTCATTCACATTCCGATCGTATGATGGATTGTTCAACTTCCTCGAACCTCTGTTCCATAACAAAGAGCCTTCTCACATTCTTCACCGAAGTCCTCGGCTTGAGTTCCGAGGCTGTCCCAACGGTACGTGAAAATCTGTCAAGCTCACTTGCGACAGACGCTTGCCATTTGCTCTAGCTCAGCCCTCGAAGCCCTTTTCTTCTTCTTCTGCCAACTGCTGATAAGCCCTTTTTATGGAAGAAAGGAGCTATTCACCCTCTTGGACCATCCCGTATACTTATCAGCCACATGCGTATCAAATTTAACAACAGTATTAACCATTGATAAGTACTCCGAGTGGCAAGCGGAATGGAGGGCTTATACTGCTCCATTGCAGTTCCAGGAATGTGGATCAAAGGAGAGAACTCAAGGGTATATTTCCTACGGCTTGTAAACTTTGTGGGCCAGTGGACGACACGCCATCCACCTCATCATACTATTGCACATGTGCCAGAGTTTGGACAGCGATCTCGAGGTGATTCCTCAGCCCCACCGGCCCCAGTGTCCCCAGCCCCAGTGTCACCGGCCCCATTTTCACCAGTCCCAGTGTCCCCACCCCCAGTGTTCCCACCCCCAGTGTCCCCACCCCCAGTGTCCCCACCCCCAGTGTCCCCGGCCCCAGTGTCCCCGGCCCCAGTGTCCCTGGTCCAAGTGTCCCCTGTCCAAGTGTCTCCGGCCCAAGACTGGGAGGCACCCAAGCCATTCAGTATGACGTTGACAGTGTTTCAGGCAGTCATACCCTCGCGTCCAAATTCTTGAGTTATATCAGCATACGAAACTCCTGCCATCCATTCAAGCTCACCGAGATTTCTTGGGAGATTCTGGCCCCTTCCGCGGTAACATCGAGTTCGATAAATTCATCAAGAGCCGTGCTACGGGCCCAGGGACCTTCAACGTTTTCCTACAGAAATTCCAGTCCAGATGCCGGTTTTAAGGAAAAGACGATATACCTCCAGGAGAGGCGCAGCCAACGCCACCGAAATAAGCGCCGACGAGACAGGGAGAAGTATAGAAAGTCGCATCGTGTCAAAGGCCGAGAGAGGGACAAGAACTGGGAGTGTCCTCGTTTTATGTGAATACTCTCTAGAGATCTGCCAATCAATCCTATACTTCTACCACGATTCCTCCCTTAGCAACCAAATATCAAATATCAGATACGAAAAATCTGCGTCCACTGATACGAGTGGTTATTATTGGGGTGGCCAACGGGTATACGGATACGGCTTTCAAGATTAGACGAAAGTTGTAAAAAGTGCTAAGATAGTGCCAAGGTACACGTGCTTTGGACTTTCGTTTTCGCCTGGCAAAAACGAGTAAACGGCTTTGCTGTGAGACAGCATCCGAGCTATTGCGATACCGTCAGCCTCAATTGGCGGTAAGATGTGGGCGGCATTCCGAATTCCCGGCCAAATTTGCCGGGGGATCGAAAATTTAAAAAGCGAGATGCAACAATTGCCAAAGGGAACAAGAGTTGTGAAATATTTCAACGAAGGGTGCTATATTGATATCTTCGCCAACTCCAGGGACCTCACCTCACCCGTGCAAGGGGCTTCACATGAGACATTCACCGGGTTGGGGCCCCGATCTTTGCCGGCTTCATGCCCCGACTGCTCAGCAGCCCTCGTTATAACGTCGATTCAATGGGTAGGATATCGCTCACGTCGAGAAGCCTCACATCCAAGTCCTGGAGTGTACTCAGTGTCAAATTGTTTATCACAGCAACGTAGAGCAAAAACAACTCACAGATATCTCAGACTCCTGCCCATTCGCCGTGTGGTCCCGTCCAACTTTAAGTTCATGTGAGTTCGTTGCCTGATCTGATCAGTCGACTCTTTGTCAAACGATAAAGCGAGACTTTACCCGAGTTACTGGGGTAGTGGAGGTCACCCAAACAAGCGCTGAGGTCACGGAGATGATTGAGATAACTCGCATCCGGGAGGTGTATGGGCAAACGAATTTATGGGATTGGCGAGCGGAGAAAAGAAAGGTCGAAGAGAGAGAGAGCAAACCAGTGCAGCGAACAGGGGACAGATATTGGCGGCGTCCTTGCCTTAATAGTTTTCTGCGAAGCACAGATTGTTATCTGTTCCGTGCCCGAGGTCGTCGAAACATGGGACCTCACGAGCCCATTTTGTTAGTGTCTGTATATGTAGCGTTCTCTTCTTCACTCGTGTAGTATCACGATGGTGCTTATTTTATCTCATCCTTAGGGGAAGGAAGATTGATTACCGCCTCTTGGCCACCCGCTTAAGCAACGCTTAAGCCCGTATCACTGTCAGCCAGATGAGTATCAAAGTATTGACAGTTGATGCCGAGTCGAGAATTGTGGCATGCGGAATGGAAGATGCATACTGCTGTATTGTACATGTCGTTCCAGGAATGTGGATCAAATTCCAGGTAGTATTCACTACAGCTTGCAAAACTCGTGGGCGATACACCATACGCATCATCACGCGATTGCGCATGTTCCAGAGTTCGCAGTGCGGTCTGTAGGTGCTTCGGCATGGATCCACTGTCGAGTACCGAGGCCGTTCAGTATGACGTCAGTCATTCCAGCTGACAAGCCTCACCCTTGCATCCAAATTCTTGAATGATATTAGCATAAGAAACGGTTGCACCGCAGCGAAGCTCACCGAAAGTTCCTGAGGGATTTTGGCTCCTTCTGCAGTGAGATCGAGGTCGACGAATTCATCAAAAGCCCCGGGAAGCTTCAACGTTTACCTACAAAAATTCCAGCCCTGATGCTGTTTTCAAGGAAAAGAAATATACCTCCAGGAGAGGCGCAGCCAACGCCACCGAAATAAGTGCCGACGAGACAGGGAGAAGTATAGAAAGTCGCATCGTGTCCAGGGAGAGATGGACAAGAACTGGGAGTGTCCTCGCTTTATGTAAATCTTTTCATCTTTCTCACCCCGAGATCTGCCAATCAACCGCACATACGCTAGTATGATTCTTGATATCAGCTACGAGTTGACCAATTTCAAATCTGCATCCGCTATAAGTGGCTATTACAGTGACATGGCGGGCTGAAGCTGTAATTTTCGTCTCAGTGAAAATGGTAGAGTCAAGACGGGAAGGAAGTACAGTGAGGTAGTCTCTCATGACCGACACTACAGAGTTGAGCGCTGAGCTCGTCAACTCTAGCTGATAGTTTCGTAAGTTCAACAGGCGATTTGAATAGGCCCCAAATCAGGGATCCATTTTTGCATTGACAGCTCGTCGTTCGTGGGCTCTGAAACTGGGACTCCCGAAAATACTTTCCGAGTGTCCGCTGAAATCAGAAACGAGAAAATATACCCATCTCTCCATCCCATCTGTCTTTCGGCAGAATTCCCGGAGTGTATATTTACGCTTGCCGAAGAGAACTAGGGCAAGGTGATGTCGCCAGCTGCCGCCCTTTGTGTCGTTGGGCGGCAGTGGCTGTGCCAGAAACGGCAGTTTCAATGTTCAAGTGAGACATGCGCAGAGGTAATTAAGTTGCACAATTTCGGAGTTCTATATGGTACTCAGGGCAATAATTGACTATTTTGGAGTGGGTGGGATACCCGCAATGGGTGATTTTTCTTTTGAATGGGCGCTGCCAGGGCACCATTTGGGGGCGGGGCGGCACCTCGACCAGAGGGTCATCAGCTGAACATATTCTTACATCTTCTCACTCCCGTCATCGTACAACATTTTCTTCTGCAACGAGAGATTAATTCCACATTATCCCCTTTAATGAAACACTCTCAGCTTCCCAACCTTGAAGTAGCGCGAAAGGATTCAAACCACATTGTAAGTATCGTAAGTTGCCGATAAATGCCAGAGTGGGGGAACGGTATGTACATAGAGACAAGGTTTCACATGATAAGACATTCACCAGTTTCGGGCCCTCGATCTCTGGTGTTTTCGCCGAAAAGCTGTTCGGCAGCCTTAGTTGTCATCTCGATCCGAGTCAGGCATTATATCGCTCACCGACGCATCCAAATCAAGATCCACATCCTTGAGTAATTCTTGTGTCAGATGGCCGGATCCTAGACTTTTTTTGCTGAACTAAAAGCAACTCACCGACGTGTCCGACTCCTCCTGGCGCGCTGTGGGGTGCTGGTCAACACCAAGTTCGAGCGAACTAGTCACAGAACCGATTTCCTGGGAACTGGTCAGCCCTGTGGTACGAGTCGGTGAGAAACGGTAGGCCTATACCGCGGGCACTGGGGCGGCGGATGCCGCCCAAACAAGTACTGAGGCAACAGAGACGATTGAAATAACTCGCATCACGGGGGTATAATGATAATAAGGAGGGATCGCGAGCGAAAACCAAACGCCAGGGAAGGGGAGGAAAATAGCACAAGGTGCGTGGAGGCTCGGGGAACTGGAGATATCGGCCGTTTCCCTGCCTTAAATCCTCTGGTTTTGTGACACTCTATCACCGCCTCTCTCACTTGAAGATCTATCAAACTAACTTGTATTTCAAACAGTCATGTCGTCTCTGAACCAAAGAACACTGATTTCCGCTTCTTATGTCCACCTCACATCAGTGAGATATGTGTCCAATCATTGAACATTGATACTCCAAGTCAAGGAATCTGACATACAGAAAGGAAGGTGTGTGCTGTCAGTCTCTTGTAGACAGAAGCTACAACAAAAATATGCTCGTACCTCGCATGCATAGTGTAGTGTTCTGTTCTCTTAAACCCCCAGCAATGGATAAGTATGGGGTAAATTAAAGAAGAGCATTCCAGGCATATATTCGCCACTGTTTGCTTCGTGGCCATCATCACGCGATTGTACATGTGCCAGAGTTCGCGGTGCGATCTGTACTAGGTGCTTCGGTATTCCCCCCTTGGATCCACTGCCCAGCACCGAAGACGTTCAGTATGACAGTGATTCAGGCTGACTACTGCATGTCCCACCCTTGTATCCAAGTTCTTGAATGATATCAGTATAGGAAAGGGTTCCCGCCCACTGGCAGTCACGCTCATCGAGATCTCCTCAGGGATTTTGACCCCTTCCGCGGTGACATCGAGTTCGACGAATTCATCAAGAGTCATACGACGGAGAGCATCAACCTTTGCCTATCGGAATTCCAGTCTCGGCGCTGGTCTTAGGAAATCAAGGACATACCTCAAGGAGGGGGACAGCAACGGCCACAGAAAGAAACGCCGACGAGACAGGGAAGAGTGTAGAAAGTCGCATTGTGTCAAGGTCGAGAGATGGACAGGAACAGGAACTCTTCTCGTTATAAATCTTCTCATCTTTATTACAATTTACCATACCCTTCCTCCCGAGATCTGCCAATTCAACCATATCGTTCCCGTCGAATACTGTTGTATTATTTTCCCATGTCAACCGGATATCAGCCCCGAAAGTTGAACAAATCGTTTCCACTGATACCAGTGGTTATCACAGTACGTATAACACAGCTTTAAATCAGGGTTCCATTTGGCATTTCTCCCATTTGACTCTTCGTTCTTTGGCTTTGGAACTGGGGACTAGAATCCATTGCGAGTGGCCGCTGAAATCAGACACGAGCTGAGATCCTCATCTCTCTTGCATCTCTCCATCTCACCCATCTTTCGGCAGAATTTTCATCCCATCAGGCTCAGAGTGATCACGATGTATTTGGAGTGGGTGGGATACCCACAATTCATGGAAAAAACAAGATTTACCTCCGAAGCCACTAGGGCACCATTTTTGGGTAGCATCTCGACCAGAAGCAGCGGCAGCGGCAGATTATTTGACATCTCCTCGCCCTCACTCATCTCACTCTTACTTACTGCCTCAACAAGATGCGACACAATGAACCTACGTTGCGCCGTTTCCAGCTTCCAAAGCTCAGCGTACTGAGAGGCGCCAAGGGATCTGAACCACATTGTGAGTTGCGGATAAACGGCGGAACGGGATCGAGTTGTCCCGGGCTGGCTGTCGCCGGTAAATGACCTTGTTTCCGACGGATTTTCCCCGATGCTGTTAGAAAATAAGAAAACCTAGAGCAGCAAAAGGACAAGATTTGGAAGTATTTCAACGAAGGTTGCCATATTGATATCGTTGCCAATTCCACGGACGTCGCTTACACGCTGGCCTCACATGATAAGACATCCACCGGTCCCGGGCCCCCGGTCATCTTTGCCTTCTGACCCGTGCTCAAAACGTTTGGCAGCCTTCGTTATGGCGTCAGTTCTCGTTATGGCGTCAATCTAAGAGGCATGATCTCGCTCACCCAGAGGCTCCTCGCATCCAAGTCCTTGGGGATTCCAATGTCAAATGGCCGCAAAAGCAACTAGGGAACAAACCGACTCACAGATATCTCAGCCTCTTTCCGATCCGCTGAGGGATCCTGTCTAAGACGGGGCTCATGCGAACTCGAACCGCTTTCCTGGCGAATGATCAATCTTGTGGTATCGGTGTCAAACGGTAAACTGAAACTTTACCTCTACTGGGGCGGCGGAGGTCGCCCAAACAAGCGCTGAGGCCACGGATATGAGTGAAATAACTCGCATCGAGGAGCGGTATATGGGGAAAATCTTTGGGAGGATACTAGTAGAAGAACAGAAATGACGGAGGCAGAGAGTAAACCAGACCACTGGCAGCGAGAAGGGGACAGATGCGTGAACTGAAGGTGTCGGCAGGGTCTTTGCCTTAAGTAAACTGACTTGCAGCAAATAATGACAAACAGCTGGCATTTGAATCCAGCGGCCAAGGCTGTGCTAGCTGTCCTCTTCATCACTGCGAGACATCGCACTGACGTTAATTAATTATCATCGTCTTTGGAAGGAGGAAGATTGATTCCCGCCTCTTACGAGGCAACTCTGCATCCTTATCAGTGAGATGTGTATCAAGTTCGACCAAAGTAAGGTACGTTGGAACGAGGAGTCGAGCATTGTGGCATGAGGAATGGAAGGCACATGTCTCTCCCTTGCAGCCCAGCAATATCTTCAATATGACTAGTACTTATAAATTCGTCGGCCACACAGAATACCCAAACATCATGCTATTATACACGTGCCGGGGCTAGGATTGCGATCTAGAATATGTTACCACTGTTGAACAAACCTGTTCAGTATGACGGCCTTTCGGGCAGACTATGTCTTACTCACCCTCCGAATCACATCCAAATTCTTGATTGATATCAGAACAAGAGAGGATAACCTACTAGCAAAATGGCTGTCAGATTGAGTGCGAAAATTCATCAGAAACTGTTCTCCAGAGAGTATCGACATTTGTCTACGGGAATTTCAGTCCTGGTGCTGCTTCAGAACAATAAATAAATATCTCTGGCAGGGGTGCAGCAAACACCGAAAGGAGTACCGACGACATCGGTAAGAGTGTTGCAAGTCGCAGTGTGTCAGAATGGGACGGGGGCATGGACTCGTTTTAAATCCTTGTCAGCTTTCAAAAGGTTTCTCTCAAGATTTACCGCATCAGTCCTATGCTTGTGCTGTATACGGTGCTCGCATGATTCCTACCATGCCAACTGTATATCAGCCAGGAAAGTCGGAACTCAACTGATGCGAAAGGCTATGAACTTGACGGCCCGAAACATTTACTTGTCGATTCAATAAGCATGGTAGATCAGCTACGGCTGCGGCAGCAACGTACAACAAGCTAATATTTTCCATGAAACTCATGCGCACGGCGACTAAATAAGCTCTATGGAGATTGGGTCTCCCACAATTCCTCATTATCGTCTTGGAACTGGAGCGAGAAGGTTCCCGGCTTTCACGGATGGGCGGAAAGATCGGTAGAGCTGCGGAGTCACCACCAAAATCTGCCATCCAACAGACAGACGATGCATCTGTCCATCTAATGCATCTTTCGGCACAATATCAAATTACATAGGAGTTGACAATTAAACAGTACATATTTAGGCGTGTCGCGGATAATCACCCACGCTCTGAGAGATCGGGCTGGAGGCCGACTTGGTTGTGGATTGAGACTTGTCCTCTGGTTCCACGTACGCGGGTTGAGATCTCGTCCCGCTACCCACGAACGCTTGTCCCAGCGACCTTGCCGATGCACGCCATCTTTCCGTCACCTCCGTCCCACAAGCAAAGAACACAAATACAAAAAGACTGCTGATGGGAACGGCCGACCAGCTGAAGTACAGCCAGGACAGCACTTCGGGGGGTATAACTGCCGTTGGGTAGGTGCTGACGATCCAGAAGAAGGAATGCACATCGTCCCAGGTGGTCCACGGGAGCAGGCGGCCATTTCGGTATGCGCTTGCCTTGGTCGAGGAAATGACCAACGCGTTCCAGACCCCGAGTAACAGTGTCAGAGACACGAGGCGTATATAGGCTGCCTTGCTGAGGTCCGTGTTTTGCGATACTCGCGCCAACTGACTGAACGCATGGCGCTGTCTGGCAAAATTGACCAGCGCCAAGCTACAGTATATGAGGGCAAGTGCCGACGCAACGAGCGGAGGAATGTCGAGGATCAGAATGGATGGTATAGAAAGATAGATGGCTGGGTTGCAACCGAAGTTCTCGTAGATGTCAAATCGGTGCCCTTGGACGATTGTATCTGTGCTACTCTCAATGACCAATCTTGGGGCCAATAATTAACGACGCTCACGAAGGCCCATGATGAGAATCGGGAATCCAAGACAAACCCCCAATTCAACCCGGTGTGCAAGTCGAGTCTTCTGCCACGTTATTCGGTACACGCGAAGCGCGAGGGCGAAAATGGAAGCGGGTAGCGCAATATCCGCTCCAATTTTGATCTTGGTTGCTGTGTGAAGAGGTCAGTTACAGAACTGGGTAAGAGACCGATCCACCCACTGATATCGCACCATGGAAGACCAATGAGATTTACATTCCCATTCCAAATCGTCGAATTTATGCCGTAGATCAAGTCGCTGAGCGCAAGCCATATCAGGATAGAGAGTAAAGGGATGTTGTGGGATCTCCAATGCAACAGAAGTGGCACAATTGCCAGGATAAACGCAATAAATGCGACCACAGGAAGTGCGGTTATCATCGTGAGGAGGTGGTGGTGCAATGAGGTAGTGAAGGCATCTCATCCTCACGATGAGCATGCCTATTTCACGCGATCGTTCCGGGCGTCGAGATGGACCAGATTGTTGTCAGGGTTGACGGAGATCTCCCGACTGGAAACGGTGCCACTAACTGCCTATCCGTGAACTGCTGATGCCCAGAATTCTGAAGCAGATGGCGCAGATCTTCCCGCCGTCATTGAACCAACATTGAAGTTGATTGATCATGGACTAATCTTGGCCGGGTGGAGTTCCTGCGCCCCTGCATCACTTCTACCTCCGAACCTCAGTTTTCTGGAATCTTGGACTCGGTGCACTCTGGAACGACAAGATAATCCAAGTCGCCGCAATTCAACCACAATTTAACCGCACTTCGGCAGATCGGCAGTGCCGGCCGATGGATATGGTATCACGTGCGCAAGGCACTGCCTCTGGTGCTTGCCATCGCACCATTACGACCCCGACGCGACCTCGATGTTCAAGGCCCTGGGGACTGTACTCCTCAGTTGCTGGGCGCTTAGGACCCTAGCTATTCATTTCCAACCACGTGAGCTCCATATCCTGCACAAGCGCTCCAAGCCTCCAACTGACCGGAATTTCAGCTGGCTCGCCTTTTCCCCTCGATCCATATCCCGACAAGCCTCGGCTCATATTCCGGAGAGATGGAACGTTCAAGATTACAATTTTCTCAGACCTTCATTTTGGCGAGAACCCAGACGACAGTGTAGGGGCTGTGAAAGACGCAAACAGCACCCGTCTCATGCGCGCAATTTTACACGACGAGCAACCAGATTATGTGTGCGTCCCATGCGACTTGCCCAAGCCTTTAAAAAGCCTCAACGTACTTATTAGGGTGTTTAACGGTGACCTGATTACTGGGGACTGTATGAGATTTTTTATGCTGCGCGGGACTCAATCAATGAAGATCCCAGATACCTTCCGGGAGAACTCCACCCTTCTCATCGACCAGATCATGAAACCTCTCATCGACGCGAAGATCCCTTTCTCTTCGACGCATGGCGTAGGTTTAAATTCCTTGCTTGCCTGCCGATTCTTACATTTCACTCGATTTCTCAGAACCACGACAACCACGTCAATATTACCCATTTCGAAGAGATCTCTCGGGAGCAGCAGATTGCGCCGAGCTTGTCTTACACGCGGACATCTCCCCCGGGCGTAGGTGGTGTCGGGGGCCCGGGAAATTACTGGGTACCTGTGCGTGCCATCCTGTCGATACTCCCGAGGCACTCACGATGCTACGACAGATCTACGAAGCCTCTACAGATGCTGCACCCGCACTTGTTCTGTGGTTTTTCGACTCTCGTGGTATACGTGTTCAATATTACACCAGGTGTATTATACTGACCTATAATAATTTCAATGCGCCAGGCGGCGTCTCTCCTTCCGCGACTCCACTCCCTGACTGGGTCGACGCGTCGGTTGCCCTTTGGATCGCCCGCGAGACTGCGCTCATGGGCGCTGCGTGGGGCACAGTGCCGCGTGGCGCGTTGGCGTTCGTGCATATTGCGCCGTACGTGCTTCTTCCGTTTAACGGACTATCGAGATGATTATTCGTTAAGGCATGCGATCCAAGCACTGCAGCCGCCAATGAACTCCAGTGTAGACCTCGGACTCAACGGTGTGTTATCCCTCGATTATAGAATGACCGTGCTCACAATCTCGAATGACGGAAAGACGACCCGCTTGGCGGCGGGTCCGTCCAGGACTCAAACAATATCGCGGACGAGGAAACGTCACTCCCCTCGGAAATCAACCAAGATCGTCTGGCGGCCGACTTGAATGTTGCTGCCGATGCTAGGGACGCGCCCTTTTGGACAGCGCTCAACAACATCCCCAACTTGCATGCGCTTATTTCGGGACATGGTGGGCCTTGAAAATGAACTTCTACTCATGAACTGATCTCGGCGGCAGCACACGGAAATGAGTGGTGCACGCGCACAGGGGGCACGAGGTTCTGCTTTGATAAACATTCCGGGTGTGCCCCTTTCACACGCTCTTCCATCAGTACACTTACTCTCTTTGAAGGTACGGTGGGTACGATAAACTTGGGTGGGGGCACGGCGTGCGCGATGTGCTGTTTTCCGCGAGCTCCACCGAACACGATAAGGCCAATCGCGTGGAGACCTGGATTCGGCTTGAGGACGGGGAAACGCGGGCGAATTCGGTGTTGAGCGGGGCGTAATCTTAGGTACCTCCTCGAACCTCTGGCCACAGCACCCAAAAGACGTCGGTTACAGCTGCGGAAGGACGTGTTCATTCGATTCTTTGCAGGTCCAAAGGCTGGGCTTCGTTCGCGTATGCATGCTCGCGCGTCTTGTTTTAATATCAAAATAGTGAATTCTGGTGACTCGCTCTCAATCGGTTTGCATCTTCCTTTTTGTTTCGGCGCTCCAGATGTAGATCTGAAACGCGCCCCGTTACTGCCTCTCGAATCATCCCGAGCGCACGGAAGCTCGCTTTTTGCGACACACTACAAGTTTCAGCGCGGCACTTCCAAGGCCATCATTGCCGCCAACAAGGACCGTGCTACAACGCTGCTTAAGAAAGCTGCATTCCATTACAAAGTAAAGCTTCGAAACGCGAATATACCTGGTCCTAAAATTCTTCAGGACACCGAAACGCGTAAGGGATATGCCGAGAATGCGATCATCCCCGCCGCTCGCACGCAGATCATATTCAAGGACAAGAAATCTTTGGCCGCCATCTTCCCATCATACTTCAATCCCATCCCCGCCCCCTTACCTCGCCTTGGAATTTTCGGTGGTATGTGTGGCTTTAATTGTGTCCTTACGTGCGCTGATAACGTCCAAGCTCCAATTCCTCACCCAGGAGTGGTCCACTGGTACTCACGTCCCGGGGGCGTTTACGGAGAAGGAAATGGGCAACTCATATCGCACTCACCTCTCGGACATCAACGAAAAATGGATCAAGTACAACCCAGTCGTCACCGAAAACCTCCGGCGCAAGTGGTACAAACGGGCGTCGTGAGTTTGTTCCTTGTACATACCTGCTAAATATTTCCTAATTTGGTATGCAGGCAGCATTTCGCTCCAGCAGAACCCGAAAAGGGTACCCACATTGAGGAGGAAGACGAAGACGCCTTGCGCTTGGAACTGGAGGGCAGAACCGGGGAGACGGATAGCGAGGGCGAGGATGGGAACAAGGATGAGGGCGAGGGTGAGGGCGAGGGCGCGATGGAGGAATAAGTATGTCATTGATCGTGTGTGTATCTCAGCGTAAAATATTACCACCTTTTTTTGCATTCTACCTGGGTACCCTTGTATGTACAGAAGTCTACCAAACTCTCAAGAGCCGGAGTAGCATGGTAGCGCGCTCGATACGGCGCGCTATCGGGAGCTACCGAGATCTCACGTGACCGCTACCAGGCGCTACTGAGCATTGGCGCGAGGTTCAGTAGCTCATAGTATCAGGGGACTAGACTACCAGGATACCCAGACTACTGGTCCTCCCAGGCGCTACGTACTCAAGTGGTTTTTTCCTGATGCAGGAATCCAGACGCCACGACATCAATCTCGCCGCATTAGGGGCGGATTCGGTCTTGCAAAGATGCCCTGGACTTTCACATAGAGCTTGAATATTGACAAATCTCGATTTTGTTGATGGAAAAATGAGACATAAAAGCAGACGATGAGAGTAAGCTCGAGTAAGGAGAGAACGACGTCACGGTGCGACGATGTAGCCACGCATCAACAAACCTTCCGGACCGCGCGATCCGCAATCAATCTTCCTTTTCCGGCGTTGTTCCGACGCACCGGTGCACAACACGAATGTTCAACAGCAACTTGCCTTCATCCTTGCCTTCCTCTTTCGTTAACCGCTCGTTCCTCACGAAACACTACCTTTTAAGTAGGGCTTTCCTGTTTCTTCAATTGCGAGTTCGTCTCCCTTTGTAGTCTCTGTGATTTTGTTCCAATGTGCATACGTCACACCCCTCAAACCCTCAAGCTGAGAATGGATCAACAATCCAGAGGCGGGGCGCGAAACGATAGGAGTGTCGGTGAGCTCGTGAGTCGTTGGTCAAAGCTTTCGTGTGGGGAGCCGCTAACACGCCGACTTTCTCTGTCTGCAGTATCTTCGCTTTGACTCTCATTGCCGATATTCCCCACAGCGACAAACACAAATCCAACGGCAAAACCCGCATGATATTCATTCTACATACCCCATAAACGCCCACAGTGCTCCAGTGAATATAAAATGGGCTTCGCATCACTCTGTTTAGTGGAGGCAGGCGAGGCACTTCGGCTACACAACTTCGTCAGTCCCACTCAATATGGGAAAGATAGCTGACACTCACGATGGCCTGGGCAAAAGCCGTGGCATCGATGATGCAGGAAATATCTGCTATGATATCTCGAGTGCAAATTGAGTCAATTTCAGAATGTGAATAGGGAGACGACAGAGCTTACTGCATCCGCCTTCGAGAATTGCGGCAGCGCACGCGACTCCTTCCGCCGCCATGGCAGTGAAGCATTCTATAGTGAATGAAGATGGTGCCATCCCGTCAATTGTATGAACACAAACCACACCAGTTGCAGCTTCCATCACCAGTGGGAGTACTTTTCGGAGAGGTGACAGTTTTTGTAACGGTGAGCGTCGTCCCGGCCGTCGCGGTAGTAATACGCTGAACCAAAGTGCGCCCTCCGATGGCAACACCATGGGGAGTGCTGACAGCCGTATTCGAGGCAGAGATAACGGAACCGCTGGCTACAAGAGCGAGAGGAAACAGGACGGAGTTGAACTTCATGCTGAACGGAGTGGGTTGGGGAAGATCACTGTGAGCTGGGCTGGATTCCAGACCGTGGGTGCGTGGATTTTATACTTGCCACGAAGGTTAGGCTCATTCCACTTGGGGCTTAGCGAGCGGAAGCGATGATCTCCAAAATGACATATGTACCGGAAATTGACAGCGACGAACATGTTGACAGACAAAAGATGTGCCTGCGCTTCACCTCGGTTGTAGGGCTCCTACTTTACTAACCATAGTCAGAAGTAAACTACAATTTCTGTCACCAAAAAAAAAAAAAAAATCGACACCGGTACTTTATCTCTTCTACAAACCAACATGCTTGGAATCTGGTGACCACTCTGAATGAACTAGTACTTGGCAATCCGCAGTCCTGTCATTCTGAAACTGACAGTATTTTGGCGCAAGCACGAATAGGCGACACTTGTAGAAACAGTTCCTGGATTTCTCACCTCTTCGGGCTCCCCAGATTGTATCACTCGACTAACAAAATTACGTTGGCCAAGCCGTATTGGAACTGACAAGCTGTTCAATTGACTGGCGAATTTGCACACGGCAATCACAGCCATCGTCACGGGATGGCCTCGGTACTGCACCCCTCTGAATGTATCTCACCAAAAGGACCCGTGGAAGAACTACCAGTAAATAGATTAGCGATACCCGAATTTTAACAGTTGTGAGAAAATCCACTATCCTCCAACCGGCGGTACCTGGACGAAAGGTGTCGAAGTCTCATACAGATGCTGCAGACGCGTCGTTTCTACGGCCGACATAGTTCGAGCCGATTGGACTGAAGTTCCTGATCCTCGGCACCACCCAATACAATGAATGGGATCTAGGGTGTTGCGAACTTCCCGCCATATTCGTCCCGGTAAAATTCTGGGAGTTCTCCCTGCAGCATTGTCTGCGTTCGGGTGAGGACGCAATATTATGCGCATGGTCTCGATATCCACCGCATTTCCTCGGCGGATCTCGGCAGGCTCTGCGGATTTGTACAGTCTAACAAGTGGCTGATCGGAAGTGCTGATCGCCGTGATCTACCGTCACCGCGGTTCGACGCTGTTTTCCAGTGGATTTGCAGTGGGTTGGGATGCTGTCTCACATTGGTTTTCGGTAGACACTCTGCTGACCTCTTATCCAATCGAATTAAGTCGTAAGCCGGTTTTCTCACCCAATTCCTCGTGCGATCAATTGATTCAATATTTTGCATCGCCCAATTCAAATATTAGGTGTGTATCTCGTGTTTAAAGTGACTGTTGCGCACAAGCTCACAGCCAAGAGGATTTCAAGTCGAACAGGAATAATATTGCAAAGGCAATATATAAGGTAAACAAAAGCTGTAAAGTGCTGTAAAACAGGCCAAAGTGGTGCAGAATGCTGTCTAAATGCTGCAGAATATTGTAGCAGGTGCTGTAGAGATTGCTGTAATTCAATATTGGAACCAGCTATTGTAGACACATGACTGGTCCATTTCAACAGGCCGTCACTGACCACCGGTGTCAACTGGCAGCCAGCGGTGCGAGTCGGCGGGCGACTTTGCTAGTTAAGGGTGTATTACTCAATTTGCAGTAGGCCTCGCTATATCGAAAAATTCTAACACTTCTCGTGAGTGCGTCGTTCCATTTGTAAACCGATGACTTCACGGTATTCGAGGGAAGAGTCGCGTGAGCCATATTGCGCCGAATGGAGGCCGAGCGGTTGGTGAGAACGGGGTTTGCCGAGCCGAAGAGTTCGCTGCAATTCTTCACAGCGACAGCGGCAGGAGTCGACTGCGGAGTTGGCGGGGTTTTAGAGAAGTCGTTGAGGTGATATGACCGTCAGGCGCATGGACCCCAGCTCCTGCCCGTCGCCGTCTCCGTAGCCGTCGCTGCCTGATCCACGAACGGGATGAACGCCTTAGATTCCCTACACGGCAAGAAAACACCGAGAACCGTCGGAAAAGTCAAGTTCAGCTGGTTAGATTCGTGAAACCGAAAGCTCTGTATGGTACAAGATTTCCACGCAGCGCGCAATCGAAATAAAAGATCAATAAATAAAGAGTGTGGCCGATTCCGAGTACCCAATTCCCTGCGTGAACAGTAACTGTAAACCGTGCAATTAAAACTCAACCCGATCGTTTTTGTGTCGAACTCAATCTGCAATCATAGTCAGGTCAGGTCATTCCCCATGCCCAGAAAAAGGCGGGTATATTTGTGGGGAGGCAGACTCACCGCAGACGTCGTTTCCCCCGTCTCCACCTGCGTGCGGACGTGCACCCCACCCAGAGATGAGAGCTCCACTGGGGCGTTAGACCGCCACTGCGTGCGGCTGCGGCTGCCACTGGGGTGGTTATTCGTGTTACTGTTTGCCCAGGCCAGCGGAGGCATCGGCGCTCCGCAGCGAACGGCGGGTTGTTGAGGATGTACAGCATGCAGTTTCCTGCATTATTTAATGTATCGACGAATCAATCAGGACGTATAGGGCGGAGGGAAAACAAGGAAAGAGATACGCACGCGTACATGATGGGCACCGTGTCCAGCAAGACCAGGATGATGGAGTTGGTTGCTTGCGGTTTGAGGGATTTGCCGCCAATTCGAGACAGATCAGTTCGATGAGCGTTCTGTGTTGGGGTCGAGGATGAGGGCCAAGCCGATGGGATAAGAAATAACAACACACGCAGTGGTGGCTGGCAGCGCGGTCTGGCAGCATATTTTTATGAGGTTGCTGATGAGTTTCCGTGTGTGGGACAGGGCCTTTTGACGAGCCCGGACCAGGAAAAACGTCGATGCGCCGGTGATGAGGACATCCGTGGCTACGGATTTCGAGTCAGCGACGCGGGGAAACGGGAACTGGAATGCGGCGACGGACCGAAGGTACAGGAGACATGGACAGCGACTTTAAGGGCAGGACATTAGCCCAGACTTCGATCATCAACGTGAAGCGGCTTACACCAGTTGCTCGATTTCCACTTGCCGCGATAACAGCGCCCTGAGGGATGGGAGGAGATGTGAAGAACGGTGATCTCCGAACTATGGGAGGACGCACGGTGACGATAGCCGACACTAGCCCAACGAGCATGACCGTCACGAGTGGCGCAACATACCACCACTTTCCGCTCAATTTCCATCTACAAGTCGCCAGGCGAGAGCCGACGTTAGTGAGGATAAAAAAAGTACCGAATGACGCGCGCATACAGTCGGTAACAATAGTAAGTTTGGACATATGCCGCGATTACTGCACCCTGCGAAAAGAGACCGATGAAGATATTGGATTGGTTGGCGATACGGCAGGGACATACCAGAGGGATATTGACGACCTGGTACCACTCTTTGTTCAGTGCGACGGTACCTGCGGGGTCCCGCATGTACAAAACGCTATTTATCCAAGTGATCGCGCTGTAACTAATCATTAGCTCTGAAAACATGGCCATTCCATCAAACACCGACAATGATTGAATCGTCTTCAGACGGTAAAAAGGAAGAGGAACGGCGACGGCCATTTCATCGCGACAGAGTCTTCCGGGTACCATGAGTAGTAGTTGCTGACCTGCGAGTGAAGCTGAGGCCGAGTCGCGAAAGAAAATGTCGAGGGATCGCACCTGGGAAATGAGAATCCCCTCGAGTAAAAGGACAACACTCGAGCCGATAAACTGAGCGAGTAATCAGGTGACAGGGCTGGCTATGGGCGAGAGTACATACCCATCCCCCAAACATAGTAAATTAAACCGAAGAGCGGGTCTTCGGTACTCAGAGCAGGTAAGACATCCACACCAGGCATCGATACTCCAATGGATGGTGGGGCCGCGAGAGTGGGGAAAGAGGTTCAAGCTGATCGAGCGGGATCATCTTGCTATTTTAATCATTTTTATCATAGCGACCGAGCCGCACATAGGAGGCGGTGGAGTGATGCGCATGCGTTAGATAGCCAAGCAATTATGACCGGCTTCTTGCAATGAAAAGCCCCTAAACTTGAGCCCAAGACACCCCTTTGCCGCAAAAGCTTGAATCCTGTGTTTCATCCACTGTCAGCCAATTTCCTTTGCACAAACAAGTATGCAAAGCAAATGAAAAGGTTCTCGCAGGAGAGGCAGTAAACACAGGGAGATCGCACAAACGGTGGTACCCGACGGCCCGCCATCCACGTAGGTGATATTGACACACAAGAAAGTCGCGCTAATCGAGAATCAAGAAGCTACTCAGCGCGACGGCGCGTGTTGCTCGAGTGCTGAGAGCTGAGGAGGAAAGCAAGTGCTGACGGCAATCAGAAATTTTACGGCAATCAAACTCCTCGTGACGTCATCCTTCCCGTTCACCAAGGCTGGCGCCAAGGAATAATGAAATTTGAAAAAGGATGCGACGATAGATTCCGCGAGTCGAATATAATAATTCTGAGTCTTATCCGTCTTCGAATTTTCCAAATCATTTAACGACCTTCGCAGCATTTCGACCAGGATGCCTTTCGCATGATGGCAGTGCTAGGGATCCTCACCGTACCATATACTGTGGTTTTTCATTCAAATCGACAGTCACGCGTCACGCACCCCCCTGTCGAGGACGAATTTTGGTCGCGGTCACGTGTCACGGAGGGGTTTGTCGAACCCTCTGAAAGCAATGTCACCTCCCCCCCCCCCCCAGTGGCAAAAAAGGTAAAATTTTCCATGGAGCCGTCGAAATTTTGGGGGGTGTCACACGAAAATTCGATGCTGTCGAAATGTCGAACTGGTAAATCGGGTCACGCGTCACACCCCCTGCTCGATTTGAATGAAAAACCCCAGTACGGTTATGACCGTAACAATTACGGTCAATTTACAGGTCCCTAACCGGCCGTAACCCGTAACCGTAAAACTTGCCCAGGACCCCTTTACGGTACGGTACGGTACATTTTACGGGTATTACGATCGTATACGGTTAGTATACGACCGTAAAGATCGAGTAAAATTTGAATTAAAGGTAATTATATGTATTTAAACCTGTTCCACAGTCTCAAGAAGGTCTTCGAGACGCTTGTGCTTTAAGCGAAGATGATACTTCATTGAGCCTAGGATCAAGAACTGCGAATGTGTCAGTCATTGCTAGATAGACAAGCGGCTGCTCGGCCACTTCGCGGCCTCGCATCCCCTCCCTGATTTTAGCAGCCTCTCAGCGTCAAAGGATCATCTACGGTATTGTACAGTTACGGTGGGGATCCCCATTTTTCAATTGTGATCTCCCTGTTGCACCTCTCGACGTTCTGAAGCCACAACATAAGTAGACCGTTTGGTCCAGCTCTGTGCCCAAAGAGTCGAGGGGCAGAAAACGAACATTGAATCACAACAATGTTACCGCAAGCAACGACGGAGGCTCGTCAGTCAACTGACTAGAAAGGAGGATTGGCTCCTGAGTAAGGACGATAAGCCATAAATAAACTTGAAGGAGAGGGGTGCCGATGGACGTCTCAGTTAGCGCTGGTTTATAATCCATTAAATTCATCCTCGTCCCATGACGCTTTCCAGAATGGTGATCACTGTGCTCTTCTTTCTGTCGCACTGTTTCTGGCAGTCGCTGGATCTGCTGCCAGGAAAACGACGTATGTCGTGGTTGGTGGTGGGACCGCTGGTATGTCGTGCTGATGATGTGTTGGATTGCTCATCAATGACCCTGATCATTGTCAGTGTTTGGCCGTAGCGCCACGACGTATGTGTCTCGTTTCCAGAAGTCGGAAACAGCATCCTAATCTACGCTTAGTTTCCGAGGATTCCGTGAATACGGTGATTGTTTTGGAGGCTGGATCCGAGTACGTCAAATTGCGTTCAACTTTGAACAACAATCCCTAACGTCTCATTCTCCAGCGGGTTTGACAAGTCCGTGAAGAACAAGACTTATTGTGCTTTCTCTGACGCTCATACCTAGTCCCAACATCGCCAACCTCAGCGGTCTCTCAATCCAAGCTCTCACGGGAAGTTCAGTCGACTGGAATTATAAATCGCAATCCTCTGAGATATGCGTCGAACCAGACCATCACCATGACCCGGGGCAAAGTATTGGGGTAACGTTTTAAATATTAATCCCCAGTTCAGTGACTGAGAATCCTGTCTCAGTGGCTCATCAGCGGTGAACGGCGCCCTGTCACTCGTCCAACACAAGATTGATTTGGATCTCTGGGAATCGGCATTCGGTGCAGCTTGGGTGGTATGTCTGGTTTTAATACCCGAATAAAAATTATAGATTTCGCGCCGTACAGGAATTGGGACACCATCTCTGCTTCGATCAAATCGGTTTGTGTTATCGTGTTCCGGGGATAAAGGTTGCTTGAAACCTCCTCCAGGCAGAACATTTCTTGGAGACAGACGGGCTCACCAGCACTCTATCCTTCCACGGCACCGTCGGCCCAATCTGCGACTCGCAGCGAACACCTACTGGCAAGTGCGTGGTGGTGCTTATGTTCAACCCGGTTGCTAACATGTTATAACAGTGTGTGGGGCCAGGGGGTCATCCCAGCCGTCCTCGCCTTCAACGGAAGCAGAGTGTCGACCAGAACGGGTGGCGACCCCAGCGGAAATCTGGTACACCCCCAAGGCGATGTTCCCGAATTCGACTCAGTCTTACCGGCCAACTCGTATTGTACGTATACTATCAATTTGAACACTGCTGATCCCAGGGTAGATCTGCCCAATGCTGAGACGCGCGAACCTCCAGGTCATGGTAACGTAACCGTCTCCCGCATCATCTGTCGAATACATCAACACCGGGGGACAGACATTCACCGCTGTACACGCATCACCTGTCATTCTTCCCCGGCCTGCCTGTTCTCATCTACGATTTAGTCAGGGGATCGGATTATCTTGAGTGGAGGTGTGTTCAGAACGCCGCAAGTGGTTGGAACTTAGCGGTGTCAGGAATCCCGGCAGTCAGCGACTTCTCATCTTGTCACACAAACATTCTTGACTGTGCTCGGGTGAACATTGAGATTATGAACCCCCTTGACATTTCGACGGTTGTTGACCTCCCGGCTGTGGGTGAAAATCTTGTTGAACGTAGGTCTCGCATTTCTTCCTCCACAATTCAATGTGTCAACTTTCCGGAGTCTTGAAAAGTAACTTATGAAAAGTAACTTGTGCGGAACTTGCCCCTTTCGGCAGGTGTGCCGCAAGTTAGCTTAAGTTTTCCCACGGGCTGCAAATCTAACTTGTACTAACTTGGTGGGTTGCTAACTTGTATTGCCTTCAAGTCTTATGAGAGACCCTTGTAAATTTATTCTATCTTCCTCTACTAGCAAGAATACACATCTGTAAGAGCTGCATGCACCATAGAGTAACTACTAACAACTGGGCCCTACAGCTCACAGGGTCAACCTGACTCAGCCAGTGTCTCTGGTGTGCTGGATATATGCTCTCTTCCTCATGTATGTTCCATCTACAGGCCAAGTGTGGTCAGAAAATAGATAGGAGATG
>JARKIC010003549.1:0-17258 GCA_029378375.1 Mycena olivaceomarginata | reverse complement strand
ACAAGCGAGCTGCTCGGCTTCCTGTGGAGCTCGACGGTGTGTCCGGGGTGTGTGCATGCGTTGGGTATATTTTCGATACCCTGCTCGGCTGCAGGGAAGATGAAGAGAGACCTGGGACGGGGAGGAGGGGAGGGATAGATATGGAGGTAGGGAAATATGGGAGGGAGGACAATCGGACAGGAGGGAGTGGATGGGACGGGAGAGGCAGGGAATGGAGGGTGTGCGAAATGGACTGTGGGGGCGGGGATGGGGAGGGGAGGGGTGTGGGAGGAGAGGGAGGTGCGCCGTGCGTGTGGCTCATGAGCATATGCTTGGTGCCCTCCGTGCCGCCGAGCGCAGCTTATATAGTCAGGATAACTAGTTAACTGCTGGCTGTTGCCCAAGGGTCTAATGCGTTATCTCTGGGGAGTTGCCACATAGCCACACATGCTTATGTCAGGTCTCCGCGGCCATTCTGATGGGCTGATCGCTGTCTCGGCGGGCTGCCAGCGGCCGAAATATATCAATTAATCGCCCAACAAATGCTCAGTTAAAAAAAGGGTTATATTCTCGGCCATTGCCGGCCTATCAAGAAAGAAGCACGTGCAAGAAATACAGCCAAATAGGGGGCAAAATGCGGCTTTTGCACACGTTTGGGGCCCTTTTGGCCACAGGCTACCTAGTGCCTACCGCCTGCCCCCGCACCTCCCCACCCCACCTCCGCCACCTTCCCCGTCCCCGCGCCCGCTCCGCGTACGTGTCTTCGCACCGCCTCGCTCTCGCCCCTTCCTTCCTACACCTCCATTCCCCCATCCGCCTAATCATCCTCGATATCCATCCCATCCCCCTCTTCGTCGGCATCCGGATCAGCAAGAATTTCATTGATTTCCTCTACCGACAGCCCCTGGCGCTCCAGTGCGGCGCGTTTGCGCGCCTCTGTTGCTGCGGCACCAGCAAGCGCGCCGGCGATCAGCGACGCAGGCGGCTCGTCCACGAGCATCCCCGCACACCCCGTATCCACGCTCGCAACGCTGCTCGCAGCCGGCGCATCGCTCAGCGCGCTTGCAGTAGAATCCGATGCTTCGGGGCTACCGGCCACCGCCGCCTGCACCGGATCTGGGCCTGCAGTTTGCCCAATCGTTGGCCCCGGTCCCTGGATCGTTCCCCGGTAAGCCGGGCGCGGTGCGGGCCTCGTAGCGGTGGGGGCGGTGGGAACGGTCGTGGGTGGCCTTCCCACAGCACTGGCTTCGGCGGTGGGTGTAGCTGCAGCGGGTGCAGCGGGCGCGTTGGCGGTGGGTTGTAGCGGGCGCGTTGGCGGTGGGTGTAGCGGGCGCGTTGGCGGTGGGTGCAGCGGGCACGTTGGCGGTGGGTGCAGCGGGTGCGTTGGTGGCAGGTGCAGCGGGTGCGTTGGCGATGGATGCAGTGGGCGTGTTGGCGGCATCGGTGTTTCCGTTGGCAGTTGGTGCGTTAGAGACGCTGTCAAAGGATCATAATCCTTACCGTTCGATACCAAAATATACGACTCACCCATTCATCCGCTTGAGCACCCATGAAACGTCAGCCACGGCATCCCGCCATTCCTGCGACTCCTCGTCCAGCCTCTCCCTCCACCACTTCAGCCCAATGAGGACATTCAAAAATCGTTCTGCCCCGGCAAATCCAAGAACATCCACGGGCCGTCCTCTCGCGGCATCGGCAGCTTCACCTTCCTCCACACAGGATTGATGTCCTGCCACCAATTCTGCCATTCGCCTGCGAAGCGTACGACGTCCTTGATGTCCGGGCTTCCAGTTCTCGCCCTCTGCACCCACGCCCCAATTTCTTTGGGCCAGAGCTTGGCCGAGTGCCCCTTGGTCTGCAACCAACGAAAAAGTTAGGTCAGCTCCCAAATTCAAGCCGCAAGAAGAAAAAAACATTACCGGACACACAAACCCGTGATTCTTCTCGTGGAGGTACCATTGCTCGACGAGCTCACTCCACTGTGGGCCGAACTTGCCCCTCTCCAGCGACGCTTCCGCCTTCTTGACCCATTCCTTCGGCGCTGCCACCTTTGGCGTTGGCTTCGCACGCGGATCCCGAGGAGCACGAGGCGGTATGTCATCATCTTCATCCTCCTCTTCCTCATCCTCGCTACCCTCGTAGTCCTCCTCCTCGCCATTGCCCTCGCCATTGCCCTCGCCCGCGCTCGCTTCGCAGCCCGTCTTCCGCCCTTCTGCGCGCCCACCTTCCCACCCGCCTTCCTCTTCTGCGCGCCCACCTTCCCCCCCGCCTTCTTCTTCGGCAGCCCCATCACCTCTTCGAATGACTATCAAGGCCCAGGCTGACAAGGATTTCGTGGTTCTTCGCGACATTGTTCTCGCGAACCAACTCATAGGCGCTCATGCGCTTGAGATTCCAGATAGCAGCGTTCAGGGCCACGGGAGTCACCCCCTCTTTCAGCGTCCTGCGGCGGAGGGGCGATTTGACCAGCATCCCCTCGAAAGGGTCTGCAGGGACGTGATCTTCTTCCGTCCTCGTCGTCCTCGTCGTCCTCGTCTTCCTCGCCCTCGTTCGCGCCCTGCTGTTCCTCCTCATGCGCATCCTGGTTGGCACTCCCCAGCTCCAGCGACGACATACGCCTTGACGATGCCTCCGGTCCAAGGCGACTCGTTCTCCGGCGACTCCCGGTCCACATCCATCTCGCCCACCGGCGTTGGAGTCATCGGGTGGGGGTACCGGCACTGGATTCGCCGGCACGGGCAGGTCGGACGGGTTTGCCGCTGCTGCAGCTGCTGCCACCTCGGTTTCATCTAATGCACAGGGTTTATTGTCAACTTGCTTAAATCCCTCACGAAAAGGATATCGCTTACAAGCACCCCAAACAAACCGAGAAAAGCCTTGCAGGGTGGTCTCGTAGACCTTCTTATCCCAATCTGAGAAGGTTTGGCCTTGCTCACCGGCCGTTTTACCCGTATTCAATCTGTGGAATCAATCAGCAAGTACTCGCTAAAATCACGGCATTCACATACGCCACAACCTTGACATCCACATCCAGCTCGGTCTGAACACGGCCCGCGAGCAGCGTGAGTTTGTATCCTGTATACTCCCCCAGCAAGACGAGCAGCGGCGTCACTGCCACGGCGAAGCGCTCTCGGGCACTTGAGCACAAGAACACGTCAAAAAACAAGCAAACTTAGCGCAGCGTGGCCTTGCACTTACAGCGCTTGATCCTCCTCGTTCACCGAAGGCAGTCCCTCCATCCCGTTCTTGTGCTTTTCCATCAGCATCGCATGCTCTGCGGCCGCCTCCTCGCGAATGCGAGTCTTTACCTCCTGCGGCTCTTCCTCCAGGAACTTGCGCGCGATTGCGCACTTGGTCTTCAGACTGGTGCTCATTGGGGGTATCTGCGTGATTCGCAGCGTACTCATCAGCAATCTTATCTTTGAAGTCGGGGTGCTGGAGGTAAAATTGGTAGTCTGAAATCCGTTTGGGTGGGGGCCCCTCTGGAAGACAAAGCGACTTCAGCAATGTGTTCCACGGGTTGCCAGCGAGGCCGCTTGCGGTACGTTTGTGGTTAAACCAGGATTTTATTTGCTGTAACATTATAATCGTGGTGAGATTCCCGCCAGAAATTCACAAAAAAGCAAGAGTCCCTACCCCCTGGGTCTTCTTGACAGTCGCACTCTTTTTCTGCTGCTCCTCTGCCGTCAGCTGCTCCAAGACCACTGTTGGAGCCACCCATGTATCGCTGGTGTCGATGAACAGAGGCCCAGGACCCTCCTCACTGAGGCTCCAGCGCCAATCAAAATTCATCCAGTATTGCGCGAAAATGCGATCCCATATCTTATTTGTGGACTTGTTCCACGAGGCGACCGCGTACGTGTCAATCCAGCTCTCTAGAAATATTGCGCGCTGGCCTAGAAAGTTTCCGGGGGTGCCGCGTTTTTTTGGGTGCGGTGGACGCCATACGTATGGAAAAATCAAGAAAAAACGCGTGAGTGCGTGATGCCACACATCAGTGCGTGATAACACACACAAACACGCGTCTTTGTTCACCGAATGCCCCACGAAGACCAAACTCCCGAGTTCATTGCCGCGCACATTGCCGCCACCAAACGTGCGGTGCAATGGGCCCGTGAAGCCGAATTTCAACGTGAATGCCTCGATATGCTGGGGGATGGGTGGCTCTGGGATCACTGCCGCGCCAACCAAGGTACGCACCCTTTTTTCCTTCGAGTTACCTCTGTGCTTGACCCTGCCTCAGACCCTACCTCGCCAGCTTTCCGTGACTACTGCCATGTACGATGGGCCAAAATCCAGCGCGCTGACAACCGCCGCATCTCCCGCAAACACTCCCTCGAGCGCCTCGCTCAGATGCAGCACGAGGAGGCGGAGGCACAGGCCAAGTCTGAGCGACATGTGCAGCACCAGCTTGACCTCACCACTGGCACCGCCGCGTGTGTGCATGCTGCCGAAGATGCGGACTGCCCTTGGGCTCCGCGCAGCACCAACTGGGTGGATAAAGCGGCGGATGGGGCAGCGGGTGGGGCGGAGAGTGGGGGGACGTTGACATTCAGAAGGATGGCTGGGGGTGGTGCACCGGTGGTACCTTTGAGATCACGGACGGCGATCGTGTCTCGCCCCTCCTTCTTCCTCTGCACGATTCTCAGTTTCCCCTTGTCGTTTACCTTCACCCATTGTAAACCCCCATGAAAATCAGCATATTATTTTGGCCAAGTCATTTTTTTGGTTCAGCAACGATGGATCAATGTAAAGTAATTACAAAAAAAAATCGTAAGATCACTGTTAGTCGTCGGGCAATTCAATATCTCCAGGCTCGGGCACATACTCCACACCCCGAATAAACGCACGAAGCTTTTTCACGTTGCGCGATCCCATGAGGTCGGCTTGCCCGAGGTGCACGGTAAGGATGTGGTCGATGGCGTCGATCCTGGGGGGTAAAGCTCAGTTTATGGGACGATGAAAAGCAAGCCGACTAAGACTCACCGGGCGGCAAAGAACTTGTTGACCCCTGCAATGGCCCACTGCTTCGCCGGCAGTGTCTCCGCCGAGGGATTGTCCACTCCCATGCGGGAGAATGCCTCGACCGCGTCCATCATCGCAAGTGGGCTGTGGGGTGGCTCTCGGGGTGTCTGTCGTTTGGGGGTGGATGCTGAGAATTGCCCAGTAGTCTGTGAGCGACGGTGGGGGCAGCTACACGGAGGAGTCGACGGCCCAGGCAGTGGGGCAGAAGAGACAGGCGCCGAAGAGGCCGACAACAAACTCATCCGAAGCCCTGCCTCGAATGCGCTGATTGGAAACGCAGTGGAGCGCGAGTGTTGATCTTCCATGTAAAAAGTGGTGGGCCGATTGGCGGGCTCCGACTGCGGAGAGGGATTGGGCTTCGGAGAGGGCTTAAGCTTCGGAGGGGGACTGGGCTTCGGAGAGGGACAGCCGTCGTCGTGGAAAGCGTCGCAGCTCTCGTTCCACAGCAGGATGGCTGCGTCCCAGGTCTTTGCTTTGCGCCAGCGTCCTCGGCTCACGCCTTCGACCTGTTTGCGCGCGCGCGATCTAGCAATTAATCGGAATGGAGGATGGTACAGACAAGTAAATTCCTCACTCGCTGGAGAAAATACCCTCTAAGGTCCCGTTCGAAACAACATAAAGCTTGTTGCCCTTGGCGCAGAAGGCGAAGGGGTCTTTGTGCCCCTTTTCGGCCCAGTACGGGGGCCTACAGCGTGGTTGTCCTGGGGGAGGCATTGGGAGTGAAGCGATGACAAACGCTTGCCTTTTTTGGGTCGCACTCAGTTTTTTCGGTGCGCAACAACCGACCTCTCCAGCACTGTTTCGTACGACATGAGTTGTCACTCATCGGTCTATTCTGCCGAGCTCACCTTCTTTCTAGGAAGCTGTTCCAAGCCTGCCACACTCGCGAATGTGCCCTTCGCAAGGATGGAATCGAGCGCAGCGACGGTGAATCTGTGGAGCACGCATGGAGTCTCCTCAACCCCGTGTCCAAAGTTCAAGAGAGGTCCGCTAGCCGCAGGCACAGGCACTGCGACGATGCTCCTCAAGTGTTATGCAAGGTCGGTATCAGGTCTTCTCGCGCATGGCAATGTTGACGTCTCCGGCCCAGGCCAAGCTCTAGCGTACAAACGTCTTGTGTCTGGATATCTGCGAATCTTATTGTTTTGACGTCCCTCGTTTCTGCTCGTGAAGATCGCTGTTGCATTGCTATAATATACCTACGAATCAGAAATCTATCGCTGTTCGTGCTCGAACTCCTTCTCGATGCGACGGAGCTCCTCGCGCTGGTGCAAGTCCTCCTCGAGCTCCCGGGCCGCTGCACGCCTCTCTTCCAACTGGGTGCAGCGCTCCAGCCAAGCGTGATGTCCGTGCTTCTTGTTGAATGCTCTGAATGCCTAGTGCATGAGGGAAGCAACCCAGGGATAATGAGGGAGAGGGACACACTCCATACGAATGATACGTTGCCGGTGCGCCAGCATGGCAGCATTTCTGAGCGTGAGTGAGGCCAAAAAAGAGAAGAATGCGAAGATTACGCACCTGTGCCGATAAGTCTTGCTCGCCTCGCGCGCACGGGCCCTGAATTCGCGGGCAAGGTCCTCGTCGTCTTGAATCTTCTGCCGGTGCCTGCAGTCAATGAGCTGCAAGTCAGATCGTCAGTGGTAGTGGTGCGGTGACCCACGCACCGTGCCATGCGTTCTCTAGCCTTTTCACGCTCCTCCTCCAGGTTTCTGCGGGCGATGTCACCAGGAGTGTTAGCTTTCCATGCTGCAAAAGGCACCTCTGACAGTAACGCGCCGAAGCCTGGCGTCTGGCCGCCATGGTTGCGGTAGAAAGGGATTTCTTAGCTCCGGCTTTTTTTCGCGCTGGAAGCCTGGAGAGGCATTAGTACCGGCATGGAGTTGGAGGGGTGAATGCGGGCAGATATTACTCATCGGGGGTTGTCGATTTATGGGCGGTGGACGAGCTTTTGCGGGCCATGGTAGTAGTGGAGGTTAGGATCCGTAGTGGAAATCAAGCCGAATTAGGACTCTCGAGTACTACAACATTATCTACCCTCAATATCTACTGCAAAAATTCAGAAAAAAAGGGACATGGAGATGCAAATGAAATAAACATTTCTGTCTACTCATTTTTTTTCAAAGTGCGCAGGAATATATTAAAGAACGCAAACGGTGGGCATAGCCAGTTCGTGATATACCCATGACAAGTTCGTGATATCCGCCTGGCGCGTGCCCGCGTCACCCAAATATCAGGACTTGCAGCTTCTGACAACTTTTTTTTTTCGAAATCCCACAGCATTCAAGACAACCATTCCATAGCCTGGTTACAAAAGTACGGAGTATCGCAAGAGAAATATGGCAAAACACTTTACGCCCAGACTACTCGTGCACGAACTCCCACCTGACGATACATCTTAAGGCCCTCATCCCATCTATTTCTCCTGGCCTCCACGCGTTCCAACTGCTCCGTGGACGTCAACACCGACTCGTTGACCTTCTTGTCGCTGCGAAACTTATTGCCAACGAATCGAAAAATCCCCGCAGGGATATATTGAGTGAAAGAGAATCGCTTCTCGTGGCGCTGGATCGAAGTATTGGAGTGTCGAAGGAGCGCGGAGGGTATTAGTATGGTCGAGCCTGGGGGAAAGCGGACAATTAGCTTGAGGTCCCATAAGATTAGATGTCCGCCTTTGTCCGGATCGTAGTCCCCGAGCGCCGTAATGGCACACCAGCCCCATGCAAGGTTTGCGAAGTCGAGGTGGGGATAGCAGACGGTGCGCAGGCCAAAATTGAAGGTGGCAGCAGCAAAAACCGAGACCGAGGGTAGGAAGTTCCGCTTAAGGCGGCGGTTCCAGTCATGCAGGTCGTTGAGCGTGGCGCTATAGTACTCATGGAGACCGGGCGCATATGCCTGAAAAAGGGCTGGATAACGTTAGAGCGACGGCAGCAAGTACAGCAGCCAAACTGCACACCGTTCGTGAACCCGGCGATCCGCTGGAACGGCTTTTGCGCGAGCAAGCCGGTGAGGACGATGGCGGTGACAATGTTGTGGACAAAGCCGGTGGGGACCTCCTGGCCTCCGCCCATGGAGTTCCCCATGAACTTTGCGCGGTGCGGACCACGCCGCGGTATCTTCTGGTCGAGAGGGACGGCGGCGCCACGTTTGCGCCTCCGCTTCTCCCCCTTCCGAGTGCCGTAGTATACGCCGGAGAAGGTCTTGTCGTAGATCCCCTCGGCCGCCTCCTCCATGAGCCTGGCGGCCTCATCCGCCACCTCCGCCTGCCACTTGGGATCGCGCGGCTGACCGGCAAAAAGGCCGAAGACGTAGCGGTCGGCGTCAACGAGAGGGCCGGGTTTCCTGCGTCATGAGTTGAGCAAGGGTGAAAAGAAGGCAGTTTTGCGTATAACCACATACCCTTGCCACTCCAACACCCTCATCCCCGGGACCTCCGTCGCCTCCTCCAACGTGTACTCCCGTGCCTCCGGCTCGAAGTCTGTGGGGGGAGCGCGCAGGCCCATCCAGCCTGTTGAGGCTACTGCCGGATGGATGGAGAGCTTGAAGTCAAAGGGGATCGGCGAGCTTTGCCGCATGTGGACGAGGGCGACAGCTTTTGGGGCCCTGAGCTGGCCCGGTATATCACGCATAACCTCGCGCTTGACCTGGCGTGCCGTGCGCTGTGCCACAGTCTTCTTCTCCTTGCGAGTCTGGCCGGTTGGATTCTGGGAGACTGGGGTCTGGGTGGACGAGGAGGGCGCCAGGGGTGTTGCAGAAATTTCCCAGCGCTGACGGGCAGCTTGGACAACGGGGCTGTCACGGCGGCGTCGAGGCTCTTCAGCAGCTGAGGGTGGGCGCACTGAAGAAGCTGGGATCCGTTCGTCGTCATCGTCGTCGTCGTCGTCGAGATTGGTGAGGTCACTGAGGTCACTGAGGTCGCCAAGATCATCATGGGTTTCCTCTTGGGGCCCAACCTCGTGACGCGCAAACAAATTAGAAAGTCGGAAGTCAGAGACGACGACGGAGCCGTCGTCGCCCGCCATGAATTGTGCGTAGACCTTGCCATTGCGCAATGTACGGGCTTGAAAAAATAAAAGCCAATTTAAAATAAAATAAAAACACGTCAGCCATCCGGGTTTGTTTGAGGAGAAAAGAGCGCGTCAAATGACACAATGGTGTGGGAGAAGCAAGGGAAAGGGGGGAGGGGAGGGAGGGTGGCGAGCACAGGCAGTAAAGCATTCCCAGGGTCGGGCTCACAGTATGCAAGGCGTACCAGGGGTGGATAGGGAGGAATGTGGAGTGGGGTCAAGAATTATAATGAATATGGCTTACCAGACATCTGAGCAAAGGCCAAGGTATTGGGAGAGAGAAGTGGGTAGTGGCACGCGTCTTGCGCCAGGCGTGTATGTGTCACATGCACACATCTATGTATGTGCGTCACGCGTGTCTTTGTGCTTTGAGGCCGAGGGCTCCTAATTTCTTAACGCGTGACTCATGGCTGAACTCTACTAGCCTTGTTGCTTGCTTCGCTGGACCCGTGACGCATGGCTTCGTCTTCCAAACCCCCACGCCCGGCTCGGGTTCGCCGCGTCCGCGGCAGGCACCTGGAAATTGTTGGCTCTGCGGCTGCCTCCAGCTCGACTTCTCACTCGTTTGCCCCCGAGGTATTCATGGCCGACGCGGAAATCCATCGACCAATTAGCTCTGTCGTGGAGCGGCCTTCGGCGGATTTGCGGAGGGTGTACCGGGATGTGGTACCGATCCTGCCTCCTTCCCCCATCAAGGCGGCGCGGAGGAGTGCCATGGGTGGTGGGGCGACAGGCGTCCCACTGCCACAATTCCAAGATGCGTCAAATTCTGGAGACGAGCGCTATGAGATGTTCCTCGACTCGGGCGCGGATGATCCTCCACTGCCTCCACTTCCTCCACTTCCTGGAGTGCCTCGACCCCGGAAACCAATTTTTTCGGTCAGTGTCCACCGCGCAGGAGATTCATACTCTGTGTCTGATATGAGATAGGATCCGACCCTTTACAACTGGAAAGCAAAGTCGAGGGATCGTTATGTGCTGGAGTTGCTTCACCTTGACGGCCGTGGAGACACGAGTGACACTTTGTGTCCGAGCTGCAAAGTGCAGGGGAAGCGCGCAGCGTATCGGTGTCGGGAGTGCAAAGGAGGGCTGCTCTTCTGCAAGGAATGCTGCGTGGAGCGGCATCTGGAGAACCCTTTGCACTTCGTGGAGGTCAGTTCACCCCTTTTTTCTTATTCTACCACAAGGCTTGATGCGAGCTGTTAGGCTTGGGATGGCTTTCGCTTCTTGCGCACCTCGTTGAAGGCGCTTGGGCTGCAGATACAATTTGGCCACCCGCCAGGCGAGTACTGCGTCAATCCTGAGCGCGGAAGGAGCGGGTTCGTCGTCCTGCACGACAACGGGATCCACAAGGTCGCTGTGGATTATTGCGGTCCAGGGTGCGAGAATCGAGGAAAGGCTGGCGCGCACGATACTCAACTGTTGCGAGGTGGATGGTTCCCCGCTTCGGAGGAGCGTCCGCAGAGTTGCATGACCTTGGTATCGTTGGAACGATTTCACATGGACACCCTGCAGGCCAAAACAACCATGTACGATTACTACCATAAGCTACAAAAGCTAACGAGCAACGATGGCACCAACCACCCCCCCGATCGATACCAGGTCTTTATACGCATCTGTAAGGCGTATCGACACTGCATGATGCTCAAACGAGGGGGGCGGGGCCATGATCTGGGAGGCGCTGCAGCAACCAAGCCGGGAGAACTTGCCGTCTCGTGCCCTGCCTGCCCACGCCCAGGTATCAACCTCCCAGACGACTGGGAGAAACGCTTCGCCAGAACAGAGGTACGTACGGAAATGACCATGCATGGGTGGGGAAACTGACTTTGTGAGCGCTCCAGGTTCATTTATACTCTGTTCCTGGCCCTCGATGCGTGCTTTCGCATGAAGCGCGGGATGGTGTCCAGCGAATTGAAGGACCCGGGGCTGGGGACAGGCATGGCTGTACATGCTCGAGAACGTGCCGTACCGTGAATACCTGTTAACGGTGACGGACCAGAAAGAGGTGAGTCAAAGATTTTACGCGGCGTGTAGAATACTGACCTGGGACGTAGATGAGCACATGTAGTGGTCTCGCCGCCCTGGATTATGCGAATACAAAGTTCTCGCGCGGCTACAGCACAACCGGCGTCGGGATGTGCGTGTGCGCTCGTCACGAATTCATCCAGCCAAATGGGGTGGGGGATTTGCAGAAGGGGGAGAGGTACGTGCCGTTACAGCTTTCCATTTGATTTTCGAGTTGACTTTGCGCAGGTTCTCCAACATGGACTATGTATTCGGTTCGGTCCGCCGGCATCACGATCCACTGCTGCGCCTCGTAGTATCTTACGATATTGTGTGCCAGTGGTGGGTGCACCTCCCAGAGCGTTTGATGCTGTTGCCGGCGTTGATCGGTTTTATCCTTCTCCTGCCCATGATAGCTTTTGTTATCCCTAAAATGCACATCCACGCGCACACACTACTGTGCGGTATCTTATACTCACTCAACCTGATTCCGGGGTGCGGGCAGACGGATGGCGAGGGAGTCGAGCGTCCCTGGGCTAACATCAGGGGGATCGCGGGCAGCACAAGAATGATGGGACCTGGTGCACGTCACGACACGATAGATGACCACTGGGGTCATTGGAACTGGCAGAAAAAAATTTCCCTCGGTACGTGCTTGGTTAATTGTTTTGGCAATAGTGGAGGGAACTGACCGGGAGCAATTGCAGCGGACACACTCCGTCGAAGGCTCGACACGGCTCTCGAGCAGCAAATTGTTCAGCGAGAGGCATTCGAGACATTTTCCAATCTGCAGAACGACCGCGTCGAGTCGTGGAAGCAGATGGTACATAATTACGAGGCCGACCCAAAGAAGAAGAACCCGTATCAGGCCGTTGTCGTGGGTAGGTGAATTTCAGCAAAGTTGAGAGTGTTGGCTGAACAAGGGGATGTAGGTTTAACTGAAATCGATGTTCGCCTGCAGTTTCAGCGGGAGGAGGAGGAGGAAGCGAAGAAGGGCTTGCCGGCCAAGCACAAGGTAACGCCGAGCGCGTTCTTGAGCGAGTGCTTGGATGTTGAGGAGATGCAGTGTGTGCTTGTTTTCTTTTCGGAGGATTGACCAGGTTTCTGATGGGTCGCCATGTTAGACGCGAAGTGCGCACGCAGGCCGCACTCAAGAAGTCCAAGACGGCGTCACAGGAGGTGGACATGTCGGCCCTGCGCACCAAACTGATACGGCGGCTGGAGCGGCTTCGAAAACTCCAGGATACATACTCGCCAGCGTCCATTGTCGCTTTGGAGAAACGGCAGGCCCCAGCGGACGAGCAGCCGGAGTTCGAGCCGCTGTTCCTGCCAGGGGCGCTGTCAGATGAGGAGCGTGCGGGGGGTGGCTGTACAGAGGGGCTACTGGAGATGGAGTTGTTGATGCGTGATGTGCAGTGTCGCTGTGCGCTCGTGAAACTGCGGAACCAGCTGGTGATCAAGAGCCGTTTCTTGAATTACAAGAAACTACACACGCGCCACCAGGGCGCAACAACGCGTGCGCGGACCATCGTAAATCGGAATGAGGTCAAGATTCGGCTTCATTCGGAGAAGTACCAGGCGGCATGGGAGGTGCTGTTCGCAAATGCGGGGCGGGACGAGGGGAAGACCGGGTGGCGCAGGCTGCGGAAGGACGACATCCGGTGTATGGAGGATGAGGAGGACTTGAGGAAGAAGGTGGAGAAGCGGAAGAAAGCGTGGGAAAGGCGGAAGAGGAAGTTCGAGGAGCTACTGGCACATGGGGAGGATGCGAGGTGGGTGGAGGAGGAAAGCGACGAGGAAGACGGGGAGCAGGTGGGGGGATCAAAGGTGGGGGAGAGTCGAAGGGAGGTGTCGTGGATATGGACGGTAGCAGGGATGACCGGGACGGACGCGGGGATTGAGGACGGTGAGTTTTGGGATGCTAAGAAGTAATTTCGGCTGGAGCTGACTTTATCCCGCAGCGCTTCGTATTGAATGGGCGAAAGCATACGCACGGTCGTGAAGATGGGACGAGGAGGTGATGCTGCTGAAGGAGGAATTCCGGCGGCTGCCTCTTTCCTTTGAGTTTGAGGCGGGCCTTTGGGGGGAGAGGGTGAAGCGGGTACAGGAGAGCGGAGTGGACGAAGAGTACGTCGGTGGGCTGGTGGCATATGCGCTGAAGCAGGAGGCGCTCTTCCTTGATCTGGCCGCCCGAGCAAGGGAGACGGAGTTGGCGCCGAAGCTGGCGAAGGGGAAAAAACGGCCGAGGGCACCCATCATCGATCCGTTGGCAGAGGCAATGAGGATGGAGCACGAAGAGGATGATGGTGACGACGATGGGGTTGTTCTCGCCGGCGTGGATGACGGGGATGACGAGGGTGGAGTGGTGAGTGACGAGGAGGTGATAATGGCCGGAGAGGTGGACAATATTTAGGAGGGAATATTGGGTTTTTTTTCGGGCATTTTTGCGCTAAGCGCCTAGTGGGCGCCTATTTTCCGGTAAGCGGGACGGGTCTCCCGGTACGCACAGAGGTAAAATGCAGTTAAAGTCATTTATTTATGTGCAATATTGGATATCTATGGCTGATTATGAGTTATGACATGGATATATGGATTATTGACGCGTCGGCAGGGGCGTGGGATTGCTGTAGACGGTGCCGAGGGATGCCGATATGATGCTCACTGGCATAGGGAAGGCACCTAAGCCACCCGAGCTATTCCGTGATGCCCCGACCTTCCATATTTGGTTACCCAGAGGATAACACATTAGACCCTTGGGCAACAGCCAGAGGTTAACTAGTTATTCTGAGCCTATGAGGTGACATCCCTAAAAGGGTACCCTGTCATAAGAGTCTGGAACAATCACCGCCCGGCTAAGGCCCCTTCCTCTTATCAATTTTGATGTTCTTTTCCCACGGCCTTTGCCTCATGTTTCGTGCGTGTCGCAACACATCTCTCTCTCCCTCCACACTTTTTGTACCCTGTATAGTTGCCTTAGCACTCACAATAGCCCCTGAGACGAAGATGTCGCAAAATCTCCGCTTTAATCGGCCCCCCAAAGCGTGCACAGACCCAATCTGGAAATACTACCCCTATTTCCGCTCCCAGCACGCCTTTGCGTACTCCGAATGAAGGCCCTTCTGTCCAAACTAGCCCCGGAAATCCTTTAGCATTTGTTCCAGGTCATAAAAGATACAGAAGTGGTTATGAGGTCCAACCTAAGGCCACTCCCTACAAACCTTATGCCTTGAATAATCCTGGAACCCCCACTCAAGGCACATTTAATCTCTCAAAAGAAACTTCACTCGAGGCCATCAATGCACTAGACCCCTGGCAGTACACTGAACTCGCAGTTAAAGCCAAACTTTTACCTCCGGACTGTGCTGTCCATAGCTTCCAGGTTGAAACTTCTAATATAGTCTTAATGCGCAGAACAGACACAGTTGTAATTGCACCTACTGGCTATGGAAAGTCACTCACCTGGACTCTTCCACTACTTGCATGTAGGGAGGGAATCTCCCTTGTTATTACACCTTTCACTAGCCTGGGGCAGGAGGGTGAATTATTGTATGTCTGTTAATAAATTATTAACAGATGTCCACTCATAAATTCTCAGGAGTCAAACAAACGATATTTCATCCTTGTTCATATATGGCGAACAGAATAGCCAACAGGATTTTGAGGCCGCAGCTTCAGGGGAAATGATGGTGCTTTATGTGTGCCCAGAGATGCTAGAAAGTCCTTCTTTTGCCAGACTTTTGCACTCAAAATCATGGCGAGGACGTATTTTGGCTATTTATCTTGATGAAGCACACCTGGTGCACCAGACTCATTCTTGGCGACCATCCTATTCACGTATCTATCAGCTGCGAAACATTCTTGGTAACAACATACCATTGATATGTCTCTCAGCAACTTGTCCGCCATTGTATCGCAATTCTCTGATTACCTATGCTGGACTTCATCCAGATTATAAGCTCATTAACTTGGGCAATTTCCGACTGGAATTGTCAACAATGATCGTCCATATGAAGCATGAGATCAGAAGCTTCAATGATATTGCCTTTATCTTGCCGCTTGGATGCTTGGTTTCTGATTTGAACAAAACCATTGTATACTGTGATGATATCGAGCTTCTTACGGAAATGTTCTGGTGGGCATATTACAGAGCAGCACATATTGGCCTCCCCACAGAAGTGGTAGACATTGTGCATTCCGGTCTCTCTGCATGTGGTCAGGTCATCCCTATTGAACAATTCAGAAATGGGAAGACAAAAATCTTGTTTGGCACCTCAAAAATCAGTGCGGGGATGAACTTTCCTGATGTTGAGATTGTGATTCAGTACAAATGCCGAGACTTGACTATTGCTGACTTTGATCAACGTAGAGGTCGAGGTGCACGCAGCAAGGACAGACTGGCTGTAGGGATAACTTTTGTTGAGCCCAGCATGTGGCCAGGAGAGATTTCAATTGAGAATCCCGGTGATCAGGATCCCGGGATGGTTGAACTTGTTCAGTCAACTGGCTGTGCAGAGGAAATTATTCAATAATATCAGATGCAGATCTTGAAAATGTCTTGAAACATACAAGCAAAATTTTCTCTGCAGATGACCTGAAGAAATACTCTCACATTGTTCACTGGGAAATGATCTCAGGTCCTTTCTTTGAGGCAGTGAAGGAAATTTGCCAAGAACTCAATGTTTTCCCGGAAGTTGTGGATGATAATAGTAAGGAAGTAGTTCCAGAACATACATCACAGCGAAGGAACAAAGGAAGGCAGATGTACTTGGAGTAGGTTAAACAATTATGGCATGTGGGTCAGTGAAATCTTGTACAACCCAGGAGAATTTAGACCACTCTTCGATTTGTTCACACAGAATCTCAGCAACATGCCTCTGACAATGTTTTGAAAATACAAATTGATCAGCAGATGTTGGCAAAATCTCCTCGAGAGCCTGCTCTGCTGGAAGAATGTGCCTTGTACGAGCTGTCTGTTCAAAACAATCGATGCTAGCAAGCCGTCCGGCCTCAGTTGGACCAGCTTCAGGTGGCAATTTAAGAACTACAAGTAAGGCAGAGACTTGGTCATGTGAGACACTACCATGAGTTGCAGAGACTTCCCATGCCTTGTCAACCCAGTTGAAATTATCATAGGGTAAAAGGCTCATTTTTGTAAGATCATTAGCAACTTGTCGTGCAAGAGAGACTCCATCCTTTGACACATTAGCTACAGCCTTGCTTTGATACAAGTATGAGGTGCAAAAGCCATAGTGATTCAGCATCTGCACTACACGTTTTGGAACTCGTCCGTCCCAAAGTACTAGGGCATTAATTGCAGCATGAAGGTTAGTCTCTCGGCTGCGCATATTCAAGATCATAGAAGTGATCATAGTCTGGGCCTATGTTGTTATTGTGAGCAGGGAAGAAAGGAAGATAACACAAGGCATACCATGGCAGGATTTTGTTGCAACCGAAGCACGTCTGAACCGGGAACTGGTGATTCTTTCCCTATAACACCCTTCAAAAATTTCTGGAGATATGGAGGTTGTGCGCTGATAGAGTGCATGAAGCTTAGGAATTGAAAATGACTGCAAAAGCTGTACATTAATTGAGCTAACTGGAGCCCGAAGTGATTTTGCATCATCATAATGTTGTCCCTTTCGAGCAGTATCTGTCAGCCCACTAGCCTCTTCATTGCAGATCTCAACTGCCTTGGAGACTATCCAATCAGCAACAGAGGGATCTGCAATTGCTTGGTCTGTGAAAACAGTTTCTAGAAGATGTATATGACCATTTCTTCCCAGATAGCTATTGGTAACATTTTTGATAGAGCTATCTTCTGATGTGAACAACACTGTGATGAGGTTACGGAGGGTAAAATTGGGCAAGGTCTTCAAGTGGTCCAGGACAGAAAAAGTTTTTTCAAGGTCTGATTGTCTGGGAGCTCGAGCATTGGTTCTATAGTCAAGATCAATCATGCTCATCTCCAAAGTGCTGGTCTTGAAGCTGTTCAAAAGGAATTCCCTGTGGAGGCTCAAAGTCCCGGAAGTAAGGACTCTATTGGACTTGAGGGTGCATCGTGGACAGTGCTTGCAAGCATCGTCTTCTGCAGCAAAGTCATCAGAGCCCAATTCAGCGGTGTCTGTGCCTGAAGTTGTAATTCCGGCTCATTCTGCCCAAGAAAGGGTGAAGGACTTGAGGAGACTT